>JARHVA010004266.1:0-517500 GCA_037957365.1 Torreya grandis
ACTTTTAAACATATTTTTCATGGATTCATTAGTTGAATCCACAAAAGTGAATAATTTTTTTAGTATATTCATTAGGATCCCTTGGATCATTTTTTGATTATTTGCCAAGAGAAATAGATTTTCTATTTACTCAAATATAATTTATTCCCTTGTGTGCATGTTTAAATCCTTCTTATTTGTCACCCTTTGAATTATTCCATTATTCTTGTAGAAGTGGGTAGAGACTATATATATATATATATATATATTCTATATATATATATATATATATAAAACTAGGTTATGTATCTCATCCCTTACATTATACATATCCTTTTCCCATTAATGAATAACAAGTTCCCTGAGTTATTCATCTTCTAGGTTGGGGTCTTCTAATATGGAAGGTGAAGGAGTCAATAGAGGAGGTGTTATTGATGGAGGTGTCAATGATACAATTATTTAAAATAGGTAAATGGAGAGGTGGATATAAAATCCTCTCCCATGATGAAGGTTGTATTAATTAAGTCACTTCAACCACATACTGGGTCAAGCCTCGAGTTGTCTCAATAGTCATAGTGATTGACTATATAGGTGAAGATTATGGCATACACAACTCTAATTGAGTAGAATGTTTCTTAAGGGATAATGAACTTGTTATCACAAAATATTACACCCTAAAATAGGTTTTTTAATCCTAATATATGATTTGGACAACATTGGAATACTTCTAAGCCTGTGGGTTTCCTATAGTAGAGGTAGACCTCTAGGTTTACGGGCTAGCTCCTTGAATTGACCTTTAAGTGCTTATCACCTATACAAATCTATTTTTTTTGTGAGAAAAAGGTAGAATTATGAATTAAAGTAAAACTATTATAAGGGTGTGATACACCATAAGTATTTACACAAGATCATCATACTTCTTACACTAATGAATAAGACCTACAATACTAACTTCAAAGTCCTAGAATACTCTAACATTAGCATTTCAATATGGGGGTGATATGCATGAAAAATATCCAAGGTAAGTGAAACAAAGACTAATTTTAGAAACTAATGCTAATTTTACACTTGAAAACACTTCATATAACCTGTTATAGTAGAATAACTTGCATCAAACATGGAATTATTAAGAGAAATCACTTGACTATTCACTATACATCTCTTCACACACTTTGAAAAGATGATGTACGATCTCAAAACCAAATTTCATGTATTATTAAAATGAAAAGTACAACATAAAACCAATATAAATTTGATATATATGGTGTGTAATTAGATACAAGAACCAAAATGGTTAGTACTTATAGAATGTGAGAGAAGAGAGAGAGAAGTGGATCTCAAGAGTCATAAGAATAAGTGTCGAGAGAGAGAGAGAGAGAGAGATGAGAGAGAGAGAGAGAGAGAGAAGAGAGAGAGAGGAGAGAGAGAATGAGAGAGAGAGAGAGAGAGAGTGAGAGAGAGAGAAGAGAGAGATAGAGAGAGAGAGAGAGAGAGAGAGAGAGAGAGTTATGTTTGTAGGAGAATGGATTATTAAATATACCATGTAAGGTCTCTTTGGAAAAATGTCCCTTGGAATCATCAAATTCTCTAAACTTGGTGTAGATGTATCTCAATTAGCTTCTTGAAACTGCCCTCATCATTGGCTTCTCTTGAGCACTTGAAAGTAGACTAGGAATAATTTTCACATGTAAAATTTAATGATGGGTTAATAAAAATATACAACATGCATTTTATGTGTCCCTAATCATTTATATTGTTCTATATAAGTGTTCTCACTGCCAATAGTCACTGTCATCATTCTTTCACTCATTCTTGACACTTATCACCAAGATGCCCAGTATTTTTTCAATCCAATCCATATAGGGGGTAGCTATGACATATGTAAAGATTTATAATATCCCTAGATCCATTAGGTATACCTTAAAATCATTCCCAATTAGATTTATCACATTCTCTCTTGGTGATCACTCTTCATTCACTATGCCATTTTGGACTGCCTAAAGTGAAGGTGCTTACAGATGTATCTATCTAATTTATTGAAGTAAGAAATGGATAT
This sequence comes from Torreya grandis, assembly GCA_037957365.1. Classification (NCBI taxonomy): domain Eukaryota; kingdom Viridiplantae; phylum Streptophyta; class Pinopsida; order Cupressales; family Taxaceae; genus Torreya; species Torreya grandis. Next base: position 2,036 of record JARHVA010004266.1, read on the forward strand.
TGGGAGTTATATTAGGTCCAATTTTTCCTCAAAAGTGATAATAATCCTATAAAACTCTTATATACCTTCAAAACATAAAAAACTATCAAGAAAACAAGTTTTTTACCATGTCCATATAAATAGGGTGTAAGCCAACTTGATGGGAAGGAGTTTGGGGAAGTCCTCTATAAGTATAAATTATTTTCCAAGTAATAATATCTCATATGGATTAATTTATATCAAATTCTTCCCCATCAGGTCATTAACAAGGGTTTTGGAGGGTTTTAAGTGGTTTAGACCCTTAAGGATTTTTTTTTAAACTATGACATGTAAACCCTAGATAAATTCCAAAAAATAGGGATATGATATTCCCTCCAACTATTAATAACTCCCTAAATTCCCATGATAATAATTTGTATAGATATGAGCTTCTTAAGGTGGCTTCTAGAGTTCTTCCCTATATTTTGTGTATCATGAGTTATTCCTAGACCAAGAAATGACCTCTCTGTAACTTTATCTACATAAAAGGCTTTAATTCACCTTATAACCCCCCATAAAGGTAATCTAATTCCTTTTAATATTCACTTGACCCTAGAAGTGGTATTAGACCCCACTTAGGCATTAAGCCTAGTCAAGGCCTAATAAGTGTAGTCTATGTTTGGCTACTCATAACCACCTCTAAGTGTTTGGTCATGAATGTGAGTTAATTTAAATTTTTATTCATGTTTAACTAAAATCAATATATATATTTTAAAGGTTATAACATCTCCCAACACACTTTTTTCCTTTTATTTGCTAAACTTGCAGGGTTTGTCTCCCTAGGAGTGTCATCTATCTAAGATAGAACAAAGGGGAATTCCTCTATTATAATAAGAAAAATAATGATATGAGGGGATATTCCAAGTCATGGGTAAAATTTTTACTAGTTTTAATGAATGTATCACATCAATATTCCCTCCAATTCTTTAGAAACCCTCAAGGTAGACTATGTAGTATTCATTATATGTAGGGTTTATGTGTTGACTACAAGTTATATGTTGGAACCATCCATAATATATTTAATTGATATGGTAATCTCATGAGATGGTCACTAATACTATGAGGATCCTTTAAAACATGTTCATCATCAAAACTTTTTCCAAATCCTTCACTGTCTAGCCTAGTTTGTAGTCAACTATGACTATGTTTTCACTCAGAAAACATATGCTTGTATGTGAATATTTCCTATTAGACTTTGAATATAATGCTTTAATACATCATAATATTCATCAATGTACATATCATATTTTAAATTTTTCTCATCATGCGCATGTTATGCTAACATTAAGATAATTATGCTTTAGTGCATTGTCACACTACAGTCAATTCTATGACCATTCTTGGAGCAAAAGAGGTATTTTAAAGATTTAAAACCTTTGAAACCTATGAAACATAGTATAGGGTCTCTCTAAAGCTATTTTATCCAACTCTAATTGGAAAAATTTTATGTCACCAAGGTTCATCTCATGAGTTTGTAGGTACCTATAGTCAAGTTATAGGTGACCTTTTTAAGGGTAAGGATACACATGTAGGTGATGATGCAGGTCAAGACCCTATAATTTCACTTCCATTAATTATATCTAGACCATTAGTGTCTTTATTACCTTAATATGGTCACTTACCATGAATAAATTCTCATATCATAACCACTCTGGACTATGAGATCATTGAAAGTTCAAAACATTGTAGAGAACATTGACCTTCTATAGTGAAAGAATATATAGAATGGAGGCCTCCTTTACATGAACTCTTGGGACCAAAAAATCACTTTATTTGGTTAAGGCCTCATTAATAGGTCTGATATTCATGATGAAACACTTATAAATGTGCAGCCATTGGTACATCTCAGAATGAAAGGATCCAAAATAAAGCATGCTTCTTGTTTCAGAGTTTTTAAGGTAACATGTCTTTGAAACTCTTTCTCCACATATGAACATGACTCCTCAAGTATACCTGCCACTTTATGGCTCTAAAATTTATTTATATGATATATTAAACATTTGAAGACCTTAAGGAGGTCTCAAACAAGTTTAAACATTTTCATTTTAACTACTCAATCCCCTGTATGAGATTCCTATAGGTGAACTTTTTAGTACATAGGGTAATGAAGGTAGGTATTAGTTGTCATAGTATATGGTCATATAATTAGTATTAAGCCTCCTTAAATTCTTAAAATTAATCCTTTTAACCTTTAAGGACTTGAAATTTTTTCCAATATCCCTCATTCCAATGTGATTAGCCTCTTACAAAGCACCTATAGGTGCCCATCAATGGTGTAGGATTGTGTATATAATTTGAATTGATTGTCATAGTATATTATTTATCATTTTAATATACTTAATTAATTTTTCATTTTATAATATTGTTTTTAACCTCTTGAGACCCTTCATTACATCTCCATGACTATGTCTAGGACTTTCATTCACCTGACTGTAGGTGAAATACATGCAGGGAGCTGACCTGTGTTGGCATATTTTGATTGTTACCTCCATGTGAACCTTTGATACTAAGCCTTAAAAGGATGGTGATTGACATGAATTATAATAATCATGAAACATCAACATAATTTTTCTTGAAACCACTATAGGAAATGAAAACATCTAAAATTAATAAACATGCTTGCAACTCCATTGATGATCTCAACTAGTAACATGAGATGTTTGGCTCATAAAATCACCTCCAAAAATGTAATAAAATATTTTAAAAATGTCAATAATGATGTGAATATATTATCATAATCCTTAGGACCATTTTATACTACTTTTTTTGTATGGATTAGTTCAAACAAAGATAAAATATGTAGGGTGGGGGCAAAAGCATACATAAAGGAGCAGTCAAATTCTTAGCATTGATTCATAAATCATGAGAAAAAAATATTTGAACTCATTACATTAATATAAATTAGATTAATTTTTATAACACCTCCTTAGATTAATTTGACCTAATTCCTCTCCTACTGGTCATATCATGAGAAAACTTATTGACCAGTTTTTCATGCCAAGAAGAGCAATGAAAAAGTGAAATGGTTTTAGGCCAATTTCAAGACTTAAAAATAAGATAAAACATATAATTTAACTTAGGGAAGTTTAATAGTAATTTTAAAACCTTTTACATGTGCCAAAACATTTGCATAGGCCATATAACTTTGAAAACCTCCTCTTTTCTAACTATTTTCTTGATCCAACTTAATACATGCAAATTTTCTAATTATAAGTGACATGAATGAAAATAATATGACATAAGGGATATTGAGAAACAATTTGGAACACTTTTATACTTAGTGAAATTATACAACCTTCATTAATGTCTTAAATATGACCCTATAGTGGCATGAAATGACATAGGACTAAACTTGACTATGACCAAGGTTAATAACATATAAAATGACATAAAATAGGACCATGACACACCCTATAATATATTATAAGACCCATATATCAATTTTATTACTACATGGATTTGGCTCATTTTGACTTGTGGTCAGAATAGTCAAATTCTTGGCATTTTCTTAAGGGTGGCAAACCAATTATGCCAAGACCAGTAGCCTATTCCTATCCATTGGACTGTGGAGTAACATATATAAAAGTTTTACATTTTATAAACTCTTAAAACACATAAAATAATAATAAAAAGACACACAAAACAATACAAACCAAAGGAAACACACATGTGTTCTCAATAACACTTATGAAACACAACACACACAACTGAAACAAAGACACACACCTAACCTAGTATTTACAAGGCCTCACTCTTGAGGTGAAAAACAACTTACCATGATTCAACCAAGGTCAAATATGGTTCCTTTTATATATTTTTTAATCCATGAAAGAAAATTTTCATGTGAATTATGTTCATCCTCAAACACTTGCTCATGTTGATAGTCACAAGGCTTTCCCTTCTTATGTATTCTCAGGTCTACAAGTGGCCTACTTTAAGCTTTCATTAATGATATCTCTTGCCTTCCAAAGACATTTTTTGGATATAAAACTATATTTATCTCTATCATATCTATTTTATGTTATTCAAACTATAGATTGGGAGACATGACAATCGCCTCAACCTTACTCTCTTCTAGGATAGAATGTACTTGATGTGTATGATCATCAAGTTTCTCTTTTCCTTTATTCAACACATATGTAAAAGGTTCAACATTAGGTAGAGAACCTGATTTCTCTTCAAGCACAAAAATTATTACCTTGACTTCTCTAAGCCTTTATATGATTGCAAGCTCTTGGGTAGTAAACTCCACTAAGCTCTTTTATGATTGAAGACCCCTGAATGGTGGATTGTCATACACCTTCATGCTTGATAGAACACTCAAAAATCTACTCATTAGTCTTATTAAAACACTCATCAGGTATACAATTCTTAAGAGGAGGAATAGTCTTACCTAGCTATTCAAAATCTTAACTTATGGCATTGAACCTTTGTCAGAAGTCATCATCTTCCTCATGAATGTCATCTTCAAGGGATACTTCATCAAGTGTAGATAGAACTACATGGTTATTCTCATCATAGTTATCTAGAATTATCTTTATTATATCATCATCATATATATGGATCAAGTAATTACTTTTAGTATTTTGAGATAAACAATGCTCAGTGCTCACCTTAGATTGATCAAATGCTCCTTCATGGATGATATATGTTCCAAGGTCAATTTGCTCAAAATATGTATATGGAACATGTTCATAAGCATATACACCATACTTATTTATAATAATTTAGATATACATTCAATCTTGGAAGAATCACCATCATATACAATAGACTCTTCTTTCTCATTGATGACATAATTCAAGTTGGAGCTTGCTTCTACATAGAGCTCAATGTGGAACCTGACAAGTGGTTGAGTTCTTATGGTCACCTTTGTTATATATATTGTCTTGAAGGCTATGAAATACCAATCATATGAGAGGTATACTTATATATTATCTATGAAATATATTGAAATACAAATTTAAAAGTGGGTAGATAAGTCAACAACAAGAATGTCTTGAAGGATGAGGAAACTAGGATAATCATGCAAGAAAACCTTCAACCCTTTGATCAATCCTATTAAATTTACAGGTGTACCATATAAATAAATCACTAATTTATTATGTGGTTCATAATTTAGGCCCAATTTATCAACTACAACCTTGGGCATCACTGATGTGCTAGTTCCACTATCAACTATGCAGTTATAAACTATTTTGTCTCCCATAATGAGAGTGAGATAGAAGGGTGGAGGCTTCTTAGATTTGATAGAAGGATATACAATGTTATTAGGGGAATTTTGAAGAGAAACATGACCATTAATTTATGATGTAATAATATCATGGATATTAGACAACTATTTTTTCAAGAGTTATTTTTGGCTAGGTATATGAAGGACATCCCAATGGGAAATGGATACCTTATCACTCTTTAATGAATCTAAAATGTTTATAGAAAAAGAGATTACCTTTTATTTAGACCTTATAGGTAAGGGAGTTTTTATATCTTGAGGAATTCAAGAACTTTTTTATAGGACTTACAACATTTTTATTTGAATAAGGTATAGGTGTGTTAGTGATTGGCATGCTTGTAGTCATGCCTTAATGCCTTGTAGGAGGATTATTTTCACTTGTAAGCACACCATTAGCATACCCTAAAGCCTTTCTATTATATATTGTATTGTTTGAAATAGAATTTACATGGTTAATCACATAAGTGTCTTCAAGTAATAAGTTAGTGAATCTTTCTCTTTGAGGTTACCAACCTTTACTTGATTGCATTAGGACTTCATCTTCTACTAATAGTATATGAGTGACTCCTCATTGAGAAAATAGATCTTGTTCTCCACCTTAATTTGCATCCATGAATTGTAATTTTTTCCAATATTCTCCTTATATTATATTTCTATGCACTGGTATCATTTCTCTTATGTTGGATGTGGAAGTAGGATTGTACACATTAGCAAGCCTATGAAAGTTAGGCTGCCCTGACCTCTCCCTTCCCCATATTTTTGGCCATATTTATGATGATGGGGATAGGGGTTTTGATGATCACATTTTTGTATATTTTATTTCATAATTTTAGCCTCAAATAATTTATATATTACCTACCAATAAATGGCATTATCTACCTTCTTAGGAGCAAAATTTGACTTAGCATTTGCATTAGGAACTTAAGCAATGTTTGGAGAAAAAATGGGAACATTAGGTAGTAGTTGCATAGAAAATTTTGGAGGAAAATTTCATTCTTTAATGAGTCCATTCTCATATATAATGGCAAGGTTATATTCCTCAGGTAGAGTGGAACCATGTATGTATTATATCATGATGGAAATATTAGTACCAATGACCCTCAAGTATGTGGGAAACACAAAGCTAGTAGGTGGTCTTATGGGAAGAGGTAACCTATGCCAATTATTTTGGAACCTCTAATTTAATTCATGCATTTTTTCATTAGGATATTTTTGTATCACATTGAGTTGGTGAATAAGTGGAGTATGGTCACTCTTGTCCTCAAACCTTGATGTTAGCAACACTCCAAGGTCATCCCATGTTATAATGCAACCACCAAGCAAAGTCATATACCAATAAATTTATTTACATCTAAAACACATGGAAAGGAGTCTAATAGTAATATTTAACTCAATGACATTGTGAAAACTATATAATTTTGATATATCCCTAATGTAATCACTAGGAGTGACATGGCCTTCGCCATTGAATATAGGAACACTCTTTGTAGCATTAGGGGGAATGTCATCATAGACATCAAGATGGATTGGATTTTTAGTGTTAAAGGATTGGAATGAATGATTCCTATCCATATTATCTTTAAATTATTTCTCACTCTCTTGGTCTTCTTGGCTAGAAAAGTCCTCTTGCTCTTTAAAGGTTAGAATAGGCTGAGGGTATTAAACTTCAAGAAGAAGTTTAGATTGAAGAGGTGGATTGATGGTATTGAAAAGTATACTAGAAGATAAAATAGTAAGGACCATGAATTATGAGCATAAATATATGAAAAAATAATGGTATATAAACATATTTTACCTTGAATGGAGTTTCCAAATGATGAGTATCACAAAATATGTAGTTGATGTTGTCAACACTAGCATTCACCTTAACAAGTTGTCTTTAGGACAATGGTCCCATTAGGCATGCTAGAAATTTTGACACAAAATATTTAACCATATAAGATGTTGTTAAATCCTAATATAATATTTTGGAAACATACCTCTAGGCATGTGGGTTGCCTATAGTAGAGATAGACCTCTAGGTTTAAGGGCTAGTTCCCTGAATTGACCTTTAAGTGCTTATCACCTATACCAACTAATTGATTATGGGATAATGGGTATAAGTATGAATGAAATTAAAAAATTATAAGGGGGTGATTAACCATAAGTATTTACAAAATATCATTATAATTATTGCACTAATAAACAAGACCTAAAATACTACCTTCAAAGTCGTAGAATACTATAACATTTGAATTTCAATATGTAGGTGATATGCATGAAAAATATCCAAGGTAAGTGAACCATAGATAATTTATAGAAAATTATTCTACTCGTAAAATTTAAAATAGAACCATACACTTGAAAACACTTCATATGATCTACTAGAGTGGAACAGCTTGCAACAAACATGGAAGGATTGAGAGAAAATAAGGATAGATGAAATTCACTTGACTTCACTATACATCTCTTAAAATTTTTTAAAAAGATGATGTATGAACTTAAAAACATATTTAATGTATTATTAAAATGGAAATTAAAAAATAAAACCATCAAGGCTTCTCCATACATGGTGTGGAATTAGATATAAGAGCTAAAATGGCTAGCACTTATAGAATGTGAGAGAAGAGAGAGAGAAGTGGAGTTCAAGAATCACAATAACAAGTGTTAAGATGAAAGAGAGAGTTATGTTTATAGGATAATTAATTATGAAACAAACCATGTAAGGTCTATTTGTACAAATGTACCTTAGAAGCATTAAACTCCCTAAACTTAGCATAAAAGTCTCTCAGTTGGCTTCTCTTGAGTGTTTCAAAGTAGACTAAGAATAATTTACACATGTGAAATATGATGATGGGGTTAAGAAAAAGCTCCAAAATTCATTATATGTTCCCTAATCATTGATATTATTATGGACACATGTTCTAATTGCTTGTAGTCACTATCATCCTTCTTTCACTCATTCCTCACACTTGTCACTAAGATACCCATCAGTTTTTCAATCTAATCCATGCAAGGGGTGGTATGACATTTTTCAAGAGTCCTCCTATCCTTATATGCATTAGGTATACCTTGAAAGTTATCCCAATTGGATTTATCACCTTATCACTTGGTGATCACTCTTCATTCACTATGCCAGTTTAGATTGCCTAAAGTGAAGGTGTTTGCATACATATATGTGTGATTGAATGAAGAAATAAATATATATGGTGAGTTATATTAGGTCAAATTTTTCCTCACAAAGTGATCCTCATCTTACTAAACACTTATATACCCTTAAAACATAAAAAACTATCAATAAAACCAATTTTATATCCTATTCATACAAATAGGGTGCAAGCCAACTTGATAAGGAGATTGGAGAATAAATATACAATTACCAATCACTTTACACATCATAATAGCTCATTTAGATGAATTTATATCAACTTTTCCCCATCAGGTCATTAACAAGGGTTTTGGAGGGTTTTAAGTGGTTCATAACCTTAAGGATTGTTCATAAAACTATGACATCCAAACCCTAGATAAATTCCACAAAATAGGGATATGGGTCCCCCTCCAACTATTAATAATGCCCTGATATCCTATGCTAATCATCCATATAAATATGAGCTTATTAAGCTGGCTTCTCAAGTTCTTCCCTACATTTCATGTATCCTAAGTTGTTTTTAAGCTAAGAAATGACCTTTATATAACTTTATATTAAAAAAAGGTATTTTAATCACATTATAATTCTCCATTAAGGTCCTTCAATGTGTTATAATGTTCTCTTTACCCTAAAATTAGTATTAGACCCCCCTTAGGCATTAGGCCTAGTCAAAACCTAATAAGCTTAGTTTATGCTTGAATACTCACAACCACCTCTGAGTGGTTGTTCATGACTATGAGGTATTTTACATGATTATTAATGTTTAATTCAACTCCATATAGATCCTTGAAAGGTTACAACATCTCCCAATACACTTCTTGCCTTTTAGTTACTAAACCTACAGGGTTTGTCTCCTTTAGATTACCCTCTATATGAGATAGAATATATGGTACTTCCCCTATTTTACTAAGAAAAATAATGATATGAGGGGCTTGGGAAAGTAATGGGTACACTATATACCAATTTTAATGATTGGATCACATTAATAGCCTCTCTAATTCTTCAAAAACCCTCAAAGTAGACTACATAGTATTCACTCTGTGCAAGGTTTATGTGTTGACTGCAAGTTATATGTTAGAACCATACATATTATATTTTATTTCTATGGGAATATCATGATATGATAACTTATACCATGAGGGTCATTTCAAACATGTTCATCATCAAAAATTTTTCCAAATCCTTCAATGTATACCTTTCATTTGGATAGGCCTAGTTTACAATGAACAATGACTATGTTCACACTAAAAAAAAGTATGCCTATAGGTGAATATTTCCTATTAGAATTTGAATATCATGATCTAATAACTCCTTAAATTCATCAAGTTCTATATCATAGTTTATATTTTTCTCATCATGCACATGTTAGGCCAACATCAAGATAGTTATGCTTTAGTGGACTATTATACTACAATCAACTATAGATGACCATTATTAGAGCAAAAGAGGTCCTATAGATGATTTAAAACCTTTGAAACCTATGATAAATATTATAGGGTCTCTCTAAAGTTCTTAGATCAAACTAAAATTAGAAAATCTTTGTCTTTTCAAGATTCTAATCACCAAGGTTCATCTCATGAGCTTGTAAGTACTTACATTCAGACTATAGGTGACCTTTTTGAGAGTAAGGATACACTTATAGGTGATGATGTAGGTCAAAACCCTATAATTTCAATCCCATTTATTTTATTTAGACCACTAGTGTCCTTATTACCTTAATAGGGACACTTACCATGAATACATGATCCTATCATACCATCTTGGACTATGAGATCATTGAAAAGTCAAAACACTGTAGAGAACACTAACCTTCTATAGTGAAAGAATATCTAGAATGGAGGCCTCCTTTACATCAAATCTTGGGACCAAAAACTCACTTTATTTTTTTAATTCCTCATTCCTAGGTCTGATAGTCATGATAAAACACTTATAAATATTCAAACATCAATATATCTCACCATGAAAGGATCCAAAACAAAACATGCTTCCTGTTTTGGTGTTTTTAAGGTAACATGTCTTTTAAACTCTTTCTCCACATATGAACATGAATCTTCAAGTATTCCTACCACTATATGGATATACCATTGATTTTTATGACATCTTGAACATTTCATGACCTTAAGGAGGGATCAAACAAGTTTCAACATTTTCATTTCAACTACTCAGTCCCATGTATGAGCTTCCTATAGGTGAGCTTTTTAGTACACAGGTCAGTGAAGGTATGTATTATTTTTCATAGTGGATGGTCCTATAATCAATATTAAGTCTCCCTAAATTATTAAAATTAATCTATTAAACCTTTAAGTAATTCAAACAAGCTCTAATATCCTCATTCCAACTTGAATAGCCTCATATAGGGCACATGTCAGTGTCCATCAATGGTACATGACTATGTATAGAGTTTAAATTGATTATCACAGTCTATTACATATCATTGAATACATTTACTTGACTTATCATGTTATAAGAGTGTTTTCAACCTAATAATACTCTTCTTTACATCTTCATGACTATACTCGGGACTTTCATTCACTTGACTGTAGGCGAATACATGTAGGGAGCCGACTGTGTTGGCCTTTCTTGATTGTGACCTCCATGTGAAACCTTTGATGTTGAGCCTTGAAATGAAGGTTATTTCCATTAATTTTTAGAAGCATTAAACATAAAAATATTTTTTATTTAAACCACTATAGGAAAGGAAAACCTCTACAATTAATAAACATGCCTATAACTCCATTGATGATCTCAACTAAAAACTTGAGATGTTTGGATCATCAAATCACCTTCACACATGCAATAAAAGATGAAAAACATGTCAATAATCATGTGAAGAGTATTTTCATGCTCTTTAGGACCATTTACAATAATTGGTTTGTATATATTATCTCAAACAAAGAGAAAACCTTAAGAGTGTGGGGATAAACACGCATAAAGGAGTGGTCAACTTCTTAGCATTGATTCATAAAGCATGGAAAAATAATATTTTAAATATTACCATGAATATAAATTATAATAAGTGTGATAACACCCCTTAGAGTCATTTTACCCAATTCCTCTCTTATTAGTTGTATCATGAGAAAACTTGTTGACCAATTTTACATGTCAAGAAGAGTGACGAAGAAGTGAAACAATTTTAGGCCAATTTTAAGAATACTAAAGTATATAAAATGTATAACTGAACTTAGTGAATCTCATAATTCATTTTACAACATTCCACATGTTCCAAAAGACTTTCATAGGTCGTACAACTACTAAAACCTCCTCTTTTCTAATTGTTTTCTTGATCTAACTTAGTACCTACAAGTTATTCAGTTAATACTAACATGAATAAAAATAATATAACATGATTTATGGTGAAGAATAATTTATAAAACTTTTCTACATAGGAAAACCATACAACCTTCATTAATGGCTTAAATATGACCCTATAGTGACATGAAATGACCTAGGACTAAATTTGACTATGACCAAGGTTAATAGCATATAAAATGACAGAAAATGAGACCATGACACACCCTATAAGATATTTTAAGTCCCCTATATAAATTTTTGTACTATAGGGGGTTAATTTATTTTGACTTGTGGACAAAATAGTCAACAATAATTCTAGGTTTATAATTGGAAATTTTAACCTTACTTTAAAAATGAACCCCTTTCTTTAGGGCCTTTATTTGCATTGAATAATAAATAATGGATATATAAAACAAACTAGACAAAATAAATATGGGATAGATGGAGGTGAATCTATAGCTAGAATATTTATAGTGGAAATAGATGAAATAAGAGAATTGACTACCTCACTTATGTTCTATCTTTGTTATTCCATGAGGATTTACTTATCTAAAGAGAAAACCAAATTTTTTTCTTATAATATTTTCAAGCTCATGGATTTAGCCTTCTCTAACTTTATATTTTCATCATTTGGGGCTACTTTTTCACTCAATTTAATCCCAATCCCCATTATTATTTCCACTTATTCTTTATCTTCATCAAGTGAAAAATAAAGATATCACTTGTGTAGGATCTTCTTCTTCTTCTTCTTCTTCATTAAGGGATTACTCTATCGTGGGGATACCAACATATGGAATTTATTCTATTTATTTCCATTGGAGGAAGTGGAAGGATCCTTATCCTTCCTCTAACATGTGACCACATGGGAAGTGGAAGGAGAGGGAGATGGTGAAATAATTGAGGGGGATATAATGGTGTGAAGTATCATTGTAGGTGTTGGTGAAGGAATGGTGAAGGATGAATGCAGTAGGGGTTGGCATGGTAGGGAGGGCTTAAGAGGATGCCTCCTCACTGATGGTAGTGGATGACTATGGACATACTAGAGGTGCCTTTGAAGAAGAATTATATGATATTTATATGAAATAAACTTGTATAAACTCAAGGATACTTACTTGGGTGGTAGTTATAAGTGGTGGAAAGGTTTTACCAACAATGTGCTCTTGTACCAGTCTTAAAGAGGTGTTATTTTCTCCCTGGTATTAGTTGTTTCCAAAATTTTAGAATTAGTGTCTGAAGATGGAAATGGAAAATGAGGATGAAGGAGGTTTCTTATAATTTATCTCCTTATTTTATGATTTGACTCCCTCTTGCTATTGGTCTCTCCCTCTTGGAAACTTGATTATTCTCCTGTAGGAGATGGAAGTTAGTCTTTCCCATTTAAATCTTGTAGGTGATTAGGAGGCCACTGATAGATCCAAGATCTTTTCTATTGTTCTTCCATCTCTTTAACTTGCTCTTCATTAATTTGATGATTATATTAAAGAGATCGAGCATAAATCATGGGTATTTGTTTATCCTTTATTATTATTCATACCTCAGTACCATCTGATGTAATTAGAAAAATAACATCATGATCACACTTATGGTGTCCATATAAAATATTCACCCTCTCATTTTCTTTGATCTCCCTAAGGTATGTCCTAATTTTCTTCTTGGGGTCCCATTCCCTTTATTGGGCCACCTTCAAATTATAGTAGAACCTAAATTTTCCAACTTGGATAAAATGTGGCCTAACCATAAATTGAAGTTGGCCAATACTCAAAGGAGTTTTAAAATAATAGGCCTGATGCTTTTGAACTATCTCCTCATCAATACTATTGTATATTTGAAAATTAACCTATTGTTTTATAATTTTTTTTGGCATGTGGTGTGGTAGGAAATAAGATCTACCCATATACCTTTAACTCTAATTATTGTGCAGTTAAGGTAATACCAATAATCCCCCATTTTGTTAATATTTTTTATCATGTTCTTAGACAAATTAGGTATGTGGGTGCCATAGATTTATTGATATACTAGAGAGTATATTTACTCACATATATTTTGAATTTCATTATTGAATATATAAATGAATATGAAATAATAATCTTCATATATTTTATTACCTAATTACTTTGTTGAGGGTTACCATATCTCCCCATGTGTCTTATGGACTATTCCTAGGATGACATCCACTAGGTATGACATCATGTAAAAATTTCCATTACCTATACTCTGATTAGGATAAAACATAAGTTTTTTCAATCTTCTACTTATAACTTGCCCCATGGTAAATAACTTGTTTAAGTTAACATAGAGTCCAATATAGGGACCCATTCTACTTACACATAATATATGCTCTCAAAACCATACAACCTATTAAGGAGAGACATAACTATCCTAATTCCATGTCTAAATTTGATAATACTATTAGAGGAATACCTCATTTGGGATTAAACCTCTGGTCTTTGATCATCCATTATTTCAATTTCCCATCAATCATGTTATGTTTGAGCCAAACATTGGTTGAGAATTTGTTATAGGTGATTTTATGTCATATAATATTGATATACCTTTCAAAAGACCTACTATAAATAATTACAGTTATATTTTTTATTTTTATAATATGCAAGAAATCTCCATGAAATGTTTCATTGAAAAATAAACCTCTAAGTAGGTCTATGTAAGGCGCCACCTCTAATTTTATTGCTACTAGATGAAGACTTTGTGTTTTAATGGGTAACAAGTCATTGATGTATTGCTTATCATTTTTAGACAGTTGGTATTATGTGGATCAGGGTGCCATAGACTACAACATTGTATAGGGTTGAATAATGAAAAAATTTGAATTCTAGAGAAACTTTATCGAATACTATGTCCGAAAATTCCTCACCTCCAACACAAAAATAGACTAAAGGGGCTTGAACACATTCTTAATTTAAATAGGAGGCCATTCTATCAATCCAAACTATGCATTTTATTTTGAAAAAGCTAGGGATCTTTGAACGCTTGTGGACTCAAAATTTATAAAGTTTGATTGAGATATTGATGGTAAAATGATTAAATTTCAACTAGATTTTTCATATATTTCCCAAAATTCTAAGTATTGAATGTGTTAGCATGTCATCAATATAATGACCATTTCATTTCATTCTCATTTCAATTTTAATGCACCAGTCAGTTTTGATGGGTTTACTTGTTTGATAGATGGTAACTATTTAGTAGCTTTATGTGTCAAATAATCATGCTATAGAAAACTATCAAATCCTCATTTATTATCTTATTTGGCTTATTTTCAAAATCATTTATGTATATTTTAAGCTTGTGTCTTCCATATTATGACATTTATCTAGTTAGCATTCACTCAAGCCTTTAGATATGTATATAAGATTTATATAATCAGGGCTCATGAGCTAACGACATTGTTCTATGTGGAGATACCTCAAGTCTATAGGAAATCAAAAGCATGGGAGAATGGGAGCATGGGAGCATGAGATTTATTTGATCTGTATATCCCTATGTAAATGTTATATATAATAGAATATCAACACATGGCATGGTCTTAAAATCATAGAGTTAATAGGACTCATAACCATGGGATCATTAGTTCAGTAACTGAGTATAACTTATTTTGAAAGTCCAAGCCAATAAAACTATGCCACTTTTCATCTTATCAGAGCTCAGAGGTTTTAAACTATGGGGTCATAGGGCTATTATAACCATGCAATATTTTATAGTTCCAAGTAAATAATAAAATGTGTCAAGTGTCAAATGTTCAAATCTCAAAATCTCAAAACCATTAGATTGTGGAAACCTAGAACCATTAGAATGTGGTAATTTAGAACCATTAGAATGAAATAAATCATAACCATTAGAATGTATAAACTCAAAACTATTAGAATTTAGGAATTTAGAATAATTAGACCATTAAATTTACTTTTAAATCTTCGTGGCTTTCATATAACGAAACAACACTGCATGGCCTATTCTTAGCGCTTAGAAAATTTAAACACTTATAAATTTTGTGAAAACTAAAGGCTATGTGTATCATATGGATGCCACCTATCAGCGTATTAGAGCTTAGGATATTTAAAGACTTAATTTTTTTAAAAAGGGCCATAAGTTTTGGATAACATGATTATGCCACCTATGATCATCTTGTGAATAATAAAGTTAGGCCCAAACATGAATAAGTAATGAGTCCCTATCAATGGTCCTATGGTTATTCAAAATATAAAAACACTAAGACAAAGTATTAGTCATGTTAGTCCATATAAATTATGATAATTATGAAAACCCAAAATCAAGATGATTATTCAAGCTTTGAATTTCAATTTTTAAATTTCTATAACTTTAGATCATAAGGATAACCTTAAATTTTTTTCTGAAGAAATACATATCATGGATTAATAAGGTTTAAAGGGTTCTGAATAAAGATATTCAAAATAATGGGGTTTGTGTGTTAGGGCAAAACAAATGGTGACTCAAAAGGAAAAATACTCCTAAGTATTTTGAGGACCCAAAATCTTAGAAATGTAGCATAACAAAACTATAGTCATACCAATAAATGAATAAATAAACTAGACCTTTAAATAAACTCTTATTTCCTCATGTACCATACTAACCCTTTCCATTCCTTGGATATAAGTGTGTGATTTTTTGGATTCAATCTTCTTTGTTATGAGAGTTTTGATAAAGTCTTAGATAAATAGTGTAGGTTTCATATTGACTTCAAATTTAATAACCAATTAATTAGGGAAGCCTAGGCATTTCTCTATTACCAACCAAACATATATAGCACTAGCAAAGATACCTCTAATTCCACTTAAAGTATTACTCTACTACCATCTAGGCCTCCATATCCCTAATATATATTTCTTGAATCACCCATCTTCTATCACTTTATATGATTGGGGTTTTTTTGAAACATAGATAAAATAAAGGTTGAGAATTACTAATGTTGGGTGTATGCATAAATAAATTTATTTTGGTCAATATGTCCATATAATTGTGTATCTATTTATATGTTTATTATTAATCATCCAAGTTTTAAAATTTTATATTGTAATTGATCTTTGGAAATGGAAAGTCTTTCTAAAATTTTCATGATTGTATCAAAATAAATATTAGAGGTCTGGCAAACTCATTCAATCAAAGTAGGACCTAATTCAGTCATAATACATACATTGAATCTAGAAGCTCTAGTACTATCATAGTAAATCCCTATGAGGATTAATGATGTATCCTTATGAATAATACCATTAATTTTGGTATTTTTTTTGTAATATCCATATAGGAAATTTTTTGGTCTATTTTTTAATTTTAAAAAACTAATCTAGAAAGCATAATAACTAATCTACTAAAATCAAAATATAGAAAGCAAGGAAAACTAAATCTAAAAAGTAGAAAATCTAATCTAGAAATTAGGAAAACTAATATATAAATCAATAAATCTAATATAATCTTAGTATAAATCTCCACCTAAATTTTACTTAGATGCGTCTCTATTTGGATCATCCATGAAGCAGTGCTTCAAAAACTATATATTAATTGGAAAGGTGAGGTTATTACCTTGGAGCTCTTTTAACCAGAATATGTTATTACCTAGTATCTTTGAGATATGACATGGCCCAATCCATAATGGAGTGAACTTATCATATTATCCCTTCTTCTCATTGTTTTATCCCATTAAATCACCCAGTATAATATCTTTAAGACCTTAATCTTAGATATTTTATCAAACCATCTTTTGAAAATAACATGATGTTTACTAAAGCTATGGAGTGATTCAATTCATGCATCCTTCATATAAACTATATCTAATAGTTTAGATTGTATTATTTTATCTTCCCCCATATACTTCTGCATGAACTAGTATGTTGGTATCTTAAGAGTAATATGAAAGACTAGTTATTATTCATGTAGTAGTAGAAAAGGTAAAGCCTTGAGGGCTTACTTGTTCCTATTTTTATATGGCCATAATGTATACTTCAATAAGAGATGCCATTATCTTAATTTGTCTTGTGTTAAATTTTTAATGGCATTCATTAGATCCTTATTTATGGATTTAACTACTCCATTTCCTTGTGGAAATTAGTTTGAAGATAACTTGATTGTGATTTGATGTTCATAGTCCCATTCTGTAAATTCAAAAAATTGAAAATATGGACCATTATCACAAACTAAAGAAATAGGAGTGCCAAACCTAGTAAATATATTCTCTTCCAAAAACTTGATGATATCAATTACTCATTAATTATTTGTTGAAATAGATTCTATCCACTTGGTATAATAGTCAGTAGCTATTAGGATAAATTTGTGCCCTATGAGGATTTTGGGTTTATCACCCCAATAAAAGTAAGGCCCCATTGGGCAAAGGGGTATCTTTCTATAATTAGATACAAAGGCATGAAATCATTTATTTCTCTCTTATTGAATCCCTGATAGTCATGATAGGTCTTGACATGATTATGGGTGTATTTGAAGATTTTAGGCTAATAATATCCCATCCTCATAATCTTATGAGTTGTTGTGTTTTCTGAGGGATTCCCATTGACTATCTTCTAATGAAAGTTGTCTAGGATGTTTGCAACCTCTTATTTTGAAATGCATATTAGATAGATGCCTTGATATTTATTTCTATATAAGACTCCTTTCTTGATTATGTAATGAGTTGATTTGAGCCTGAGTGATCAAATTTACTTTCTATTTATTTATAGAGGACACATGGTTTTGAGCAAGTAATAGATGATGTGAGTGTTCCACTCACCATCAGTTACCTATGTAGCATGAAATTTGATCTTATAGATTAAACTATATAATTTAATCACTCAAAATTAAAACCATTAAGTAAATTCTATATCCATTAGAACTTGATGTAAATGGATGAATAAACTATTCATAACAACATTACAATTCTAAAGCTAAATGTTCCAAACCATGATCAAACAGATACAAAATAAAAAAGGATTTGGATGGGAATTGCCTTAGACTTATCAATTTGACACTATGATGTTGCTTGATCAAGAATGTTTGATGAAGGATTCAATGACTAAATTGGCATGGAAAAGTTAGATAAATTATCATTGGCCTTCCATGGAGGAGAAGAGTTGTTTAAATATAAAGAAGAGGTAAAGATATATGGTGGATATTTAAACTTGGATGAAAGATATTAAGGCTTAGGTATTATCTAAGGAATTTAAAATTACTTAGAAGCCTCTAGATTTAGATGCTTCTAGAGAGGAGGGGTTAGAATAGGGAATGTTTTATAATTAGAGGGTTATAAAGTCCTTCTTAGGTGTTAATGATGATTAGATGGGGATTAGGTAGGTGAATAGGGACTAGGGGTGTATGATATCCTAGGAGTAAGTTAGTGTAGGTGGGTAGGTTGGTAATGGGAATTTAAAATTCCTAAATAATAGGTAAATGGGGATTAATGTGGGATAATGGGGATTTAGGATAAATTAATGATATAGTGGGATAGAATAAGGTTAGTAAGTGATGAAATATTAATAGGGGACATTAGATAAATGGATAGAAAAGGTGGATATATTAGTGGGATAAATTAGATTAGGTGGAATTAGTGTTAACTAATAGGAATATATGTGATAATAATGTAGGTGATTGAATTTATGTGTATACATTTTCCCCTTATTTGGAAGGGTATTGTGAGTGGATTGAAGTATAAGGAGTAATATCATTTCAAAGAAAAATCATGTCATATATGTTAGTGGATATGATTCCCACTTAAGGGGACATGCAAGGAAGAATGAGATGGATGGCCACTCTAAAGAAGAAGTGAGGGGTGTGATGAGATAGATAAACAAGGGTTGGGATGCTAGATGTGAGATTGAAGATGAGGAAGATGAATTTAACTTGAGAAATGAGTTACATATTTATGATGACCCTAAGAAGGACACATGCATAATGACTAGAGATGATGGGTGTCACAATTATTAACACATCCCAAGAGGGAATCAACCATAACATGATGATATGATTAATAAGACACAAGATTTAGATGTATCCTAAGAAGGACACATGCAAATGAGAGATATAGGGAAGGATAAAATGATGATTTAATAATGATGGGTGTAGCTCAAATTTAAAGTTAAATTATATGATGAATATGATGATAGAGAAGAATTGATATGATCAATTGAAAAAAATATAGGACTTTATGTCATCAAATCAATGAACCATGATGTGATTAATGATGATACCTCTAGTAAGGACACATGCAAGGGAGTGAGAGAGGAGATAGTGGTTGATATATCCTTGGGCACTAAAAAGTGGCCAAGTAATACCTAAATAGTCACAAAAGACCTTAGGCTGATGTAGTTTTGACTAAAGGATAGGGATTGATAATGAGGGAATAGAAGATGATGATGATGATTATTATTGATTATAAGATGATTGAATGTTAATCGAATGGGTTGAGAGGGTTAAATTAATGATGGTAAATAAGGATGATAAGATGATTAGATAAATGATGAGGGTGTAGATGATCAAGCCATCACAACTATCATAAGTCTCATCATAATCTAAACAATCTAATAAATATATCACTTGACAATATGCCCCATGCTATAAGGATAACCAAGAGGATATTATGCCAAAGTGCATGGGAAAATAGAAAACTCTACATCCTCAAAGGCACTTTTAGTGCCCTCATAGCATCCTCATTCATTTTTGAATAGAAAAAAAGAGATATGATGCAAATAAAACATAAGACAAACAAAATATATACATGATAGTCAAATAATACAAACAAAACAAATAAGTAACACACATAAATATCTACATTCAGTGTCATAATGTCTTGTCTACAAATGGGATAAGTGATTAGACTAAGTTAGTTATGATGTTTATTGGGGATTTATATTTAGATAGGATGACCATGATTAGAATTAGGATAAGGTGTTTCCCCTAGTTTAGGATGGAAGGATGGATGACATGATAAGGCCTTTGAATACTAGTTTAGTCTTAAAATAAAATCAAAAAGTGGCCAACGAAGGTGGTTTAGAAAAATGATGACCAAGGATTACCAATAGACAAGGCCCTAAAATAATCCAATTTGGTAAGGAGACCAGGAGATGATGGGATCAAACACATTTCATACTAGAAAAATAGTGATTGGATGGGTATTAGGTATGAAGAGGTAATGATAAAGACAATGATGGGATCAAGTACCTTCCACACTAGCAAAGAGGTGATGTGATGGGTGATAGGTGTGAAGAGGCATTGATAGGGAAATAATAGGTGCCATATTAAATTATTTGACAAGGTTATGTGTGCCAATAGTACCTAGGCCAAGGATGAGATTGAAGATATGAAGGGATGGGTGACAACTAGGATTGTAATTCAATACTAAATGTTTTACCCAAGGATGATGGATGTGAAGATAGATAAATGACATAGATATAGATATGGATGTAACTAGGGGATTTAGGAAAAGACAATACATCATGGATAATTTTTTAGCTTTTTTAAGTTTTGTGATTTTTAGGGTTTTTGACATATTTTAAATTTTTAGGGTTTTTTGGGATATATTTATGTACACTATATAAATGGGGTTACTAGAAAAGGGAATACCAAGCCTAGAAACTAGGGTGAGGATGGATGGAATGATGGATAGGTTAATAAAAAGGATGAGGGTGATGTAGAAATGGGGATGGGGATTAAGGAAGAGTAGACTATTGAGAACTAATGACCACATCATGAAAGAACTAGATGCTTAGTTTCCCAAGTGTTCAATTTGAGTATATTCCAAGATGATTTTGGGACATTTTACCTTAAACTTCCTTATGAAGGTCAATATGGGAATGTATGTGATATGATGAAAGATGATGGGTAGGAATACTGGAATAAGGGATAAGATGGATAAGGATTATGTGGATGGGGTATATAAAATTTTTTAATGAGGGATGGTTTTGATGGCCAAGAAGGATGGATTATGACCCAAGTATTGAGGTACAATGTGGAAAATTGATTATTTTACCATGATTCTAAAAATTGGTTTTCATCATGGTACTTGTGCAAGGTGATAGAAGACTAGTTTTCACCATTAGATGAATGTTTTTTTTTCTTTTGAATTTTTAGATGGCATATTGATTTATTAGATGATAGGAGAGATTTGAGGTGTAGACACTTGATGGATTATTTAGCCAAAACCTATTAAATGATGGATGATATATGCTTGGATGTCCTAGTGGCCTTTGGTGATTCTTGATGGTGACCCCTCCAGATATCTAGACTAAGTGTCTTTGTCACCCCTATAAGAACTAATGCTACTCGAGTGGGTAAATGGAGGTATGGATGTGACTAGAGATTTATTTTGATGGATGATATGATTAGGATAGGATGGTATGATGGGTTATGGAGGATTAAGACTAAAATTAATGATAGGATCATGATAGGATGGGGTGATGGGTGATGGAGGATTAGGAATAGCAGTCACATACATCATTAGAGGTGTGGGACATAATTATTTTATTTGGTACCAATTTATTAAATACTATAGGAGATCCAAGATTCTTTGATGGTGTGATTATTGGATCTAATTATTTAAAGGATTATTAGTTATATGGACAGTGATTTTTATATTGTTTTGATTTGTTAATTGAATTTGACTTTGATGGCCCCTAGTGCTTGATTTTGGGCTTCACCAAGGGAGATTGATTTTTGTCTTTGGTTATACCCTAGTGCCTAATATTTGGCTTCACTAGGGGAAGACACTATTTGATTATGCCAAAGATTTAGATCTTTTAAATTTTGACTTATGGGATCAAAGATGATTTGATGATGATTTATAAATTTTGGAATATGGTCTTGGACCTCTATTTTTGTGACACAAATTACATTGCTAAAGGAAGGGTCTAATGATGTATGTTCTTATTCATCCCTATGGATGGAGGTTATTAAATTATCATTGATAGGAAGGAAAGTATCTATGATGGAGGAAGGTGGGGGAGATGATATGATGAGGTCAATGAGTGATGATGGGGAAGCATGATCCTCATAGGGGTTCCTAAGAGATCCAATTTTAGCATTGGAGAAAATATATTCAAGATCAACAAAAGAATCACAAGGACTAGTTGTAGTATAGGCATCCAAAGGATGATCACATTCACTCTAATTATCTTTGATAGATGAATCTTGTAAAAATTCTATTATGAATTCATCATCTTGATTGGGATCTAAAAGTATGCCTAGTGATGGATTGGAGATACTTGGATTAGAAGAATTATCAAGAAGATAGGCATTATCATCATCAATGAGGGATGTTGTTTTTGCTGAGGAATTTAATTTAGATCTTAGCATTGAACATAATCCTAATGAAGATAAGACTTGTGTTGTCTCTGATGTACAAGATTCAATGCTAATATTAGGAGAGTGATTATCCATTATTGAACTCTCAACATGGGGTTTTTGGTGTGATGACTGAGGAGAAGATGGAAGAGGAATGATGGATTTGACTAAGAGAGGGCCATGAAAGGATTCATGGGAGATGGGGAGACTAGAATCATCTTTGATGGAGGGATCATGGAAGAATAGTGTGGTGTCTTGACCTTGGCCTAGAAGGGGAAAGGATTGATCATGATCAGGAATATAATCTTGGTATTCCTTTTTTTGTTCACCTAGGAATGTGGATGCATCTGATTCATCCTCAATTACTATATCACCATAGTTGATGAGGTCTTGGAAATAGTCTTGAAAATGTCAACATTGATTAATGGTATGCCTCTAGGTTTGGTGATATATGTAGTATTGATTATCTTTATACTAGAAAGGCTTAGGCCTAGTGGGATCAAGATGTTGGATAGGTGGATAAACCATAATTTTGGTGGTGAATAATTATTTAAAGATGGATTCTAAGGACATAGGAAGGGGGTATAAGGACCCACTTCACTTTGTGATTTAGATGTGGAAGAATTGGACTTTGGATTAGATGGTTGGTGACATAATTGGGTAGATAGATTGGTAGTAAACAAGGTGGCCAATGTTGGGTTCCTTTTGCTAGTGTGAGAATGGGTCGTGGATGGTTTATGACTAGTGGATGAAGGATTGGTATATGATTCACATGAAGGGGCTTAGATTGGAGATGTAATGAGTTAAAGGGGATCAACACCTTTAGAAAGTGGTATAACCATCATTATAAGATATAAGAGGATCTCATACTTATTGGCAGTTATGTATTGGTCTATGAAAGTAGGGTTTAGCTTCATGGTGATGGATGAAGAGTGATGGATGATGAAAGTAAGATAAGGATTAGGGATGGGTTCTTGAAAAAATTAGGTTGGAAGGATGAATCTAGTATGAATGATGCGGATAAGATAGACTAATGGATTAAAGACTACAATTAGATTTTAGACTAATAGTACAATAGGTGCTAATGACCTATCAATAATGTCTAGTGTTCAAGCTAGCAAAAAGATTGAGGTTTTAATGATTGTATAGATTCAAAATAGAAATAATATGATATGATGGGTGTTAGTTATGAATAGGTAAGGATGATAAAGACTATATTGATGATGATGGGTTGTTATATTTAAACCAATAAAGTGGTAAGATGCTATTAGTATCTTGACTAGGGTATGCGACCTGATCAAATGATGAATGATAGTGGATTAGGATGATGTGGATGATAGGAATAGCTCAAGACCTTAGAATGATTTGATCAAGATAGGATGGGATATGATTTATGTGATGAAAGTGATTAAGATAAGGGAAAATAAATATAATGATAGGTGATGATGAAGTGATGAAGGGGCAATGATGAGATGGGGATGATGACATGGGAATAGTTTAGACCTGTATGTGATTTAAAGGGATAAATGGGATAAGATGAGTATAATATTATACTAGATGTGTGATGAGGACAATTTTAAGACAAAATATCTATGATGGACTTAGGATGAGATGTGGCAGATAAAACAAGGTGTGGTTAAGATGTGTAGGTAATAGGGGTGTGATTAATGATGGATGGGTCTAATGATATAATGTGATGAAAGGATGTATGAAATAATAAATTATATGAAATGGGATGATGAGATATAAGATGTAAAAAAAATATGTAGGTGATGGGGGTATAACCAATGAAGAATGTATATGGTTAGAATAGGATGGGGTAAAGATGAGATGGGAGATGGGATAGGTCAATGAAAAGGATATAAAAAGATAATATATATAATAATAGGATAAAAAATATGTATAAGATGTGATTGGTATATAGTCAATGATGAGTGAATATAACTAGACTAGGATGGGATTTAAGACTAGGTTGGAGATGGGATAATAATATACAAAGGCAATGATGAGATAGTGACTAGATTAGGATGGGATAAAGATAAGATGAGATAAGGACAAGGATATACAAAGACAATATGTATAATGGGATGATGAAAAAGATGATATTTACAAAATGATGGGGATGAAGTAATAATATACAAGATGATTTTATGAAAAATACCTAGATGGGTATATAGGTTAAGGTGAAAGGCTGACTCGGGTCATAAACAACATTGCTCTAGCATGACATACAAACTAGCAATCAAACTACAAACATATAATTAGTAAATTTATGGGTGTGTAACTCAATGCCTACACCATCCAATGAATTCATGGGTAAGGTTATAGGCTAGTGACCCATTACAATATCAACCAAACCCTCACAACCCCATTCACACTTGATGTCTACTTTAGAGTTGATACTGACTCTTATAGTGGTACACTTGTTATGGCTAAAGGCTCCTAATATAGGTATAGACAAAGGTTTATAGGTGCATACCCTATATAAATGAAGGTAAAGTGGGGAATAATTACATATAGGATGATTTTTGATCACCCTATATCTTTGATCTTAACTGCCCCTCACTCCATGAAACCCGTTATGGGGAATTCTTCTTAGGTGCATAATGATAGCTGTCCTAATTTTTAGACTCTTCTAGAACATGGAGTTTGGACTAATGCATGGTGGTGAAATATATGGTCACTAACCTCCTAAAATAAATAAAAATGGAATGGGGTTTATAGGTATTTTTTGATCTTCCAAGAATCATTGCAAGGATGCAAGGGGGAGATCATACACCAACTATAGCCCTCAATACATAAACAAGCAAACCAAAAGGATTAATTAACTAATTTAATTAATATGTCATATATAAAAGACAAAATACAAGAATAAAAAAATAATAAGATGATTAAAAATGATATATATAAGAAAAAATGATCAAAAAAGTTTAAAAACTATTTTCAAAGTACCATAAGGAGTCTTTGACAGGCGACTTGCAAGCACACAGTTAGTAGTTTAAGTGGCACTCAAAAGAGGTATCCTACAAGAAAAGGATTAGTAGTATGATCGATAATATTGAGGGGAAACCTACAAGATAAATGATTTTAGAACAAAATATAACCTATGAAAGAGGATGTTATCTAATCAAAATTCACCCCTATAAGAAATAAGATGTTATTCTAATAGGCCTTAAGAAAAAAAACCCTAAAAAATTGTGATTTGGCTCTATAATTTCTTTGGGGTGAGTGATCCATGACATGGGGGTCTAAATATGGTAGCCCCCAATGGGGTCAAGGGGTATAGCTCCTTATGGGGTCTGAGGGTAGAACCCTAGGTGCACTCCCTATCATGGTACAAGGCAAGGTCGAGGGGCAGAGCCCCCGATGCCAAAGGTAATTTGGGCCTTGTGGGAGACCTATAATGACTCAAAAATAATATAAAATGACTCAAAAAATTCACTCAAAAAATACCAAATCAAAGGATAAAATCAATGTAAAATCACAATTACACAATGCAAAATCACAACCAGAGAGTGCAAAACTAAAACTCTAAGGCAAAATCACAGATTGTGAGTTGTGATTTTGTAGTGGTTGGCTAACCATGATAGTTAACCTACAAAACCATGATAGTTAGCTACAAAACCATGATTGAAACTGACAATATCACAATTTTCTATAAATTGATAGTTGTGATTTTTTTTTACAAATGATAAAACCTCCAAATTTTGGTTATTTTCCAAGTTATATGCATATAAAAGTTATGATCAATTGTACAGATGTCTAAAAATGTCTATTTATAGATGATAGGTTTATATTTGATTATGATATATCAATTTTTTTATAAATGGACACTTATATATTTATCAAAATAACCTCAAATTTAGATTAATCTAAAAAATAGAGTGTATTAGTCAAATATTTATCCTAATTCTGACCTATAAGAACTAAAGATGATAACCAATGGAGAGAACAATAAAATTGATTGAATATTGTAAAATCACTATTGGGACTATAATACCATGATTTCATAGGGCAAGGTTACGATTCTAAAAAGTTCAAAATCTATGATTTCATGGCTTGATGTTTTTCAACTAGATTACTTGTTGATGCTTTTTCTCTGCCTGAATCTTGTACATAGAGAGTAAGAACCTTGATTTATAACATAAAATACACTAGATGAGCACATAGGGGTTAGAGAAAAAAAAGTAAATTAAAATAATTTTATGCTTATTTTTAGAGGCTACAAAGCCACAGGTACATATGATAAAATCATAACTTCTAGAGCAAATTTACAACTTGCAAAGCCATGGTTTTGTCAAAATTCTATAACTTTCAAGATATATTTTTAGTGGTTTAGTATAAAATAATGACTCCTTATGCAAAACTATAACTATCTTGACAAAGTCACAAGTCATGAGTTGCAATTTTGTTGAAGGGTCAAAACCTATCATGGTTGGCCAAATAGTTAGTAGTCAAGTAAAATAGTTAAGACAAATTCATAATTCTTTGAGACAAAATTGTGACTAAAAATGACAAAGTCATGAATACTAGTGCAATGTCACAGATTTCACCTATGCACACAAAATTTTTAAAAATCCAAGATTTTCCTTGCCCAATTGATCTTATAGGCTAGTAAAACACTACTAACAAGCAAAAATGATTAATTTGGAAGCGATTATCCCACCATGGTCACCAAAATGTAAGATTAAACTTTATATTATGGATTAAACTATCTAATTTAATAACTCAAACTTCGAACCACTAATTAAAGTCTAGATCCATTAGAACCTAATGCAAATGGATGAATAACATATCAAAAACAATATTACAATTCTAAAGCTAAATACTCTAAACCATGATCAAATAGATTCAAAATGAAAAGGATTGGGATGGTAATTACCTTATACTCATCATTTTGACACTATTATGTTGCTTGATCAAGGATGTTTGATGAAGGATTCAATGACTAAATTGACATGGAGAAGTTAGATAGTTGTTCATTGGCCTTCCATGGAAGAGAAAAGTTGTTTAAATAGAAAGAATAAGGAAATATCTATTTTTTAGATTCAAACCTAGATGAAGGATATCAATGGTTTTGAACTATCCAAAGGAATTTAAAATTTCTTGGAAGCTTCTAGATTTAGAGGCTTCTAGAGAAGAGGGGTTAGAATAGGGAATGTTCTAGATTTGGAGGGTTCTAGAATCCTTCTTAGGTGTTAATGATGATCAAATGGGGAGTGGATGGGGATTAGGTAGGTGATTAGGGAATAGGGGTGTAGGAGAGCCTAGGAGTAGGCTAATGTAAGTGGGTCATGGGAATTTAAAATTCTCAAATAATAGGTAAATGGGGATTCAGATGGGATAATGGAGATTTAGGATAAATTAATGATGAAGTGGGATATAATAAGGTAAGTGATGAAATATTTATGAGGAACATTAGATAAATGGATAAAAATGTGGATATATTAGTGGGATAGGTTATATTAGACTAAATTAGTGTCAACTAATAGGAATATTAGTGACAATAATGTCGGCAAGCAAATTTTTGTGCATACAACCTGAGTCTCATTAAAGTATTCAATGTTGATTAATGGATCAGTCTTGGTCATCAATTAAATAATCCCCTAGCCTCTTACCATATTATCTAGCCTAATATCAAGGTCAAACTCCTAAATTTTGGCCATCCATTTGCCTCTTCTCTCACCTAGTTTATTTTAGCAAAGTATTAGTTTGATAACAGGGTCTAGAATAATGACATGTTTTTTTCTTATAATATAGTGCTTAAATTTTTTGATAGCTTTAATAAAGGCATATATTTATTTTTATATCATATATTACATTAAATCAACGTCATTTATATTGGTAATCATGAAGTCAATGAGATGTTCATTGTCTTCTACCTTTTAGGTAAGCATAACAACCATAGTATGTTTTAAAGCAAATGAATAGAAGTAAAAAGCCTTACTAAAATCTGGACTAATCAGAACTAAAGATTTAATAATGGAAGTTTTTATGTCTTAAAAATCCCTCTGAGATTTTTTTGTCAACTCTCATCCTTTTTTAGCATATTGTTTAATGGTTTGATAATCTATGCAAATCTAGAAATGATTTTTTTCTACAAAGTTTATCTTACCAAAGGACTTCAGCACCTTCTTGTTTTTGGGAGGTGTCAACTTGGATATGTCATGCATCTGATTTATATCAATGGAGATTCCATCTTTGGTGATGGTATGACATAATATTTTCCCTTCACTAATTGCAAATATACTTTTAGCTAGGTTAAGTGACACTACATACCTTCTACATATATCAAACACTTTTCAAAGATGGTCTATATGTTTAGATTTATTTTTGGAGAAAATAGTGAGGCCATCCATGTAAATGATGTTGTACTTTCCAAAAAAACCATAGAAATTTAATTCCATGCCTCTCTAAAAGGTTTCTCTTTCATTAACTAGGTCAAACAACATCCTCTTATATGCAAAAGTTCCCCACTTTTTTTATGAATGTAGTCTTCATCTGATCTTCTACCTCTACTAGTACCTGATTATAGCCAAAGAATCCATCCAAGAAAGAAATCATATTTTATCCAATTTCCATTTGAATTACCTCATTTAGTGAGGGCAAGGGGTAATTGTCTTTCTCTGATTCTCTATTCAGTTTCCTAAAATTGACATAGTCTAATTTATCTACTTTTTTTATTGGTGCTAAATTAGCTACCCAATTAGAGTGTCTAATTGGGAAAAATATTCTAGCCTCAAATATATTATGTATTTTTGTTTAAATTATAGGTTAAAAAATTGGATTTATTGGCCTCTTTCTCTTCCTAAATGGCTTATGATTTGGATTCAATGGGATGGTGTTAGTAATGACTTTGGGATTGAATACTTTCAAGTCTCTGTATGTCTAGGATATTGTGTATTTTTATTATATCAATAGGTATTTCATATTTTATTTCTCAATTTGAGTGAAAATCAAGCCTACATTAGCCAATTGAGAGTGTTGGTTGGTGCCTATGTTTTATTTGGAAAAAAATAATTCCATTGTTCTTGGTAGTTTTTGTTTCTAAGCTTGGGAGTCAAAATCAAAAACTCATTCTAAGGAGATCATACCTAGAGTGATGAAGTTATCCTTTTACTATAATACATTATATTCTCCCAAGTTTTCACCATGCATGGGTTTGACATGCTTTTCATCAATTACCTAAGCTTTGAAAGATCCAAAGATATTCAATAATTTCACTATCTATTGATAATCCTAAAAAACTTGAAATTTTTTCAAGTTATTTGGGATGGATGGAAAAGGCCCAACTCCATTGAGAAATTATACATTTTTTACTCTTGGAGTGGTTCTTGATTAGCAGATAAGGCTAATAGTGAATTAACTGTCTATTTTTTCTCTCTGGGGATGGATTTAATGTTGAATACTTCAAAAGACTCAATCAAGTCCCAAAATCTAGCTTGTACTTCTTTAAGTAAGTGAGCTTACATTGATATTTATTCCTAATATGATTAAGCACTAGTTTATAGCTACTAAATACTTACAGTAGTTTAACCTTGTGCTCAAGTGAAAACTACAAATTGAGGATCATAGCTTCATATTCTAATTTTTCGTTGGTGTAAGGAAACTACAACCTATAAGAAGCTAGGTATTTCCTACCATTTGGATTTGATAGTGACACACTAACACCAAACACTTATTTTGACTAGGATTTCCATTGAAATGAAGAGTTTATAGCTGAGATGAGTCTTTAAATTCTGGTTCACAAAATGCATTTCTTGTCTAGTGTTAAATTTGTATACACCTACATGTAAAGACATGAAGTCTAATTTTAATTCATGGCATTATAATAAGTGATTTAATGTCTCATACTTAGTTCATATTCCACTTGAATCTAGTTAGATATCCCCTTCTAGGGCAATGACATGTGTGAGAAGTCAATGGCCATGTATTCATTCAATGTTTTAGACCAATCATGGTTCAGTAAAGTTTTAAAAAAATATATTAACAAGATATCTATGATATGCTACACACATGGATTAAATTCCAACTGAATGAATACATTCATTAATTATCTAACACATGTGACCAAAGACTTATTAATTATAATACCACTTTCTGTAATTTATTAGGGGTCAATCCTAACTTCTGGTATACAACTATCAACATCACATAGGATAAGGTTATTTATTAAAATAAGTATTTATTCATGTTATTTATAAACATTTAGACAATTAGGAGAAATGGTAGTACTTCTTTTTTATATTTAAATACCATCACATTGGTATGCACAAATTTAGATTTGTCTAATGTAAAGGACCTTCTGATTACTTTTATAAATAATTCCCTCTATTCAATGATCTAAGATAGTTCATGTAGGGTGATATTAGCCTTGATCTTATTCATGTATTCAACAATGTTTTACCATGCCTTGCTTTGTGGGTATGTTATCTAAAATTGTTCATCTCTCTTAGGGGGAGGTGGGTTGTTGTTAGCCTAAGAATATAGAGGAGTAGTAACATTACTGTTTAGTGGTGTTAAAATGGTAATTATATTCTTATTCCTTAGATTGTATTTATTCCTCTAGAACTACTGGAATGCATATATCTCATCTATTTTATCCTCTAGTTTATTATCATCTTCCTATGTAAATAGGAGATCATAAATCTCAAAGACCATTACTACACTGGAGTTCTTAGGATAAATAGAGGAAGAAGGTTCTATTTGATGTGTATAGATTTAATTCCTATTCATATCCTTCTAAAATCTATCAAAGGCTATATATAACTTGATGCAGACAAGCTCACCATGTTACACATTGTTATGAACCCTATACTAATTAAGAATGGTTGCTTCTATAATATTTATCTATGACATCCTATTGAATTGAACTTGATATTATTTATTATTTATAGGCCTATTGAAAGGTATATTGTATCTCTAGAATCTAAAGTTTTCTTAGTTTCTAGACCATCCTATAGATTGATTCCAACTCTATTTTTGTGGAACCAGAATTGGTTCCCTTTGCTTTAAAATTATTAACTAGTATTAATGATTGATTTAGGATTTGATGATTAGGCATAAGATTATTAAGGAATCAAAGATGTTGACTAGGTAGAGCCTGGGTTAAGGGTAATTGATTATAAACTTTATTCTAGTTTTGGGCAATAATGTTTTGATTTGTATTTAGAATTGGACATAAATCTAGAAAGATAAGACCAAGAGTGAGTATGGCCAAAGACTTCATCTGAAGGTTCAATTGTCTATCTACATTGATAAATTCAACATAATCCAAAGTTAATGTATCAATACCAATATCTCTGCATAGAAATATAATGGTCACAAGGTCCAAAACATTCTTGTACATCTATATATCTGACTCCTCATTGGGTGTGTAAGTAGTCTTAAGTCTACTGTACATCTTCTAAAATATATAATTGAAGGCTTAGATTGGATCATTGGTCTCTCTACTCATAATTTAAAAGTTTTGATAAATAATACTTACATTGGTTACCTAGCTAAATTATTCTAAGAAGGTGTCTTGGCAATCATTCTAAGATGTAATGGAACCTTATAGGACATTAAGAAACTAGTCATAGGCCACATCTTGTAATATAAAGGAAAATAATCTACATGCCACATATTTGTGGGTTACATTAAAGATTATAAAGGTAATTTTTAAGGCCTTGATGTGTTTTTATATAGTCCTTCCTCCTGAGGGAGAAAAGGAAGGCATATATTTCTTAGGGTTCCTAGGTAAGTCATGGATGGATCCTAAAACATTAATAACATAACTAGTCATCCAAGTTGGAGCCTGAAACGGAGCTTGGATTTAAGGCTATGGTTGAGGCTAAATATGGGCTATATGGAGTAATGGAATGTGGGGTTGACTACATGGATATAATGATTGGGCGGCCCAGGGTTCTCTCTTAACTCTTTTATCAAACCTAACTTTTCTATGGATTTCTAAAGGTGGGAATAGTAAGTTAGTGTCTAAGATTGACCTTGTAATTATTTTGGGTGATTCTAGTGCAACTCTAGTGATCCTTTTTAAATAAAATAGAGGTGAAGGTTTAAGACCTCCTTCTAGAACTAGATTTATGTGTACTCTATTGATATGAGTTTTAGGCACATTATAGGAACTTTTACAAGGTATCCTCTAACATTTCAAGATTAGTGAAAAGGTATTCACTCCAAGGCATGAGTTGTGGGGTATTGGGTTTTATAAATAACCTATTGGTTGAATAATGGTGAGAAAGGCATATTATTTAACATAGATGAGATGGATATGGGTGAACCTAGATATATTTAAAATTAAAGGAAGGATAATGGTTATAACTAAGGTGTGCAGGACTTCAAAATAAACTCAAAATGGAGGGAAAGGTAGGGTAGAAAGGAAGCTTGTGGACCACACTAGATGAAACCTTTCAAGACCAGTACTTGAACTTAGGTAAGACAAAAAAATTATAGATAGGTATTTGATGTAAGATATTATAGAACACCAACAATCAAACATGATTAGGATTGAAAGGGAACCAAAATATAACATATTTAAACACATGAAATCAAAGGTTTTCATGTTTGTTAGACTACAATAACACATCTACAAGGGAGGATTATAATTTATATGCAAAAGGTATATATATTAGATATAGATTAACATGAATGATTGTAAATAAAATAAAAATCATACAAAACCAAAGACTAAGAAACCAGAATTACAAAACTTATTACACAATCCAAAAGTTTGAGAAGAATCGATATTTGTATATCAAGACCAAATTAGTATAACTTTTCAAAATTTACACTTCATCTCAATAGCCAAAATTCTCCTCCATTTGGGACATATAAGTTATAAGTATAGATATGATTTGGATGTTGAAGGCCTCATATCTCAAGCAGAGTCTAACAATACAATTATAAAAATATGATCTCATGAAAAGGATGCATATATAGTAGTTAGCCTATAATAGACTCTTATAATGAAAAATACAATATATAGATGAAATGTATATATGGATCTAAATTTATAACTTAGCAAAACATACAAGTACATAGATATATTTATATGGGTTTTGATGTGGCACCACTAGACAAATAATATGGAGTGATGAACAGAGGGACCAGAGTAGTCACCAAAGTTCCTTGTGGAATTAAAACTGGGCCAATTAGAATTTGCATGAATGCAAATCCTAAAAATTGGGAATTTTGATATATTGGGATAGTAATAACAATTGGTTATGTTAGAACCAAGATTGAAGTTATCTCTTTTACCTTGAGTTATTAAAATAATGCATGTGATTTATAGAACTCCTTATTTATGATGTCAAAACTAAGCAGGGAAGGTTTGAAGAGTTTGATGGCCTTAGCCATTGACTTTGTTTGTTTAGCTTTCAAGCTCTTGAATTTTACTCCCAAATATTCAAATCTTATCACCTTATCCTTAAAAAATTTAATCAATTACAATATTTTTTCATTAGTTCTATATATAGTGCATTTAAATCCTCCTTGAATTTATTTGCATCTTCCTAGAGGAGGTTCTCAAAATTTGGCTTGTTGACTAGTTCACATGTAGTAGTGATCACATTAGTGACCTTCATGTCCTTCAAAATTTCTAAGGCCTCGCTTTCATGATTTGAGAAATATCCCAATAAATTATTCATCTAATTATGCTAATTGAGTGAAGCATCCCTTTTAGGAATTACATAGTTAACACCCCATGATGCATCAATGATGGACATCAATTTTAATTGGTTGAAGGAACTAGTTCTGGAGTATTGAAATGATAAATTCAACCTATTCTCTAGTTCTTTCATTTTATGACAAAACTTGGTTACATTTGTTCTATTTTATTAGCTTCTTTTCCTAAAAACCTAGATACTATAAAAAATGTTTTACAACTCAGTATCTTCACTATGTACATCATAAATTATTTATCAAGGAGTGTATATAGTATGTATATACTATAGTCTTTGATGTGATTCCTCTTTAATTTTAAACATCTCTTTCATGGATTCACTGGTTGAATCTACAAAAGTAAATAAATATTCAATATATTCATTAGGATCCCTTAGATCCTTTTTGGCTTTCTTTGAAAAAGGAAATAGATTATCTCTTTGATCAATTTCAATTTATTCCCTTATGTTTATATTCAAATCCTTCCTCTTCCTAACCCTTTGGATGGTTCCACTATTATTTTCAAAGAGGGTAGAGATTATAGGTAACTCTATAACAACTAGGTTTGTCTATCATCCCTTGCATTTTACATCTCTTTTTCCCATTAAGGAATAACAAGTTCCCCTAGTTCTTCATATTCTAGGCTAGGGTCTTTAATGTGGAGAATAGATGATTCATCAAAGGAAGTGTTATTAATGGAGGTGCCAATGATGCACTTATTTGTATAGGGAATTGGATTGGTGGATAAACAATCATATCCCATGGTGAAGGCTCTCTTAATGGAGTGACTTCAGCCACATATTAGGTCAAGCCTAGAGTTATTTCAATAGTCATAATGGCTAACTATATTGGTGAATATTTTAGCATAGGCATCTCTAGTTAAGCTGAATGTTTCTTGAGGGTTGGTGGACTTCTAGGGTTGTAAGTGGAAATTTTAACCTTTGAAAATTAACCCATTTATTTATATCCTTAATTTTCATTAAAGAACAAATAATGGATTTATCAATATAAAGAGATAAAAGAATACTTTGGTTGGTTAGAATATTTACAGTGGAAATAGATGAAACACGAGAAGAAACCACCTAACTTATGTTATATATTTATTCTTCTATGACAATTTTTTATATAAATATCCATCCAGAGATTATTCTTGTTTTAATATTTCCAAACTCATATATTTAACCTTTTCCAACTCTTTCTCTTCATCATCTAGGGCTATTTATTCACTCAATTATTGCCTAGCCTACATCATAATTTCTACTCATTTTGTATCTTCATAAATTGAATACTCAATTAAATATATCATCAATGTAATTTCCTTATCTTATTCATTAAGGGATTACTTTATGGTGGAGAGACCAACATATGGATTTTTATTGTATTTGTTTACCCTTGGAGGAAGTGGAAGGACCTTAGCCTTCCTATGGTAAGTGACCACAATGTAAGTAGAAGGAGAGGGAGAGAGTGAAATAATTGAGAAGGATACAGTGGTGTAAAGCATAAATACAAGTGATGGTGAAGGAATGGTGAATGGAGGGATAATAATAGTGGGAGGAAGGGTGAATAGAGTAGGGGTTGGCATGTAAGGAGTGCTTGTGAAGATGCCTCTTCACTAATGGTAGAGGATGACTGTGGACTTACCAAAGGTGCTTGAGAATAAGAAGAAGTAGCTGAGATTGATATGAAAGAATCCTATAGAAACTCAAAGAGACTTAATTGGGTGGTAGTTATAAGTGGTGGTAGAGGTGCTACTAATAATGTGATCTTCTGCTGGTCCTAAAGAGATGTTATTTTCTCTTTGGTAGTAGTTATTCCCAAAATTTTAGTGTTTTAAAATGAAGAGGGAAACTAAAGATAGGGGACACCTCTTAGAATTTCTCTCCTTATTTGAGTATTTGACTCCCTTTGGTTACTAGACTCTCCCTCTTGTAAACCTAATTATTCTCCTATATGAGAGGGAGGTTGGTATTAACCATATAAATCCTATGGCTAATTAAGAGTCCAATAATGGATCTAGGATCTTTATTATTATTCTTACATATATTTTTCTTTCTCTTCACTAATCTCATAATTTTACTAAAGATCTCAAGCATAAATCATAAACATTTGTTTATCCTTCACTATATTCCATACCTAAGTATCATCTAATGCATTAAAAAAACATCATGATCATAATCCTAGTGTCTATATGAGATGTTCACCTTATTATTTTATTTAATCTCCTTGAATTATGTCAAAATTTTATTCTTAGGGTCCTATTCCCTAAATTGAGCCACCTTCAAATTATAATAGGACTTGGATTTTCCATCTTAGATAAAATGTGGCCTAAGTACAAATTAAATTTAAACAATACTCAAATGAGTTTTATATTAATAGGCCTGATGATTTTGACCCATATCCTCATCAATACTATTTTACAATTAAAAATACACCTCTTATTTTGTAAGTTTTTTGAGTAGGTGGCATGGTAGGAATAGAAGAACTACCCTTGTGTCTTCAACTCTAATGACTGCACAATTGGGGTAATACCAATAATACCCCATCTTATCAATATTATTTGTCATGTTATTATACAAGCTAGACATGTGGGTGTCATATATTACCTAATATACTAGAGGGTAAATTTCCTCACATATAGTTTGAATTGCATTCTTGAATCTATAAATGAACATGAAAGAATAATATTTGCATATTTTATTACTTAGATAGTCTAATGAGGGTTTCCATAAATATTGATGTGTCTTATGGAATATGCCTAGGATGACATCTAATAGGTATGCCATCGTGTTAAAATTTCCATCATCCAACCTCTGATAAGGATAAAACATCTATGTTTTGAACTTTGCACTTATAAATTCCTCCAGGGTAACTAGCTTGTCTGAAGTTAAAAAAATGTATAGCAGAGGGACCCATTCTACTTGCACATAATTTATCCTCTCAAAACCATATAATGTTTGTAGGAGAGATATAACTATCATAATTCTAGGTTTAAATTTGATAATACTATTAGAGGAAATGCCTCATTTGGCATTTAGTTTCTACTCCTTGACTAACCATTATTTCAATTTATCATCAATTATGTTATGCTTAAACCAAACATTGGTCAAAACTTAGTTATATGTGGTTTCAAGTGATTGAATTCTAAGATACATTTCAAAATACCTACCAAAAATAATTATGGATACATTTTTTCTTTTCCTAATATGCAAGTAATATCCATGAAATGTTCCATTGAAATATAAACCTCTAAATAAGTATATGAGAGGCATTACCTGTAGGTTTTTTATTTCTAGATGAAGACCTTATATTTTAATTTGTATTAATTCATCTATTTTTTTCTTCTCATTTTTAGATAGTTTGTGTAGTGTGTATTAAGGTGCCACAGACTCTACGCCATTCTAGAGGGTTGAATAATGAAGGAATTTGAATTTTTGAGAAGCTTTATCAAAACTGTGTCTAAAAATTTATTGCCTCTAACATAAGAATAGACTAAAGGGGCTTGATCACACTCTTGATTTGGAGAGGAGACCATTATATCAATATAAACTATACAATTTATTATCAAATCATCTAGTTTGTTCTCTACAATTTCACCAAAAATCTAGGGCTCTTTGGACATTTGAGGACTCAAAATTTGTAAAGTTTGATTGATAGCTTGATGAAAAAATGACTAAATTTAAACTATATTTTGAATATATTGCCCAAAATTCTGATTTTTGAATGCGTTCATGTGTCATCAATGAAAATAACATCTTTTTGAATCTATTCCAATTTTAATTTAAATATACCAATCATCTTTAGTTGGTTCTCTTGTTTGCCAAATGAAAACTATTCAGTAGATTTATGTGTCCAATCATCATGCTCTAGAAAATTATCAAAACCTCATTTATTCACTTCATTGGATTGATATCAAACTCATTTATGTATATTTTGAATTTATGTCTTACGAATTATGAAATTTTTTTAGTTGTCATTCACTCAGGCCTTTAGATCTACATATAATATTTATATAATTTGAATTTATGAGATAATGACATTGTGACACATGGAACTACCTCGAGTCTATAGGGAATTAAAATCATGGGAGCATGAAAGTTATTTAATCTATGAATCCATGTGTAAATTTTATGTATAATAGAGTTTCAACAGATGGCATGAACTTGAAATCATGGAGTTATGAGGACTTAGATCCATGGGATAATTAGTTCATTGATCAAGTATGTCTTCTTTTAAAAAACTAGGCCAATATAGTTATACCACTTGTCATATTATTTAAGCTTTTAAGATAAAAGGTATTAAAATATGGGGTTATTAGAAACATGCAATGTTTCCACAGTTCTAGGTAAATAAAAAATGTGTCAAGTGTCGAATGCTAAGAGTTTGGAAGCTTGGAACCATTAGATTGTGGGAACTTAGAACCATTATAATGTGGGAACTTAGAAACATTATAATGTTGGAACTTAAAACAATTATAATGTAGATTCTTAGAATTATTAGGATGTAGGAAGTCGCAAACATTAGACCATTAAATTTACTTTTAAATATTTTGGGGTTCCATGTAATGAAACAATGCCATGTGGCCTCTTATCAAAGCTTAACAAATTTAAACACTTAGAAATTTTGTGAAATATGAAGGTTCCATGCACCATATGGATTCCACTTATTAGCATATCAGATATTGGGATCTTCAAAGACTTATAAACTTTTTCAAAGGGATATAAGTTCTAGATAACACAATGATGCCACTTATCTTAAGCTTATGCATAATAAAGTTAGGCCTGACCATGAATAAGTAATGAGCCCTTACTGATGGTCCCATGTTTTTTTTAAATATAAAAGCACTAGGAAAAAATGTTAGCCTTGTTAGTCCA
Organism: Torreya grandis; assembly: GCA_037957365.1. NCBI lineage: Eukaryota > Viridiplantae > Streptophyta > Pinopsida > Cupressales > Taxaceae > Torreya > Torreya grandis. The sequence goes on from JARHVA010004266.1 coordinate 41,523, forward strand.
TATAAATCATGAGAATTATGAAAACCCAAGATTAAATTGATCATTTAAGATTTGATTTTCAAATTTTGAATTTTTGTAACTTTAGACCCTCAAAATAACCTAAGTATTTTTCCTGAATAAATACATATCATGGATTCCTAAGGTTTAAAGGGTGGGAATAAAGATATTTAAAATAGTGGGTCCCTATTTTTAAAATTTAAAATGGGGTGTATCTATTAAGGCAAAATAGGATCCTAATAGAAGGACCTATATGTTCTTGGAGATATTATGTCTAGTCTTGATTTTGAATGTATATTGTTTGGTTTTTGCTTTTTAGCTACTTTGTTGATGTTGTTTTGATGGGTTGGTCTCAAGGGACAATGTGTTTTTTATTATTCATTGATGCTTCAAAATTTTAAGTTGGAAGAGGTGATTTTTGGTTCTCCTTTGTTGCATCTTTATTTTTATTTGTATAGGTTAGGGGGCCTCATATCAAACCCCTATCTTATATAGTTCATATATCTAGTTTAAAAAGCATTTACCCTAATCTAAAAAATCTATCTGTAACATAATGATTCATATTTTTCAACTTTAGATTAATCTGACATTAAAGTTTTTGTATTGTCACCTCAAAAATAAATTGACATAGAGGATCTTTATTTCTAATTTGGGTTTAATTTTGATATTTTGATATTCATAATATTTCACCTTTATTTTAATTATTTTTATTTGACATTGCTTATATTATAAACTATGTTTTGATAGTTTTAAAATGACTTAGCTCTTATCATGAAGGTATATGTGGTGTTATAATTACAAACATCATAGCATGAGGAGATATACTCCAATACTCATAGCTATAATACAAATATAAACATATAATTTATTTTTTATGTAGTTCAAAATACATCATAAATATATAAGATCACCTTTTTTACACCCATAGTAATCCTTTTTTATCCATATGATTTATGGTGCACCTGAGAGGATCATATTTCCTAGGGAATTACTCTCAAATTCCCCTCAAAATTGAGGTTAAGGGGCTACATGAATGGTTTTGCCAATGTATTTAGTGATCTAAAACATCAGGCCAACACTAAATCATGAATGAGCAAGTATATCTAATATCCAATAGATAATTTAAGGCCCTTTCCTATATTACCCATTATACCTTATTTTTTATTTTCATTGCATGCTTAATCACTAGTTCCTCTATTCATACTAGATTACATAATAATTTTTAGCATTAATATTGTTGTACTTAGTATCTTTAAATTTATTACATTTACCATGGATAGTTGAAATATATATGCTGGTAGTATTCATCCTCTCGATGAATTACTTTCCACTCATGTTGTTCCCTTTTCTTATGATAAAGTTGAATGGACAAATATAAATAATATTTTTTGTGGAATATTATTGTATGGATGATTTTTATCTTTATAACATGTACACATATAAACCATTTTAATCTTAAACAACTTGGAGCTATGCCTTTATCCAGTCACCTAACCTACTTTTCTAAGAGGATCAAGGTGCACCTATTTTTACATCCTTGAATCCCTATGCAAAATCATCCCTAGTTCACTTTTCATCTTTTAATCCAAGATTTATTTTTGAATTTACCTTTGATCATACCACTATATTTCACTTTGGGTTCTTTCCCAGCCTCATATTTTGAGTCATCTATAGATTTATCTTTAGATTATATTCTAGATTACTCTCTAGATTCATTTTTATCACACTTATAGCTTCTTATTTGGATTCTCATTTAGAGTATTCCTTAGTTTCATCTCTTAATTCTCCTTTAATTTCAATTTTAGATCCATCTTTGGATTCTTCCATAGACACACATCTTGATTCCTCTTTAGAAACTCCTATAGAACATATTTGTATTCTTCTTTGGATTTACCTTTGATCATACCTATAGATTCCCTTTTGGGTTATTTTCTAGCTTCATATTTGGATTTAAAATTTCTCATACCCCTAGATTTCTCTTTGGATTCTATCTTAGATTTTTATCCAAATTCCCACTTTCTCACACTTATATAATTCCTTATCTTCCCATTTATCTTCTTTGGTTGCACCTACTAACTCTACTTGATTTTCATATCTAGATTCCTTTTTTGATCCTTCCCCAGATTATTCCTTGATGACACATCTACTTTCCTCTTTGGAATCATCTCTATCATCCCCCTAAGTGTCCACCATAGATATATATTTATATGTCACCCATGATGGATTCCATTATTATTAACTTAACACATTTAAATCACCAATTGAAATTAATATGCATAATCAATCAAAAATTCATAATATTTAATGTTATTTACTAGACTTCCACCCTTGTGAAGATAGTTTCAAGCCTTCATAGTTTGAAGTAACATGGAGATAATCCCAGGTTGTGGATGGCCTAATAGATGAATTTAATCTCTATATTTTAAGGGCTATCTCCCCTTGATGTATTAGTTAGGATTTCTACTCTAAACTACCAACTTGTAAGGGAAAAGAGAAGAAGGTAAACTAAAAGGAAAACCTATCTAAGTGAGGTGATACACCAAAATGTGTCCTCCACTTGTATAATATGTACTAATGAGGTTTAATAATAATATGGACCTAAATTCACTTCTCAAATGAGAGTCTCTAAATATCAACATTTCACATAGAGGCTTGGCTTGATGCATGATCTAAGGAAGATATTTAATAAGACTCTCAAAGACGCTATGGAAAGATCAAACTTACCATAAATACAAGATGATTAAATAACATGATGAAACCTATAAGGGTGAAATAAAACTTTAAAATAGGTAAATAGGAGAGGAAAAAATGAAATGAATCATACACCTTCAATGTCATTCATCAACAAATCATGAACATACACTCATCATAAGCTTTGAGGAGGCATGAATTCAGTCTTATTCATTCAAAATAAGTAAAAGTATTTTTATAAGCATGGAATTTACAAAACTAAATTTAATTATTTTTTAAACATTCCAAACATAGGCTTACATATATAAAATTGAGAAAGAGGAGAGAGAAAGAGACAAGAGCCAAGAAACTAGAAATGTATCATTTAATTAGTCCTTCTCAACTCCAACATATTTTTTCCTTGATTGTCTCTCATAAAATGTTTTAAAATGGTTTATATGTTGAATTACACTTTTTTTGAATGTTTAATGAGTATTGAGCATTCTATTCTAGTCTTTGACTGATAAAACCTCCCAGATCATTGCTTTCACATCTTAAATTTTTGGTGAAGTTTTTTCCTTGAAAATAGGCCTTAAAGGCTTAGTTAATTCTTCATAAATATTTACTTTAAAAAATTATACAATTATTTATGATCTCTCTCCATCATTATTTGGTTTTTATAAGGCTTATTCAATTACTTGTTTAAGTCTTTCGACACCCTAGGCATTGGAAGGAAGGAAGGCCTTATAAGGAGTCCTTGAGACCTTTTACAACTTTAAAACCTTATTATAACTTAAATTTACTTCTCCCATACTTAAATAGGCATATATGGATCTATAAAAACCAATAAATCACTTTGAAATGTTTCTATGTATCATTTTAGTACTTTGATCACTTGATTCTTTCACATGAACAAAGAGGCGTAGGAGAGAGAAGAATGGGTTTAGAATTGAACCAAATGAATACCATACATGAAAGGATTATAAAAATTAATTAATAACTACAAAAATAATTTGGAACCATCAATTATCCCAAAAGATACCATTTTGCTCCATTTGCTTGCTAAAGCACCCATTCCTTGTAACCCTTAAAACCTGTAAATCTCCTTGTCCAAAAGATTGTACATATAAAATTGGAAAAATAGGCACATTTGTGATTGAAATTTATCCCCTTATATATTCATACAAAATTTTATGATCTAAATCCAAGTTGAATTATTCCTTTTATATCATAACTCTCTCTAATTAAGCCTAATTAGAGCTCTTAGGCCTAGAAAGAGAAAATTGGCCCAAATGACCACCCACACATGTGAAACTGGTAAAAAGTGTTTGATTAAATTTATATATACTAATAAAATATTCCATGCCAAATTTTATGTTCTATGACATCCTATAGATAGGCAAACTATGAAATGGTTATTTGTAAGCCTATATGGTTTTGTTGTTTGAGGGGTAGTTTGAGATAAGTTTTGAGAAATTTTAAGGTTTTTATGATTTAATGTGACCTTATAAGACATTTATGAACCTAAAAAGACTCACTAATTTATATTTAAGTCCTCCATGGCACTCTCAAGCCTTCACCATGGCTTTTGGGCTTGTAAAACTGAGTTTTCTCACCTTGTTGACCTAGTGGCCAACTTACAAGAGATTTTAAACTATTTTAGGGACATATATAACCTTTTTAATGATTATTAAACCTATATTAATTCTTAATAAATATATAAAAATGGTTTTTATATCACTTCATAGCTTGTAACCTCACAAATAGGCTTAAAACTACCGTATTTGCCTTGTACCATATATTACTATACCTACACCTATGAAAAAATAAATGGAAAATGAGATTAATAGAGTGTTTAAAATTATAAATTTAATTTTTAGGTCAAAAAATATCATATGGAGGCATTATAAACCATTTCTCTCTAATTGGGTCAATTATAGGGTTTTAGGAGGGTTGATGTTCTTAATGATAGTTCATAAAGGACAAGGGGCTTTTCCAAAAACCAATGAATTTTTTTTTGGTATGGGTACCCATATAATATGTAATATGGGCATGATTTACCATGAAAAACCTCAATCAATATATGATTAAACAAAGTTACCTCCTCAAGCTCTTTCTCAAGAAAATTAGGGTTCTATGTACTCTAGTTGATTGTTCATGAAGTTATGAGATATAATTACTGAAATAATGTCATGAATATGAGGAATAAGTCACACCTCACCACCTCCTACAATTTAAATAATTCATGCATCCTTTTTAACAAGTTTTCACACCTACAAATTGCTCACTCAGCTAGGTGACTGTGTGTGTTAAGGCTGAGAAAGGCCATATTGGGTCTTAAGACCTCAAAACTAATTTTAAAAGAAAGTGAAGATAATAAATGTCTCCATTATTCATGAAAATTATTCAAACATGAATTTATATAATCTTTAACCTTATAAAAAGGTTTGAAACATCGAATCCCATCATAGAGGGGTTTTTTGTAAATAGTGATTATTAACCCTATAAGTCTATGAATTATGTTTTCTCCTATTCCTCATGACAAATTTTTTATAAATACCATCATAAAGGTAATATTAAAAAATATCTTCACTTACATACTTCCAAATTTTTTTGGGAGAGACACTTTCTTCATACTTTGTTTGTAAGTGGTCCCTTAGATCTATTAAGACTATGTTAGCAGACTATATTCTCACTGAGTCTATGATATTTAAAGATACCTAAATGTAAATTTATTCCATTATTACCTATAAGGACTAATAAAAATCATATATATACCATTAATTTATATTACATTCAAATTTTACCCTATCCACATCTTCACTCTTTTCAAAGATTGCTTTTAGGTTCTAAAATGACTGTGTTTCCTATAGGTGTACATATGACTATAGGTGGATATTATGTGTAATAAGGAATTAATAGGTATATAAAATTTATAAAAAACCTATTATAACCTTTTAAAATCATCCAAAAACCCCTCACTACACCTTCTTACACAAAAATACTCATAACTTATCATAGGTTGGTTGTCTGAGTTATTATTTAACTATTGACTGAACTAGGTCTATTGGCATACTATGAGATAACTCCTTATTTCTCACTAAGAATATTTTATATTCAATGGATAATAATTAATTAATACATCATACTCAACTCATTCAACTAGTCCCTTTGACACTCATTACCCTTAACTTCCATCATGACCCCTATCCACATATTCAATCTATACAAAAACTTCTTTTAGGTGTATTGGTTTTAGGTGTAGGTGTAGTGTTATTTGGTGTACATGAGGAATTTATATTATTTTATGTATATCACATGATTTTATAACCTATTATTATCTCATGAATACATAAAAAATACCTCTAAACCTACCTCACACATAACTTCCCATGTATTGTGCTTGACTGTGTATGTATTGGTTGTAGGTTCAAATTTTCACTTAGTATATGGACTCTAGATTTCTATTGAGACACATTCATTATTTGAAAGGATAATTGACTCTATACACAACTCTACAAGCTAATATTCATTTAATTTAGGTTTAACATTTCATCATTATGTTTTTTCTCCCTATTATCCTTAAAGCTTTGCTAGGCTTCTTTAATCTTAGTTGTAGATGTAAATTTTAGATTTTTTATGGACTGTAAGTGAAAAGTGTCATGACAATTACTTTTGTGTGATTTATCCCCTTTTTCCTATGACATCATGTCATACTTACACTAACTCACCTATCATATAAGCAACTTCTTGCATCATATCATGAAAGTTCACGTTTGCATTAGACCAAGCCGACTAAGCCAAAATGGCATGGTTATATGTGTCTTCCAAGTCTTGAATGGGATAGTGGGTGAAGTGGATATATGGAGTTAATCTATTATTATTCTACCTTGTACTTTAAGTTACATCACTATCCATTTTTATATTCTTCATTCTTCTCCCTCACTTAAGACCAAAACCTTGACTTTCTTTGAAAACTCGATCATCAAGAGAGTTTTTGGACCCTATTGTACAGAATGAGATCATCATGTTGGAGTATGTAAAATAGGTAAATTGAGTAAACATATTACAATAATATTTTAATTTTAATTTTTTCATTCATCCTCCATTAGACCCTTACACCATTTGCTTACTTCCATGTTCAATATGACACCTATTTGAAGTATCTTCATGGGTGACTATTGGAGGTGGTGATTTCTCCCCATGTACACACTAAGGAGGGATGGGAGATTGGTATCAAGAGACAAAAGTGGTATTAATACCCTAATTAACCCTCCATGTTAAAAAATATCTTGAATAATAATCAAATTTCCATAAGGAATTTTGAATATAAATGAAAACAAGAAATGATCCATTACCTTAAAAATGCAAAAATACCTCAACTTTTCCAAAGAAAGGAATTTGCAATGTTATTTCTTAATTAGCTTTAGCTATCTATGAATTAATTATTAAATTATTTCCATGATATCTTTATTTGGTTTATATTACACTAATTAATGTTTTATGAACCTTAAGTTGAGCTTCTAAAACAAATCAATACTTATTTTGACCCCTACTCCATCATGATTGTTGTAGGTAGTCATTTTTCTTTGTGACACTTATCATCATTTCACCTAATAAGTATTACATGATCATGTTAACCTTATGTATCCATTATATTATCAATTTTAACTCTTATATGAGGTAAGGATATCAATTTAGTGTTCTCATTGTGACTACCTATTTATTATTAGCCTCCATGATCATAACATATAGGCCTGACTAGTACATTTAGGCATAATAAGCCTTTTTGGGTCTTTTGATCCTTATGAGTGTCATTATCCATTTAAATAATTATAAAGAGAACAACTAAAAAAATATCATGTGATAAAAAAAACCTCCCAACCTTTTTGACTCCTTTATGCATGTCACTTGGCATGATATTCCTCTTAACTTTCTTACCAAGGATTAAAGATAAAGCTCTGCTTCTAGACCTCTAAGTCCTCTTTTGTACCTTGAGAGAGTATGGAATATTTAACCTAATTGAACTACCTTAAATTTATGAACAATACCTCTCTAGGTGATATGATTTATAATATCATGCTGACCTCATTGATATACCTTTCAATCATTAGAAACTCATTAACTACAGTTGTACCTTGTTAAAGAGATTATCTCACCAAAACTATTTCAAAAGAGATTATACTCAAAATGGACATATATGAGATTTTTTTTGGATTAATTAGGTTTTAAATGACTCAATAATTAACTTGGTAACCTATTAATCTCAATACACTTGCTTGATAACTTAAATCATGCTCTAAAATTGATCAAACAGACCATTCACAAAGACATTATAAGAAACTAGTTTTGTGCCATATGTAACTTCATATAAGGAGTTACCTAATGAATCCAAATTTAATAGGTCATATTTGACCCTAAAATATCTTAAATATAACCATTATTTCACATTTAATTTTGAAGTGAAGAAATAAAGGAAAACATGGATACTATTTAGATGAATAGGCCTTTTAGACCCCCCTGCATTCTTATCAATTGTTCATAAATATGGGGAAATTAATTTGAAAAACAATTCCAGTAAATTTAATCTAATTAGGTTCATTATCATTGACAAATATATTTGGACTAAACTCTCTCTCCTATCTATATTGAGCAAAAATTGATGGCCTTCTTAGAGCTGCCAAGGGAGATGATATGATAGAAAAGTTGGGTTTCTTCATTATGACACTTGAAACTCCTTATAAATCATGTATTTGAATTTTTAATGATAAAATAAGGTCTTTAATATTACTTAATATCAATGTTTCCTTGAATAACTATATGAATAGCCTCAAAATAGGCCTTTTTGGCACTAAAATTTCCAAAATCACTTGAGAATCCTATTAAAACTAATATAAAATGTATCCATTATACTTTTTCATGCCTAAAAAAGTACACTATGCCCTAAAAATCAAATTTTAAATTATTAGATGTGATAATTTGACCTTTGAGGTCAAAATTGTCAACATTTTGGTGACTCAGCTAGGAAGTATGCATGTTATACTTGAGAACTAGACCATTGACATCTATTTTAGACTCATAAGACCACTCTTACATTCTAAAATTAATAGTAAAAAATTTTATCGATGACTAAAAAACTCTTGAATCAATCTAAAACAAGTGTTCTCCTCCTCAAAGAAAGGAAAACAAAAGACAAAAAAGTAAGGAAACTAGACTAACCAAACATGTGTTAGCAAAGAACTTATTTGAAATAAAACAAAACAAAAATAATGTGCTAGGAAAACACTTGGAATAGATATAAACTATGAATAACTTGTAAAGATTCATCCTCCAGGATCAAAAGCAAAGTTTTTTTTATCACTTCCTTCATGCGATGAAAAAGGATATGAGACAAGATGCTTCTTAAAGGCTTCATTAATTGAGATCAACTAATTTATAGTTTCCAATCCCCTTGATAGACTTTCAAGTGAAACATTAACATTAAATTAGTCAAAAATAAATACATATTCATCTTGTACTTTAGTATATTTCTCATACTTCTTTTCACCTAAAAACTCATCAAGTGATACCTCATCTAGATTTTGTCTTTGCACTATATCATCTAGAGTGATCTCATCCTTTTTAACATCTACAAAAAATTCACCAATATCTTTAAAGAGATATTAATATTAAATATAATTTGCATCATGGTATTTAATAGGTGTTTCTTTATCAACCTTATCATGAACATGCTCTTTAATGGGAAACATATACTTACAAAGGTCTTCAATATCTTGTAGAGACTCAATGTACAACTACCAATCATCTTTTAGTTCTTCACTTTGATCAAATTGAATGATATCATCTTGAAAAGAATATTTATATTTCTCAAGTTGATCTATATGGATATCAATAATGTCAAATGTGCAATCATGATGTGACTAGGAATCAACCTGCTCAAGGTCAACCTCTTGCTCAATAGGAGATGTCTCAAATTCATTTAAGAATTAAGCTTGTACTATCTCATAGAGATCTTCCACATCAATACCAGCCTTATCTTACACACTTAAGTTATCATGAGTGTCATTTATATGAAATTAAACTATAATAATATCTTTAAACTCATCAATAAGTTCTAATAATAGATCCTCTTGATCATATATGACCTCTTTGTCATGGTCTTAAATCACATCAAAAGGGATCTATTGAAACAAATCAACATCTCCTTCACTTTTTATTGTAACTTATCCATATTCTTTTAAATTAAAATCACCTTTTCTCTCACTAAGAAGAGTACTAATGAAAATTTCCTCCTCATGCATAGTTGAAAAATCCTCATCACACTCTCCTCAAAACTCAGTTGTAGCTATAACTTCATCTTTTATCCTCCATAGAACAAGCTCCTCTTCAATAAGGGATATGGTGGGAGGGAAATGGATATGCTCATGAGTTTTCTTGGGAACCAAGGGAGTAATTTTTTAACTTGAGGTCTTGGGGGTGGTGGAATCTTGTAGGAATGCTTGAAGAGAAATTAATTTGAGTTATCTTATGAGTGATTTATCATTATTAGTAACCACTTAAATCTTCTTATAATCTTCTTGAGGTTATATCTTAGATGAAACTTTATTTTTAACCTTCTCAATTGCGACCTATATCTTATCTTGAGATCCTTCTTTGATCGTCCTCCAAGATGGAATAAACTTAGGTTATTCAAGAATGGGAAATGGGGCTTGAATAAACTTTAGGTCTTATTTAGGCTCAAAATATATAATGCTCACCTCCTTTCATTTCTCCCAAGACTTAACTACTTGGTTCCTAGGTAGGAATTTAAAACTAGTAGGTTCACTTGGAGGTTGAAATAGCTCCTTTGGAGGCTCCATTTGAGAATGGTCAAAGACATCATGAGGACAAGGAACATAAGAGGGATGATATGGTTAAAAAGTTGGTTCTTAATGAGTGATGGGAGGAGATTCATCCACAAAACTTGGCATGGCATAATCAAGAGTCATATCCTAATAAGTCTTCCAAAATGATATTGAGAATGTTTTCTTGAGTAAGGGTAGGTGTAGCTAGAAGGAAACTTGGAACATAATAAGTTTAACCAGGGGTAGGAGGAGATGGCTAAAGTTGTTTGGGTTAGATCTCTTAATTTTCCCACCTCACCAATATATCTATCCACCATTGGATCATGGTTATCATTTCATGTAATTCATAAGTCATAACATACTAGTTTTTCTCTCCAATTATTTCCCACCTATATGTCAACATCTATATTATCTTCTTCATCTTCTCTATGAGGTGAAAAGGTATCACATCTAACTCTCTATCCCATACTCTCATCACCCCTTTAGACTTGAGCATATTTATCTTGAAATCCAAAAAATAAATGGTAGTAAAATTATGATTTTGAGTTGGAAATGGAGTAGGATGAGGTGAGTATGATAGATGAAATCCTTGTCAAGGCTACTAAGATACATAATTGGGTCATAGTGAGGATGATAAGGATCACTATAAAGCTATTAACCATCGTACTACTATTAAGGTTCATCATAAGACTAATAAGGATTACCATATTTATTATAAGAATCATCATCTTTCATAAAATTACCATTTTTTCAAAGTGAGCCATAAAAATAACATCAGGATAGTGAAATGAAGATACACTTACTTAGAAACTATAACTGGGCTGCTAGAACTAGTTGATAAAACTTGAATATGACATTGATGTTTTCAATGCCTCTAAATAATGATTAGAAGAATAATAAAACCAACAATCCTTCCACTCCTTTGGACTGATGTCCCACTAGGCATGCCAAAAACTATTATCTACAAGAATTGTACCCTTGTAAAGGTAGTTTCAATACTTCACAGTCTAAACTAACATGGAGACAATCCTAGGTTATGGGTGGCCTAATAAATGGATTGAATATCTATATTTTAAGGGATATATCCACTTGAGGTATCTATTAGTATTTCTAATCTATAATAATAGCTTATAAAGGAGAAGAGAAGAAGATAAACTAAAAGGAAAACCTATCTAATTGAGGTGATACACAAAACTGTGTCCTTAACTTAGCTAATATGCACTAGGAAGGTTGAATAATAGCTTGGACCTGATTGTACTTCTCGAATGAGAGTCTCCAAACATCAACATTTCACATAGAGGATTGGATTGATGCATGATCTAAGGTAACTATTCAATAGGTATCTCAATGACACTATGGAAAGATCACACTTGTCATACATAAAAGATGATTAAGGCACATTATGAAACATATAAGGGTTGACTAACACTTGTAAATAGGTAAAGAGGAGAGGACAAAATGAAAGGGAGCATATACCATCATTTTCATTCATAAAAAAAAGATGAACACACACTAGTCACAAGCTTTGAAAAAGAATGAATTCAATATTATTCATTCAAAAGAGGAAAGTACAAGTGTTTTTTTTAGCATGGCCTTAACACAACTCATGTTAAATATTTTTAAAAAATTTCAAACATAGGATTGCATATAGAGAATTGAGAAAGAGGAGAGAGAAAGAGACAAGATCCAAGAGCATAGGAATGCATCATTTACTTAGTCCTCAACTCCAACATATTATTTCCTTAATTATATGTCATAAAATATTTTAAAATGGAATAGAGGTTTAGGGATACTTGTTTGGAATGTTGAAGGAGTCTTGAGCATTCATTTCTAGTCTTTGACTAATACAACCTCCTAGATATTTGTGTGTACATTAAATTCTTGGTGAAGAAGTTATTTATTTGAAAATAATCCTTAAAGGCTTAGTAAATTATTCATTAATATTTCCTTTAAAACATTATAAAATTATTTATGATCTCTCTCCATAATTATTGGGATATTAGAAGGCTTCTTCAATTGCTTGTTTGACTCTTTCAAAACCCTAGGTATTAGAAGGAAGGAAGTCCTTATTAGGAGTCCTTGAGACCATTTATAAATTTTAAAACTTCCTATAACTAAAATTTACTTCTCCAATAATTAAATAGGCATAGAGGGAGAGATAAACATCAATAAATTATTTTTGAATGTTTCTATGCATCATTTTAGTACTTTAATCACTTGATTCTTTCACATGAGCAAAGAGGCATATGAGAGAGAAAAATGGGTTTGGAATTGAACCAAATTAATTCCCTCCATTGAAGGATTATAAAAATTAATTAAAACATTAAAAAATGTATTTAGAACCATCAATCAACTTAAAAGATACCATTTTGCTCTATTTGCTTGCTAAAGCACACATTCCTTGTATCCCTAAAAACCTATAAATATCCTTGTAAAAAATATTTTATGGATCAAATTGGAAGATTTGGAACATTTTTTAGTACCCTATATTCCCTTAAAACTTCATACAAAATTTCATGAGCTAAATATAAGTGGAAGTACTCCTTTTCTATCATTTCTCTCTTTAATTAGGCCTAATTAAGTCTCTTAGGCCTATAAAGAGAAAATTGGTGAAAATGACCACCCAAACGTGTGAAAATATCCAAAAGTGTTTTATTAACTCTATCTATCTAATACCATCCTCTATTCCAAATCTCATGTTCTGAAACATCCTTTAGATAGGCAAATCAAGAAATGGTCATTTGTAAGCCTATATGGTTTTGTGTGTTTGAGGGGTACTTTTGAGATAATTTTAAGGAAAGTTGTAGTTTTTTATGATTTAATGAAACCTGGTAAAACCTATAGGACATTTACACAAGTAAATAAAGATTCAATTCCTCCATGTCACTCTTAAGCCTTCACCATGGCTTTTAGGCTTGCAAAACTGAGTTTTTTCACCTAGTTGACCTAGTGGCCAACTTACATGAGCTGTGTAACTCTTTTATGTAAATTTATAACCTTATTAATGATTATTAAACCTATATTAAGTCCCCATAAACATATAAAATGGTTTTCATATCACTCCATAGCTTATACCCTCACAAACAGGCTAAACACTACCATTTTTACCTTGTATTGTATGGTATTGTAACTGCACCTATGAACAAATACTTGTAAATGGATATTAGGAGAGTATTTAATATCATAATGTCATTTTTTAGGTCAAAAAATATCATTTTGAGGAATTATAAATCATTTCTCTACAATTAGGTTGATTATAGGGTTTTAAGAGGGTTTATGTTCTTAATGATAGTTCATAAAGGACGAGAGTCCTTTCCAAAAACCAATGAAAATAATTTTTGGAATGGGGATACATATAAAATATCCTATGGTCATGATTTATCCTAAAAATCCTCAATAAAGATATGAGATAACAAAGTTACCTCCTCAAACTCTTTCTTAAGCAAAACAAGGTTTGGTGTACTCTAGCTAATTGCTCATGAAGTTATGAGATATAATGACCAAAATAATTTCATGAATATGAGTAATAATACCCCCATAAACACCTCTTAAAAATTAAATAATTAATTCATCTTGTGAAACAATTTATCACACCTAAAAATTACTCACTCGACTAGGTGGTTGTGTGTGTTAAGGCTGAGAAAGGCCATCCTAGGTCTTAAGACCTCAAAGTATAATTTTTATAGAAATATAAGAAACAAAAAATTATCAATTATTTATTAATATTATTGAAATATTATTTTATATAATATTTATCCTTCCAAATAGGTCTGAGACACTGAATCCCATCATGGAGAATTTTTGTACAAATAGTCTTATTGACCCTAGAAGTCTGTGAAATATATTTTATCCTATTTTCATGACCAAATTTTGATAAATACCATAATAAATGTCATATTAAAAAACATATTCACTTCCATTCTTCCACATTTTGGTTAGAGATACACTCTCTTCATACTTTGTTTGTAAAAGGTCCCTTGGATCTATTAAGATTGTGTTAACAGACTGTATTCTCATTGAGTATATGATCTTCAAATACACTACAATGTAAATGGATTAAATTATTCCCTATAAGGACTCATCATACTCATCTCTATACTAATCATTTATCTTACATTCAAACTATACCCTATCCACATCTTCACTCTTTTCAAAGACTACATTCAGGTTCTAAAAGGACCATGTTTCTTGTAGGTGGAAATATGATTATAGGTGGATATTGTGTGCAATAAGATCTTAATAGGTATATTAAATTAATAAAAAACCTCTTATAACCTTTTAAAATCATCCAAAAACCCACCACTACACCTTATTACATAAAAGTCCTCATAACTTATCATAGGTTGGTTGGCTATGTTATTGTTTAACTATTGACTGAACTAGAATTGTGGGCATACTATGAGAGAACTCCTTCTTGATCACTAAGACTCTTTGATATTAAATGGATACTAATCTAGTATTCCATAATACTAAAATCATTCAATTAGTCACCTTGACAATCATTTCCCTTGATTTCCCTCATGAACGCTATCCACATATTCAATCTATACAAAAACTACCTTTAGGTGTATTAGTGATAGGTTTAAGTGTAGTGTTATTTATCTTACATGAGGAATTTACATGAATATAGGTATATCACATGATTTTATAACCTATAATTATCTTGTGAATAAATCAAAAAGACCTCTAACCTTCTCTCACACACAACTTCCCATGTAATGTGCTTGATTGTGTATGCATTAGTTATAGTTTCAACATTTCAATCAATGTATGAATTGTAAGTTTTTATTGAGATAAATTCATGATTTTAAAGGAACCTTGAACTTATACACAACCCCACAATCTACTATGCATTTGTTATAGGTTTAACATTTCATCATTGTGCTCTTTTTCCCTATTGTCTTTAAAACTCTACTAGGCTCCTTTAACCTCAATTGTAGGTGTCAATTTTAGAATTTGTACAGACTATAAGTGAAAAGTGTCATACCAATTAATTTGGTTTTATTTATCCCCTTTTATTCCTATTAAATCAAACCATCCTTGTACCAACTCACCCATCATAATGTCAACTTCTTTCATCATCTCATGAAAGTTCACTTTTGTATTAGATCTCGCTGACTAAGCCAAAATGGAATGGATGTAGGTGTCTTTCATGTCTTAAATAGGACACTAGGCGAAGTGGAGATTTGGAGTGATTTGGTGATGATTATACATTGGAATTGAATTTACATTGTTATCCATTTTGATATTCTTCACTGTTCCCCCTCGCTCAAGACCAAAACCTTGACTTTCTTTTAAAACTCAATCATCAAGAGAGTTTTTGGACCCTATTGTATAGATTTAGATCATCATGTTGGAGTATGTAATGTAGTGAAATTAAGTAATATTATGAAAATCACAATTCAATTTAAATTTTTTAATTCATCCTCCCTTAGACCCTTTCACTTTTTTCTTACATTCATGTTCAACGTGACACCTTTTGAAGTATCTTCATGGGTGACTGTTGTAGGTGGTGATTTCTCCCTGTGTACATACTGAGGAGGGATGGGAGATGGATCTCAAGATATTAAAGTGATATTAAGACCTAATTAACCCTTAATGTTTAAAACTATCTTGAATAAGCATCAACTTTATATAAGGAGGTTAATAATAATGAAAACAAGAAATGATCCATTACCTTAAAAAATGCAAAAATACCTTAATTTCTTTGAATAAAGGAATTTATAATGTTATTTATTCATCATATTTATCTCTATATAAATTAACTATTCCATGGTTTACATTATATCTTGATTTGGTTTATATGACACCAATTTATTCTCTATGAACCTTGAGTTGATTTTCTAAAATAAATCAATACTTCTTCTGACCCGTACTCCATCATGACTGCTATAGGTAGTCATTTATCTCTTTGACACTTATCATCATTCACATATTAAGGATACCATGATAAATTTAGCCTTATATCAACATTTAATTCTCAATTTATCCTCTTATATGAGTTAAATATATCAAATTAGTGTTCTCAATGTGCCTATTTATTTATTATTAGTCTCCATGATCATAACATACATTTTTGACTAGTACATTTAGGCATAATATGCATTTTTGGGTCTTTTAGTGCTTATGAATTTAATTATCCATTTTAATACTTATAAAGAGTGAATTGAAACAATATCATGTGCTTAAACAATCCCCCCAACATTTGTGACTCCTTTATTCATGTCACTTTTCATGATATTCCTCTTAACTTGCTCACCAAGGTCTGGAGATAAAGCTATGCTACTAGACCTCTAAGTGCTCTTTTGTACCTTAAGAGAGTATGGTATATTAAACCTAATTGAAATAAATTAAATTAATAAAGAATACCTATATATTAATTATGATTTATAATATCATCCTAACCTCATTGAGATACCTTTCAAGCACTAGAAATGCATTAACTATAGTTATACCTTGTTAAAGAGATTATCTTACCAAAATTATCTCAAAGGAGATTGTACTCAAGATGGAGACATATGATATATTTATTTGATTAATGAGGTCTGAAATTAATCAGTAATTAACTTGGTAACCCTTTAATATGAATAAACTTACTTGACAACTCAAATCATGCTCCAAAATTGATCAAATAAACCATTCACAAGGACACTATAGGAAACTAGTTTACTGCCATATGTATCTTCCGAGGAGTTACCTGATGAATCCACATGGAATAGGTCATATTTATCCCTTAAATAAACTCAATATAACCATTATTTACCATTGAATCCTTAATCAAATAAATGGAGGAAAACCTAAACCCAAGTGATTTGGACCTGACTCTCTCTCTTACCTGTACTGAGCAAAAATAGATGGCCTTCCTAGAGCTATCAAGGAATTTGATATGATATAAAAGTTGGTTTTATTCATTATATAGTATAAAAATAATTAAAAATCATGGATTTAACTTTGTCATAATCAAATAAGGTCCTGAATATTCTTGAAGATCAATTTTTCCTTAAATAACTGTATAGATAGCCTTAAAATAGGCCTTTTTGGCAATAAAGCTACCAAAATCACCTAATAAGCCTATTAAAATTGTTATAAAATGTATCCAATATATTTTTTCATGCCTATAAAATTACACCATTCCCTAAAAGGAAAATTTTTAAGTGTTATGGGTGACAATTTTCATGCCACCCATGATGCATTCCCTTCTTATTCCCTTAACACATCTAAAACACCAATTGAAAGCAATGTGCATAATCAATCAAAAATTCATAATATTTACCACTATGAGGCCATTTATAATCAAATAATAAGTATGATAAATTTAATATAATAATTTAAATAAAAATATCATTATTTCAATGCAAAGATTACGTCATGGGAAAATACATAAAATTCAAAGCATGCTAGTTTCAATCATGTATATACATCTCCTAGCTATGTCAAGAATCCAAAGAACCACATATATATATATATATATATATATATATATGTATGTATGTATGTATGTATGTATGTATGTATGTATGTGTGTGTGTGTGTATGTATGTATGTATATATATATATATATATGTATATATATATATATATATATATATATGTATGTATTTATATATGTGTATACATATATATATGTATATATATATATATATATATATATATATATATATATATATATATATGTATACATACATATATAAATATATATATACATATATACATACATATATATATATATATATATATATATATATATATACATATATATATATATACATATATATATATACATACATACATATATATATATATATACATACATATATATATATAAATACATATATATATATACATATACATATATATATATATATATATATATATATATATACATATACATATATATATATATATACATATATATATACATATACATATATATATATATATATACATACATATATATATATATATATATATACATAGATATATATATATATATATATATATATATATATATACATGTGTGTGTGTGTGTGTGTGTGTGTAGTTATAATACAAGTTTTAAAAATACTAAGAATAGTTCAAGTGATATTCTAAGCTAAATTCATTAAAATGAATTGATTGCATTATTTTATACTTTCTCTAAGAAGATCAAAATACTATTCTGCATATCATAGAATATATGGGCATAATAAAAATAGTTGTTTGGATTTGAATAAGAAAATAAAAAGTATAATTTATAGTGGTGATCCTATAATAGATAAATCAATTTTAAAAACCACTCATATTATGACTGCATCTCATAAATAACAAGTCCAAGTAAAATAAGTGGAAAAATCAGAGCTAGTACAAAAGAAACAAAAATAAGTATGGATACAAAAGGATAATTAAAATTAAAAATATTTATAGAAAATATATTTTAAAAATTAAAAATTAGAGAAAGTAAAAGGAATAATATTACAAATACAATTTATTAAAATAGAAAATTAAGAAGAAACAATTGCACAAAGTAAAATAAGAGCAAGAAAGGTTACAAAAAGATAAATATCAATTACCCAAATTAGATTTGTAAGACCAAATTCATATGCATAAAGGAAAAATATAAGGTCAATACTATAAAATATATGATTGTATCTCAAAGACAAGAAGTCAAATCACAAATTACTTCTCTTCCTAGTGCTCAATCAAGGTTACATGATTCTTCTCTAGTTCAGACTAATATGTGAGATTTTGACAATTATGAAAAAAATTCAAAGAAGATGGATCCAATATCTGGCATGGTTAGTTTTACATACTCTAAAATTCAACCTAAGTATTTAAATCCATATTATGATGATGGTTATGTTGATGATTATGATCTTGATTTTGTATAAGATTGATATGATTTTGATGATTTAGAGACATATAAAGTTGGCACTTATCATTCAAAAGAAGTCTTTCATCCACACCATCTAGTTGAGCATACCTATGATCCTCCTCCTAAATATTCATATAAACATCCCCTTGATGAGATAATTTGACTATAGTAGCCCTTATTTATACATAACCTCTTTGATATTTACTTTTTTGGCTTATTCTTCTACACCGAGCATAATTTTATTTTATCCCTTGGATCTATCTTTCATTTTGGGGCACTTGTTACCTTATTTTCTTAACCCAATTCGAAAAACCTAAGATAACTATATTATAATCTTTCAATGCACATCCTTCTTGGAAACTCATTTTTTTATTATTACATATCTATACATGCTCCAGCTCTAATTTATATTTTCATTCTTAAATATATCTACTTTTACATGGGATCACATGGAAATGCTTTCCATATTTGATACAATATAAAAAAACATTTATATATTCTAAAAGTAAAAAATCATGACCTATAAGCATATTCTCATGTTAATAGATTACATTTTTCATATATAATCTATATTTATGTTCAATACATAGCATATTTCATTACACTTTTCAGTACACAATGTTTTTCACAAGGTATCTGAGTGTGAAATACCATATATATTTTTATAGAACCAAGAAATAATCATCAATAGATGAAGTTTTTATGATCATATTTTTTTGTATTTAGTTAATATAGATAAAGTCACACCCAATAGGTAATACTTCATTTCACACCTATCCTCTTATAATGTACCTCTCCCTATGCATTTTAAATTTCTTTTTTTGAATACAACACAGTCACATGAACATATATAGTTTTTTATCACTAAAAATAGAGTGCATATTCAAATATTAGTCAAATTTTAAGTTAAGACATAAATTTACATGGTTTAAATGATGGTATAGCCTTTTACCTAACAACCTTACTTAGTTGGGGCATCTCATCATTATATATGAACACTTTTATAGGTTATATTTATCTGCAACCTTTTTTCCATGCTAATCTATAACAAAAACAAATGTCTTATTTTATTTCATACTTTACATGTGTCATGATGAGTATGATATTTTATAACATGAACATAAATACACATGATATAAATATGCTAGATTTATTTTCCATATATGCTTATTTCATTACATAACATGAATCAACTTGGTTATTTATTGAATGCAACCATTGGCTTAGTGTATTTTCAACATACACCATCTTGATTTTATAGCAGCACCATGCCATGTGTGTGTGTCCTTTTGCCTTATATGTTTTTTAAAAATTTATATATTCCTTTTATTCAACCTTTGGGCTTATGTGTGACATTTATTTAAACTTTATAACTCTATGTGACATTTTACATGTCCCTTGTATGTGGCCTTTGGGCACTCTTATGTGAAACTATGTGATTTTTCTTACATGTTCATTATTGGATATTATGGTGTCATTATTATTAACAAACACTAATATGTATACATTACCTATATCTAAAGTTCCATTAAATATCAACCACATACTACTTATGTGCTTCAAATGCTTCATTTTTTAGAAATACTATGTTTACAATGCATATTCAAAACTTGCAAGTTATTTACATACTTCATACACTAAAATTATTTATTAATATTACATGATAAAAATAAATAAATAAACTCTTCATATAATTTAATGTTAAATATTTAAGATTCCAATACAACTTAAATATGAAAAGTGTTATTACATGATTATATCTTTCACAAATGCTCTCACTTTTTCTTTAGAGACAAGTGTTTTTTTAGTAAATTTCTCTCGTCTCAAAAGGGTGGAATCATAATGGTATTATTTAAAAGAATTAAAAATAATTTTTTTATATATTTGACAGTTTATAATATGCAAAAATTAGAATTTTTAGATATGGGAGCATTTAGATTTCTTATGCACTCCACTCTTACAACTACTCAAAAATATATACACTTGTGAAAAGATAGTTAAAATATTTCAAATAGTTTTCAAAATATCAAATTGACACTTTATGAAATAAAAATGGCATGATATGCATTCATGACCAAGTTATTAATTTTAAAAAATTGAATTTATCTTTTTCTAATTTTCATGAATTTATAGTTTGAATCTAGATGTGTTTGTAGTAGTGTGATTCATATTTTGAAATTTGACCACATCTGAGGTTAGTGATGATTCACATCTTATTTTTAATTTAGTTAGTCATGTAATGGTTCCCACCTCTTATTTTTAGTTCATCAAGTGAGTTTCATGTGAGCTTAGTGACACTCAACATATTGGTTACACTTTTGTGAACCACTTTGTTGTTTCCCATCTCTTCAAACATTACAAAGTACTCTATGAGGGTTGTATCATATAATATTTCCAACTCAAATATATTTAATGATTCTTAAAATTGAGACTTGATAACTCTCAATTCACCACATGTTCAACACTTCTCCATATGCCTCTACAAGATGGAATTCACATCTCCATGACAAAGTTAAAGTGTGTATACACATTCAAATTTTGTATTTAATTTACTCTAGTAAATTTATGCATAAATAGAATAAATTTTGGGGGGGGGGGGGGGCAATTTAGACACTAAAATTTAACTAATAAATTCTTGGCCATCCCTATCCTTGACATCATTACCTTGCTTGGCCAATTTTTCATTCCAATAACTCAAAATCTCTAAGCAAGCCTTAAATTATTGAAATTACTAAGAACATCATCTAGACTTAAATATTTCATACCTATTCATATATATATATATATATATATATATATATATATATATATATATATATATATATATTAGATAATTTATTTTCACTATTGTTTTAAAAACCTCTATCCTTTTAGGACAAATGTGCACTAGTCAGACAAGAGTGCATTGTGCACTTGTCTACTAGTGCAGACTTGACTCCCAAGTTCTAATGTATATATTTTCAAAATGACACACTTCCTAAAAAATTTCCCATGCACATCAATATGTTAATTATTGAAAAAATTCAAAAGATATCTCTATAAAATAACATCAAGGGTCACACTTGAAAGGACCTAGCACTCTCTTAAAAGGAATTATCTTTCTTATTTTAAAAACATATATTTTCTAAGTAAAGATCCTTATTATAGTTATAATGTAATTTTATAGTCCTTTTCCAAGTCTAAAATTGTTTATTTTAGGTTGAGGGCATCCCTTGTCAAGTATTATAATCAAATTTTATATTTGTATTCATATGATCTTCCATAAATGGAGAACTAAATAAGCATGAGGCATTTTGGGATATGTAGGTAATGTTTTGTTAACAATTTGTTTTCTTAGGATAGATCAATCATTACCACTTCCGCCATTTTTTTACCCCTTTTGAATTTGATCTCCTTTTGTGTGATTGTGAAATATTAGTGTTCTAATTTTTTATGTCTTCTATGCATTAATTTAGGCTCTGCAAATAAACATGTTATATACAAATGTGGTGAATAAACCTAGATTTTTAGATCTAACATAGTCTCATAGGAAAAAGTTACAATACTCAAAGAATAATGTACTATGCTCTTTTATTTAACCTAAAAACTTGTCCTAGTAAATAGAGAGCCCCTATTTTATAATACATCAATGTTTTTAGGTCTTTTGAAATAGTAATAACTCACATAAAGTTAATACAGTCTAAAATAAATCATTTAGAATGACAATTCTCTAACCCTATCCGTAGTTTTTATTTTTAGAAAATTTAATTTTTTTTATATCTTTATATTTTATTGTATAATATTTTATATGTTATCCTAGATCATATTTCATTAGTTTATATTTCCATAAAGAGTTATTTTTAATTATTAATTAATTTAAGCATAAACACCTTAAGAACACTAGTATCAATTACTTCTCATTATTATGCTCGTATCTCACATAGAATATTAACTTTCCCATGTACCAACTAGGAAGGTATGATCTATGCATCACCCACCATTTTATAGGGACACTATACAAAATATGATTGGGTACACATACTTGTTATCTATATTTGGGTAAGCATTTTTATAAATATTTCACATAGGTTTTCACTTAAGTTCTCCACCATAATGACAAATTTTCTCCATTTGACATCTACTCAACTTATACAGTTTACTTGGTGCTAGTGTGATGTTTGGTACCTAATTATTGGCCATCTTCCAAACCACCCAATGTATTCCTTTCTAGATCCATATATGAATGCCTCAATTGTATTAAAGTTATCCTACCTTATATTTACATGTACACACATTTATAGAGTCACTTCAAATTCTTATTATATACATGTTTTACAAGCATGGATAATGTCATCTAACATAAATGTGCCACTCTTCCAATTTATTACCCCATCATCCCTTGGGTATAAGTTCTCCTTTCCTTGTGTAGTCATATTTTTTATGTGTTTGATATATTCATATATATGAAGGACCATGCACACCATTCATAATAATTACCACCTTATCTCTACCATTATAAGATCACAAAAAATTATTTAAATTGCATATCTACTTTATTTTCATAACACCACAAACTTCCAAATAAATCTAGGTTCTGGTCTAATTTTACCAATGTAATCACATCAAAGTTGACCTTAAAATGCATTCCCAAAATCATGAGCTCAACTCCATTCAAGAATAAAATTAGTTTTAAGTAGACAATATGACCAACACATTTGTCAAAGGTTAGGGCCTAAGAATTACATTCTTACACCAAACATCCTTGGTTAGTATATTTAATTCTACCCTCATATAAATCAAAATTTTGAAAATATCCCAATCATTGATGAAAGTTTTAATTCTCAAATCTTGATCATATTGTTTATTCTTTGTAGAATGAATCTTCCATTGAAATATTTTGTGTGTGTCCCCCATATTATATATTGGAAGAATACCTCTAGTATTAAAAAAATAGTATCTTTGTTACTCCCTCCATCTATTTAAGCTTCAAATATTATTTTGTCTCTCCTTGATATTTCCATTTGGTTCTTTTGTATACAACTTAACTTGGAGATTATTTATTATATTCCTTAGTTTTTATTGTAACTTATTATCAACATGCAATTATGAGTGGTTAATTACCTATATTACTTAAATGATTTAATTTCCTCCCATGGAACACCCAATTTTATTTCCACATGTCCACTCCACTTCTTATCCTAAAATTCATATTTGAACATTCAATAGATTTATATACATTCTCCTTTGTTGCTGATTTCCTCCATGTTTTACAACCCTTATATTTATATCATCCTTTGATGCCATATATTTTTCCAAGATCTTTTGGAAAAGATCATAACACTCTTCAATCTTATGATCTTTTCCATAATGAGCATAACTTGGGAACTTTAAACATTCACACTAATAGTGATTAATAGATACACATTTAAAACATTATCCTTTCTATCTATTCCCACTTACTATACTATATAGTAGTCTATATGACCTTCCACACCAACCTCTCCCTTGTAAAGGTTGTTGATATTTTTTTTGTTGGTTATGTTTAAACCTTATTCACCACACACCATATATCTCATCAATGACTATGAAATTTAACATATTATTTATGTAGATGTCCTAGTATTACATGATATTTATTTCAAAATTTTGTCATTATGGATCAACATGTGGCTTAATATTTATTGATCTTCCTGACAAACTTGGAAACATGAAGTAAAAATGTTTACATTCATATATGTTCAATCAGTCTTTGTTTGTCCTCATGAATAACAATCCATGAACCATAATCCTATTTGGGACTATTTTACAATGTTTTAAGATATATTATGCAACTAAGTTTCCATATCTAATATTTTCACCTCATTATTTCTTACTCCCATATCAAAGTTTCCAAAAAATTACATTACAAACTTGTCATCCAATGTGCCTCATGCATCAATAAATATATTAATATCTATTTTTATCTTAAAATATAGGAAAAATCCTTTAAAAAAACACTACACATGTTATAATGTGTGTATATCATAAGATACATTTTTAAACAATGGCTTAAACCATGTATCATATATGTGTACACTCACTAAAACATCCTAATTTATCTCCTTGAATGAAAAAATGTTATGCCACTCAAAATAACGCATATGAAAATCCATATATAATTTTTTATTAAATGTGTTAAAGTCTACCATTATTTTATTTAGATCAAATATTTAGTACCATGCATGTGCATAATCCAATAGTGTCAAGTAAAATTAGCTCACCTTTCTCTCTGAAGACAGAAATCACTTGACTTACAATGATATATCAAATTTTTTAATGTGATAAAACTCATCCTCAATGCATATATATATTTATGAAGCATTTTATACATATCATAAAATATTTTACATAATTATACAAGTTGATGTGCTTACACACCAATCCTAAAATATACACTTTCACTTCCATTAACATTTTTATGACTAATGCTTCCCCCTTTAACATTCCATCCTTAAATGGACCTCAAATTTCAACCCATAATATTGGTATACTCATACATGGAACACTTCAAGTATCTTATTTGAAAGAAACAACTCACTATAATATCTCACATTTATTCATGTAATCAAATTAATCCTCAATACATAGATATTTAGGAAGCATTATATCCATCTCATAAAACATTTATAAAATTATACAGGTTTATATGCTTACATTAAAAATTTTATGACTAAAATTTTCTCCCTTTAGCATTTAATCCTATCAATGAAACTCACATTCTCTAACCCTATCCCTAGTTTTTATTTTTAGCAAATTTACAAATTTTATAGATAGATATCTATATTTTATTGTATTCTATTTTATATGTCATCATATATCATATTTAAATAATTCATATTTACATATAGAGTTAATTTTAATTATTAATTAATTCTAGTGTAAACACCTTGAGAACACGAGTAAAACTTTCTTCTTATTGCTATGCTTGTATCTCACTTATAATATTTACTTTCTCATTGACCAACTAGGAAGGTACAATCCATGCATCACCCACCACTGTGTAGGGACATTATATAATGTATGATTGGGTGCACACTCTTGTTATCTATATTTAGGTAAGCATTTTTATAAATATTTCACATAGGTCTTCACTTGAGTTTCCCAACCATAATGATAAATTTTATCCATTTAACATTTTCTCAACTTATACAATTTCCTTGGTGCTAGTGTGACATTTGGTAACTAATTATTGGCCATATTCCTAACCACCCAATGCATTTCCTTTATAAATCCACATATGAATGCCTCAGTTGTAGAATATTAGCGTACCTTATCTTTATATGTACACACATTTGTCTAGTCACTTCACACTTTTACTATAGCCATCTTTTACAGGCATAAATAGTGGCATCTGCCATAGATGTGAAACTCTTTAGATTTATTACCCCACCATACCTTGGGTCTAATTACTTATTTCCTTGCATAGTGATTATTTCTTATGTGCTTTATCTCTTCATCTATATGAAGGTTCATGCATACCATTCATAAAAATTACCCCCTTATCTCTACCATTATCTAAGGTCATAAAACACTATTTAAATTACATATCTACTTTGTTTTCATAAAACCAAAACATTCCCAAAAAAATATAGTTTTTTATATAATTATACCAATTTATTCACATCAAATTTGACCTTAAAATGCATTCCCAAAATCATGAGCTCAAATCCATTAAAGAATCTAATTAGTTTTAAGAAGACAACATGAACAACACATTTGTCAAAGTTTGGAGCCTATTAATTCCCTTATTATACCAAAAACCATTGGTTATTATATTAAATTCTACCCTAATATCAATAAAAATGTTTAAAAACTCCCAATTGTTGATGAAAGTGTCAATTTTCAACTCTCGATCATATTATTCATTCTTTGCAAAATGAACCTATTTCATGTTACATTGGAAGCTTTTTTGTGTGTCCCCCATACTATAAGTGATATAATTACTCAATAAACAAAATAATAGATATAATATTAAAAATTAGTATATTTTTTACTCCCTCTTTGATCTTCAAATATTATTTTGGCTCTCCTTGATCTTTCCATTTGGTTCTTTGGATGTCTATAACTGACCTTGGAGATTATTTACTCTCCTACTTTGTTTTTATTATAAATTATTATCAACATGAAGTTATGAGTATTTCATTACCTATATTACTTGATTACATGAAATATTTTCCTCTCATGTAACATCCAATTTTATTTTCTACATGTCTACTCCACCTCTTATGTTAATGTTCATATTTGGACATGCAATAACTTTCTACACATTCTCGTTTGTTTCCAATTTCCTCCATTTTTCACAAACCTTATATTTATATAATAATTTGATGTCATATCATTTTCCAATATCATTTTACAAAAATGATAACACTCTACAATATTGTGATCTTTCCCATAATGAGCACAACTTTGGAACTTCAAACATTAACACTATCTACACAATTAAAACACTATCCTTTATATCTATTCCCACTTATTATACCACATATTAATATATTTGACCTTCCAACACAACCTATCCCTTTTAGAGGTTTTTGAGATTGCAATTTTTTTTGTTGGTTATGATTGAACATTATTCCCTACACACCACATATCTCATCAATGACTAGAAATTTACCATATTATGCATGTGGATTTCATTGATATTACACCATATTTATTTAAATTGTTTCTAATTATGGATTAACACATGGATTAATATTTATTGATCTTCTTGATACATTTGGAAACATGAAGTAAAAATGTTTACTTTATATATGTACAATTAGTCTTTGTGTGTCCTCATGAATAACAATCCACACACCAAAATCCTCTTCAATAATATTGCATAATGTTTGAAGATATATTATACAACTAAGTTTCCTTATCTAATATTTTCACCTCAAAACTACTTATTCCCATATCAAAGTTTCCAAAAACTTACATTACGAACTTGTCATCCAATATGTCTCATGCATCAGTAAATGTATTCATAGCTAGTTATCTCTTAATAAATGTACTCATAGCTAGTTGTCTCTTAAAATATAGGAAAAATCCCTTAAAAACCCACTATAAATGTTGTAATGGGTGTATATCATAAGATAAATTTTAAAACAATAGATTAAACCATGCATTATATATGTATACACTTGCTAAAACATCCTGCTTTATCTCCTTGAATGAAAAAATATTATGCTACTCAAACTAGTGCATATGAAAATCCATAAAGAATGTATAATTTAATGTGTTAAAATAAACCATAATTTTATTCAAATCAAAATTTTAATTTTGTGCATGTGCATGAGCTGATAGTGTCAAGTAAAATTATCTTACCTTTCTATCTAAATACATCAATCCCTTGGCTCACTAGGATATCTCACATTTGTGCATGTGATCAAACTCATCCTCAATACATAGATATTGAGGAAGCATTATAGACATCTCATAAAATATTTGACACAATTATACAAGTTGATTTGTTTCTATTAAAATTTTTATGACTAATGCTTCCCCCTTTAACATTCTATCCTACTAATAGACCTCACATTCCAACCATTTTTATTGGTATAATCATACATGGCACACTTAAAGTATCTTATTTGAAACAAACAACTCACCATAGTGTATGGAAACTATGGTCCCACTACAAATATTCACTTTCATAACAATTCTCTAACTTCACTTAGATTAAAAGTATGTGTACAAACATCAAATTTAGGTAAACCTAGATCTAAAATATCCCTAAAATATTCATATATTCATCCACCTTTTCATGGTTTCACATCCATATCTTTAAATTAAGTATCCTTCATTTTAAATCAATTATTCCTCATTGGAGCACTTATATTCTTCACACAAAATTAGTCATGTTCCCTCTTTGTTTTGGGTGGGTGCTCATGGTATCAAAATGAATTAGTTACCTATCACATGTAGGATAAATATTTCATACCATATCCTCCCTTTAGGTATATTCTTCCATTCCCCCTTCACTTATGTCAAGTTGATCTCATCTCCAATTCACTAACTGTCAATCACTTGTGTGAATGTTTGTTATCCTACTATTATTAGTATTTTAAATTAAAATTGTGATTTCATCAACAAAAATATTTAAAGTGTACTCTTCCAATCTCTACAATCCTTATAAATAAGTTCCCTAAAATGGAAATAAAATGTTGTGATTTTTAAGTCTAACTATCCCTCATCTTACATAGGCAAAAATTATCACAAAAAAACATGAATACTCATAACACTAGATAGTTACCTAAGTTAGGGAATTAAGTAGTCACTTTAAGAACATCAATAGAACACTAAGAAATATATTGAAATAAGAAACATAAAGATTGATAATCACATATAAAATACATACTAACATAAGCCTTAATTATAACAAAAAGTAAATTTAATCAATAAATAATATACATAGATTGAAAATAATTATCATTACTCAAATACAACATCATTATAATATATACATTAAAATATACAAATATTCCATGTATGTATAGTTTTCTCATTCACATTGCAGTTCATATTATAACATATACAAGTGACTTGTTCTCATCAAACCCTATTTTTTATTCAAAATTTCTTCCTATCATTTATCCTACAAAATGTGTAACACTTTTAAACTCTTAAAAAGATAGGTTGACATCTGTATTTATATAATTTATGGACCCATTCAACCTCTCATAGTTATTTCTAAATCAACTCCACCTATCCATGTTTTCCAAAGATATGTGAAATTTTACTCCTTTGACTATATATATGTAGCTAGAAAATGGATTTTATAGTTGAAAATGATAACTCTTTATTTTCTTTGGAATGCTCTTGACTTGGATTATGGATTATCCTTATGAATGATCTTGATTTTTGAGATAATAGGGCAGATTTGTGTAGTGTGAAATAATGTGAATGATTTAGAGAAGTGAATACTAAGAGGGGAAATGAATGACCTTTGA
Source organism: Torreya grandis (assembly GCA_037957365.1). Lineage (NCBI taxonomy): Eukaryota > Viridiplantae > Streptophyta > Pinopsida > Cupressales > Taxaceae > Torreya > Torreya grandis. Next base: position 71,840 of record JARHVA010004266.1, read on the forward strand.
TGTGTATTTATTTAAAAACCACTTTAATGATTTCCTTTAGCTGACCATGTGAAATGTGTGTTAATACCTAAAATAATTATTTTAATTTTAGAAACTAGTTATTATTTATCATGGGATGCGACCAAACTAAGTGGACAAAAGCATAAAACACTCCTATCCATAGCATGATTTTTTTTGAGAAGGATCAAGGACATATATCCTCAGTTGGATATGGCTTGAGAGAATTTTTTAGTATTTTGAGCATTTGACATTGAGAATTATGAATAGTTATGATGACTATTGAATGGTCAAACCCACATATAGATAAATGGTGTAGAGGATTGGTGAATAAGGGTCATGTAATTTGGTACAAGTCACATGGTTGATCATATTTTAAGAGTTAGCATTGTCAAGTACCTTTGACCATATTTATGTATCTACAAGATTCCCTTTTATAGTTTTAAAAATGTTCAACTAAGCTCATAATGAAATATTGTATTTTAGTTTGGTTGAAGGCTTCTTCCAAATTCTTAGGGGATATGATTAAAAAAATAAATTTATAAAGATAATTTAAAGAAGTTATAAAAATTTTAAAGATATTTTCATAATTCATGTTATGATCCACTTTATGCACCAAAAAATTACATCATTTGATGAAATTATGGGAAAATTATTTATTAAGTTGTTTGGCATTATTAAATTACTTAGGTTATTTTTAAGGTAAATAATAATATTAAAATTCTTTAACTAGTGCATTGACTAAGCCTTATAGTTTGGAAATGGAGTGGGTTGGAGGTTGATTATAACATTATAGTGCATCTTCAACTAAGTTTTTAAATATAAGTTTAGTGGTCACATAGGTTTTAGTTTGAATCCATTATTTGAAGATGCTTCCAAAGACTTGAGATGTAAATTAAGGTTAGTAGTCATGCCATATGTGATAGTTAGATAAATATTTATAATTTCCATAATCACAATGTAATGATCTAGTAGATCATTTTAAAGTATTTTTAACATTTTTTAATCTATAAAATAGGGTTATAGGGTCCATCACCCCTTTCAATATCATAAAATATATAAAAACTCATAAAATATACCAAAAGGACCTACAAAAGATGTGATTCATATAAAAGATTGATTCTATGAAGAAAAATGAATGCAGTTATAAAAAAATAACCCTTTATTCCACAACTAAAAGGGTTAGATATTTTTTTAAATTTATCCATAAAATTTAATAAGAAGAATCATATAATAATAAATGTTACCATCTTCCATACCCATAAAAAATAAATTCTTTGGCTGAAATTTTAAGATAATAGGTCTACAAATTTGAAATAAAGAGTCTCTAGTAAAGGAATAAGAGTGAAATTATTATGAAAAACCCAACCAAAATCCATTAATTTCCAAAAAATGAATGATTCATTGTAAATCACCTTTCATATCCTACCCAAAACTTATATATGTTTTCATAGACCTATTCTAAAACCTTTCATACAAAGTGGTACCATCATATCTTATAAATTATAGACCTTTTGTGGCATATGTATAATATTCAAATAAGAACCACCAAGAAGGATAAAGTGACAAAATAATTGGTATCCAAACCCTTTAATAATTCCAAACTAATCCATATGTTGCATTAAAATGAGTTCAAAAAATTATTATCACAAAAAAACTTTATTTTACAATCATCTTTTACCAACAAGAAATGAAAAAATATTAGATAATAATTGAAGTATATATATGAGGAATATAAATATCTCTAAAAGTATTATTGAATCTTTCTCAACCAAAATTTGAGAAGTTTCATAATAATATGCATATGTCAAATGGAAAATGAAACAAATATACTTAATTGAAAATAAAATCATTTAGAGCTTAAGATTTGAAGAAATTTCATAAATATTGATTAAATACATTTAAGGTGAATTCATCAAAAAGTGTGTCTTAACCCTTTTTATTCTCAAATTACAACCATATTCCCATTTTTCCTCTTTATTTGGTGGTATTTTACCTGTCTAATAAAAAAATGGACCAAAAGAAAGGAAATTGGAACCTAATTCTAATCCAAAAAGATCCATTAATTCACATGGATGATATTTAAATGTTGGTACTTCCTCTAACCTCTTTTATGGAATTTTTAGAATAAGGATAATTTACTCAAATTTTTTTTAAGGAGGTCCTCCCATTTAACAAAATAAATTATATAAGTATCTTTCCCTAATTTAATGGTTATATTTTCCCTATATCAAAAATCTATACTTAATACTTATAAGAAATTTGTGTTGTATGTTTTTACCAAATTAACATAATATTTCAAAATTTATAAGGGTTTTGGGTATTTATCCCTCAAACATAAATTAAAATATTCTTGTAGATACCAATACTCTACCCATTACTTACCTCATGCAATTTCATTTTTTAAATAATATATAAATGATCTCATATCAACATCATTGACAAATGGGTTTGGATTACATGTTAACTCATAAGGAGGGGAAATGTAATGCAGATATGCATAGCATAATATTTTTATCCCTTATTTTGATGAAGAAAATAATACATCAGAAGATGCCTAAGTATACTTACCTCAAAAGTTAAAAAGGAGGAAATATTTCCCAACTACATATTGAGATAATTTTCTCACAAAATAAATGAGTAAAATCTAGCTAGAGGTTGACAATAATAAATTTGTGTTTCCATTTCACATATTTTGAGATAAACAAAATTAGTTGTTCAATATTATAATCCTTACCCTTAATTTATTATGCAACTTCATGTTTGATTTCTCTCAATTCTTCCTTTAAAATTTATAATTTTACTAAAACATGGCTTAACATTTTATTAATTCCTTTGACCAATTTATCCCTTTCCTTCCCAACATGTTCATTTCGTTGAGATTATCTTACATATATATTAAATTAGTAATATTGGTCCAAATGCCACATTAATTAGTTAGGTGGGATTAGAGTTAGAAAGAAGAGATGAAATTGGTAAGGTGGAACATTTTATAATAGATTTTTGTTTAAAACCAACTTATAAATAGTAGACATGACAACTCTTCAATTCTTCTTCAAAGGGTTTGAAGTTATTCTTATTGAGTTTTTATTTTACTCAAAGAACAATATCAATATAGGTTGGAATTTAAGCAAAAAAACATCCCTATATTTAAAACTATAGGTATAGACCTCTAAAATTTCCCCCTTCTGAAATAGACATAAAACCCTATTAAATAGTATAATTTATAATTATAATATGGACTTCATTAATAACAAAAATTTCCCCTTTGATTATCTGATCCATTACATCTCTTATTTTCAAAGCTTTTATCCTTTATTCTCATAGGTATTTGGTAGCTCATATATGTAGACACATTTTTATAGGGAGTTTCATCTTGAGAAATTTATAAGTTTAGAATTATATTTCTTTACTTCTTCCTAGGCAAGGGTAATTTCACATAATAGAATGTTTTAACATACATAAATTATCCCAAGAAATTATTGTAATTTTAGAAGTAAAAACATGTAATATAAGGAGCTTCACCAAAACATGGTGAGTGAGGGCCTTTTACTTTCCCTTTTTTTACTTCCATACAAACTCTTTCCAAAAATTTAAAGAGTAAAAATGAGATGTCGATGAATTTATTATGATTTTGTTTATCACTTTCTCTCTAGGAATTAAAAAAATCCTCCTTACAAGAAACCCCCCTTTTCACTTCGTACCACCTTTCTCCCTATAATGGAAGGTAATTAATTATGGATATTACCTACTTTTAAATAGTAAAAACCACCCCTCTAACTATAACCACACCATAATTATATAATAAGAAAAAATATTTTGAAATGATTTCATCATAACCTTATTATTTTTTAAAATAGTAGCCACCCACCTTCAAAACCATGAGGTAATCAAGATTTTCCTTTAAATTTATATGATCCTTAGGATTTAGTTTCATTACAAGACCACCCATGATTTAAATGACAACACAACCCTCTTAGGTAGATGTTAGGGATGTAAAATGATAAATTTATAAATTGAAAACTTCAAACAAAATGAAGGACAAAGAAGATTCAATTGAAACTTAGAAACCAAAACCTCCCATTAAACCACAAAAAGAAATGAAAAAAATCCTTAAATACATATTAATCATTATATTATTAATTATTAATTATTAATTATTAATTATATTAGAAGGGAAGAAACATGTGATACCTAGAAAGAGTGTTTGTGTGAGGAAAAGTATTGTATTCATCATGCCACCTTATTCTAATTTTTATATTTTAAAGTTATCATTATATGGATTAAAGAGAACTGTAAATGTGAAGCACACAAATAAGATAAAGAAATCATAGGCATACTTAAATTTAAATAACCACTATAAGCACTCCCACATCTAATAATGGTTGTCAATAATAGGGGTTGGTTAATCTAGGAAGGGGGAAAGAATTCATCCATTCCATTTACATGTTCACAATAATTTTATTTATTTATAAATTTATATTTAGACAACCCCTCTAAACATTTATCAAAAAAGTATTTAACTCTATCATCAGTAAATATTGCAAAAAAAAAAAAAAAAACCTTAATTCCTCCCCATTTTTAGATAAAAAATTATAAATAAATTATTAGCATACTATGCTTCCTTCCTTTCCATCCTAGAGCACTTATTATTGACATGGATAAATTTTATGAACCTAGTATTTCTTATGTAGCATGTGAAAACTAATTATCTAAAATGATTTTTTCATTACTACACTTTTTATCCATGCATTTATTAAGTGAAACCTATAATATTTTTTTGTAAGAGCCTCATCATGCAAAAATTTAGTTTGATGAGATTATTTAAAATGTTCAATCCCTAGTGTGGTATCTTTATTTTTTTTCATACCTAAATAAAATAGTCTTCTTTTGAGAATCATTTTTCTTAAAATTTTTTTTCCAAATGATCTAAAGAATAATATAAAAACATATTTTTGAGATAGGTTTATTATTAAAAAAATATGTGCAAAATACTTACCATCTATCAAAATATATTGAATAGAAAATTAAAACATTTAATTGAATTTATATCTTCATCCTTACATACCAAAAATAACTTGTCCTAAAATATATATAATCCATATTATAAAATATTCCCAAATAATCCCCAATTCATCTCAAAGTTTTAAAATTACATTATTATATTGTAAGCTCATACAGATATATACGATACTCATACTTTATTTAGACTCCCTTTTGAAGTTATCTTCTCAGACTTGAACCTTAGTGTTATAGTGTTTCAAATTCTAGATCTTAGATGTGGGTAAGTTCCCTATCCTTCAAAGTGAAAAATGAGATCATGCATAAATCATTGGGGAAATATAAACTCTATTCATATCCACTCTTTTCTAATACTTCTTGATCTAAGGATCAAAATTTATATCCTTACAAAATCTCTCATCAAATTTTCCAATTATAAATTTGAAAGCAAATTGGAATCTAAATTTTTTAAAGTCTTCATTATCTAAAAGAACATAATTAGAATAAAGAACAAACTTTTAATTATGAATATAATTTATCAAGATGATTCATGACTTATATGAAGTTGGATCTTTTGAGAATGGTTTTTTGTTGCCAAAGATATTTTTAGATTCCTTCTTCTCATCTATAAAATAATAATCCATAAAATTAGCCATTGGGGATTAAAATGATGGAGCATATTGAGATGAAGGATAAAAATCCAAAGATGCATCTTAGTCATGATCTAAAAACATCATAGATTGTGAAATTCATCTCCATAAGTGGAAGAAATAATCTCCTCCAATAAGGAAAATATATCAAAATTAGGTTTGAATCCAATTTATCTATCATGAGAATTATATCTCTAAAAGAAACATATTCCCCTTCATCTACTATTCCCCTCAATTATTTATTATGATTATCGTAATTTTAAATTAAATTTTCTATTTTAATATTATACACATGTTCATCCTATTCCAAGCCATATTTACCTTTGATTGTCTAAATATGTTCTTCCAAAATCAAATATTGCAACTAAGGAGTGATTTTATCACCATATTATTCCTCATATTTTATAAAAGTTTTTAAATTTCCCATATATTTTTAAATAGAATCATAGTAAAAGAGAAGTATTTGTCACCTCTCAACACAAACTCTCCCAAATCCATTATTTTCTTCTATAACAGGTCTTGCTCAAAGTTTTACATCCATTACACATACTTAATTTTCAATTAGTCATCATACCCAACCATAGGAATTCATTATAATTTATGCTCATCGAGTCCTTTTTAGGCCCATAATCATGAATTAGTGACTAAAAATAGGGTATGAAATACTATAATTGAAAAGTATATTCATTTATGAGACCTATAAATTATCTCATATACATATGTAATCCTTTCAAAAAAGTTCCTTTTTTCATATTTTCCTTTCCTAAGACTCATAATATAAGCACACACATGTGTGCACATGTATTTGCATGCACGCATGCGCACGCACACACACACACACACACACACACATGTAAAGTAAATATTGAGTTTAATATGTTATTTATAAGTCTTCTAACATAGTTTAATAGTTTCATTTTGGTTTAATATTTTCATGGATAAAGTGGAATAGTAAATATATTTGTTTTATATGTTTATCACCTACAACCATTCTAGTAGATATACCCATATCCATTGGTTGGCTAGACTTTGGAGACATAGAGTTCTTGTAGTAACTGGGAACCACCCGAAGCCACTAGCTAGGGGTACCCATATCAACTAGTTAAGACCACCTACAAAAATTGATATAGGTGAAAATTTTATAGATTAAAAAAAAATCTCCAGATACCATCTCTATCATCTTCTTGTTCATCCAAAAAATTCAAATAGTCATATAGCATGATGATTTGTTATAACTATATGGGAACTTCATTAAACAATGTATTCATTGTTGGATTTCATGTCCATTTGGTTTTAACCATTATACCATATTTATTATCCTAATCTAATTTTTACAATATTATGAGATCTTATGGTTATAATTTATTATGTTTTTTTTAGATAATAAGCACTTGAATTCCCTATATAAGGAGAAGAGTTGTAGGTGATAGCTAGTGTATAAAAGATAAAGAGTGAGTAAGAGTTGATAGAACTATTATAATTCATTGTAATTTGTTTTAAAAATCATTATAATACTACAAAGTTGATTAGTGAAATTACGTGATTTGAGTTAAAGTAATTGTAATCAAGGAAGGGATATGAGCACAAGTCTAGCTGAGGAGGGCCAACTCATGAGGAGTGTCTGTGACTATCTCATTTATTAAGTAGATATTTAAAATTTTGTTTCACGTTTCCATTCTATATTTGTGTGTGTACCTTTTGGTTTTCATATTTGATTTTATTACAAGAAATTTTTATTATGTGTGATTGATAAATTATCTTCTATTAAAGAGTGGGAATATTTCAAAAGAATCTAAATCAAAAAATCAATTGTAGTCAATTTACATTTCTATAATTTTGTCATTTACATTCTTGTAAAATATGTTTCCCTATACACAACCAATAGTACCTTATGTTTTTTAAGATTATAGTGTTGCATATATATATAATTATGATACTTTAAAAAAATTTAAATACCCTAGGTTACAATTTAATGAACACACATTCTCAATAAACCAAGAGGTTTCCACTTTGGAGTACATATGTCATGTTGTATGTGCCATCACATCCAGTTTAATTAGGGAGTTTATTTTGATAGTCATTTATCACCATGATCCTCATAATAATATTTATATATATCCTCCTCATTATACTCTACATTTAATGTACTTATTTGGTCTACAGGTGAATCAAAACTTCCCATAATGTTGGAATTAATAGATTCATATCCTAGATCTAAATCTTGATCACGATCCTTTACTAAAGTGTATTACAAAATATCATCCATAAAATATTATGAAACATAGGACTTTACCTTTAAAATTTCCATTTCCAACAAGATTAATATGTTTTCTAGGGTTATCTTCAGTGTTTTGTTTTAGATAATAGGTTGGATAATAAGTTTATTATTAGCATATCTAAGAGGAAGAGGAAGAATATTTTGATAGGTTGGTTTGCAGTGACTTGTCAAGGTTGATTGAACATTTACAATGTGGTTTTGCATTTGAAACATTTGATTGGTATTGATAACTTTCATAAGGGCCATTTTATCTAACACCTTAGTAATGAATTATGTAGTATCAGTCGTAGTGTTTTGAGGATTTTTGGTAGTATTTTTGAAAAGAGGAGGATTTATAAGAGAGATGTTAATGGCATTAGGATTAAAATAGGAATGTAATTTGAAATAATAACTATGGATGTATAATTATTAATTTTTTGAACTATTCCATCCTTTTTATATTATAAAAAACCCTTGGATCAAGATCTTTGATATGCCCATTAATAATTTTGGGATCACTATTGAAATATATTGAGACCATATTATAAGGGATAGATTAGGATTGAGATTAAGTAAAATTACACCATGAATATTTTCCTTCAATGGTAGATATAGGAGGGATAATGGAGATATCCATTTATAATGTAAATTAATTAAGGTTTTATATTAATACCCTAAGAGGGGACATCATTGTGAATAGATGGAAAAAGCTAATAAGATAGGAGAAGAAAAGAATAGAAAATGCAAAAAATGATACAACCAATGCTATGATAATATAAATATTGGCTTCTCCAAAATGTATATTTTGAAAATTTGGTCAAAAATATAAGTATACTCTAATATATTAAAAATATAATACCATATTCAAATTAACTAAATATTAAAATGTTAGACCACAAAGTAGGGCATGGCTATAATAAAGAGTTGTTTGTAAGAGGAGTATTAAAGATATCATAAGGAAATCATATGTAAGGAACTAATTAACAAGGGAAACTTAGATCAAATATGATATACACCTAAGCTAACAAGATATAAATGCCAAATGGATATAATGGATTGTAATTACATGTAAATATAGTGTAAACAAACATAAACAAGGATAAAGGAATTTAACTATGGTTGTATTTATAGGCCTAGATAAGAGACACTAACATAAGCATAAATATAATCTAGGTGAGGATAAGTGATAAAATATAATAATTTAATAATATTTATAATATATTTATCTACTAAATTAAGTAAATAAAATAAATTAGGGATATGTATACTTACCTTGAGTCAACTTATTGGTGCATTAATCTCCTCTTTGGATATAGTGGCTATTTAAGAGAAAAAAAATTTGATCAAGATAAATTTATTAGAGAAGTATCATAGGAAATAAATACACTAAATATATTAAGATTTATTTAGTAGGAAATACAGGGGATGATACAAAATTAGATCAATTTGGATTGATCTAGTAAGAAAAATTCAAGATAATAAGTAGAATGAGAGAAATGAATGGAAAATAGACTTGAAGGATTCTAAATAAAGTTAAATGTATGACATTAATGATAAGTAGGTATAACATGATAATATGGAAATATATTTTAAATGACCATGAACTAACCCCAACCCTTTTTATGTGTATTCTTTAGAACATGCACTGTAAGAGATTGATGTGTTGATGAATCCTACAAAAGAGATCATCAATGATTGAAAAATCTAGGTGTATACATATTCTAATTTGGAAAATATTTCTTAGATGACAAATATGTTTTTGTTAATTAGAGTAGGAGGTGGATATTTAGCTATATTATATGGGTAAGTGTACTTACCTATTATTTTGTGGCTTAATTTGTTTTTCAACTTATCACAAAAAAAATTATTATAATCTAATTCCTCTTTCTATAGATATTATTTATAGTTAAGTTTATCACATTTTTATTCCACTTTATTATTTTTTTCTTAAAATAAGTATGTGTTTGCTAAATTATATTTAGCATCCTCAAGGGTCTTTCTAGTAGATTTCCTTACATTCATATCGCCTACCTTGATGATTTTTAGGGATACTTAAATAATTATTCTAGATATATTTCACATGTTTTTGATGTATGGGGGTAATATTATATTCATCTATCACCCCTAATTATAAATTTAGCTTGGTTTCATAAAAATTATGGGAAATATCAATAGAAGTAGAATTACCATTAAATATATTAGTAAGATCTTCTTCTTTCATAATCTAATGCATGGATGAATCCCTTTTTCAATTTCACCTGGGAAATGGCATCATATATATGAGAATACATTTTTCATGCTTATAAATGACATGTTTAATGGATATTATTTCCATTTTAGAGACATGTATGTAATTATATTTAATAGTTTCCTTTTGGTCTTCCTCTATGGAAAATATTCTAACAATTCTTGATGTTTCTCTCCATATGATTTTTGATAACCTCCCATGTATACCTTAATTCTCTAATATTCATAAAATTATGGCCATTAAATAATTACCTCTACTCCTAGATCCTATGATCATGAATCTCATCAACATAAGATATGTGTGTGTGTGTGTGTGTGTGTGTGTGTGTGTGTGTGTGTGTGTGTGTGTGTGTGTGTGTGTGTGTGTGTATGTATATATATATATATATATATATATATATATATATATATATATATATATATATATATATATATATATATATGTATATATATGTATATATGTATATATATATGTATATATATATATATATATATCTATATATATCTATATGTATATATGTATATATATATGTGTGTGTGTGTGTATGTGTGTGTGTGTGTGTGTGTGTGTGTGTGTGTGTGTGTGTGTGTGTGTGTGTGTGTGTGTGTGTGTGTGTGTGTGTGTGTGTGTGTGTGTGTGTGTGTGTGTGTGTGTGTGTGTATAGTATCACCCTAATTTTAGATCAAAATCTTCCATAAAAATATATTTATCACTGTATTTTTATGCTATTATTTGGAAATAATCTTCTTTTGGTACTTATTATGGTTGTGTTTCATGTGGTTGTGCTTATTTGGGTTGGACCTCCACCACTTTAGGTTGGGGAACCTCAATTAATTTAAGTCAATGAAGAATGTTTATATATTATTCATCATCACTTTCATACATATCATAAAATATATTTTGATACTTAGTGGGATTATTCATTATTTAAATATCCTTAGATATGTAATAGATTATTCCAACAACATATACAACATCAAATTATGGCCCAACATATGTAGAGTCATATAATTACCTCCTTCATCTTAAATTACATGTATAATTGATATTTTATTATGTAAATATCATTCATTTCTACACATTTTATAATTATATCCTATATTATGACATTAATGGGCATACCTTGAAGGTCTACTAGTACTATTCATCCTATAATAGATTACCCTATCAAGATAATAATACCTATTTTCCATAATAAAGAATCCATATTTTCTCATTATAAATCCAGGAATCCTAATGGCCATATTTTTTATCAAATGTGAAATCTCCCACTTGCAAACAAATTTAATCATTGATCTTTAGACACCCCTACAATTTCATCATTTTTTGATGTAAGTTGCCTCATGAATTATAATATAAGAAATAGGTTTAGAATGACATTGAGGAGATTGTAAGGAGAAAATTTTGGTCTATATACATTGATATAATACCAATTTAACCCATTTTTACTAGGGTTCTCATCAACATTAAATGCAAGAGGCCTTGATAGTGTAATTATTACCCTAATGATAATTTCACTTGGTTTAATAAATAACATATCAATTATGGGTGTTATGAAGTTATATTAGGATGATATTTAACCTATAATATTGTCATGTTTCTCAAAAGATATAACCCATTAATAAATAGGTTTGGTAGATATCTTACTATGTTTAGGTTTGAGGAAATGAGTTTTAACCTTGAAATTTTTTTATAGATAAGGGATTTTGGTCAGAGAAATAATTAATTTAGAGGAAAACTAGGGGTACCAATCCTTAAAAACAAAAGGAACAAAGTAAGGGACACACCACCAAGACCAAACAAATATCTAAAAATAATAAGTAGAAAAAACAAAAATAAAATACCCTCAACAACCCACATAAAACAATTCTAAAATAAGGGTTCCACTGAGCAACCACTTGGAAAAAAAGAAAGAGATACATCATCTATCAAAAACAAAGGAAAGTAAGGTATATCCCAAATAGGGACACTCAAACAAGAGCTTCAATCAATCTTATCACCTATAGGAGAGTAGAGCTTCCATAGTCCATCGAGTACCATCACCAATGGAGCTCATAACATCCAAATATAACAATTACAATAATTTATTTATTACATTCCTACCTTTCTTTCCAGAATTTTATTTAGAAATAAAATAGTCACATTGAGTGAGAGACAAAATCTCTCTGAACCAAGATTCTCCTCTTTATAAATAGGGAAAAAAGTAGTAACTAAAGCTTGATATCCTATCTATAATGAGACTTCTCACTCTAAAAGAAAACCATCATGGAAATATGATGCCACCCTGATTAAAGGAGATGAATACTCCAAAAATTGAGTGCTTACACCCATTTTCCCATGAGAAGAGTAGTTTTCTCCTTTCACAACCCAAAACTCACTCATTGAGTTTTATTGTCCTAAACCTCTTGGACAAGGACCTAAATAACTAGAGATTCAGCCAAATTAGTCTCTAAACTAAAAATTTAAGAAACATCCCCTATTAAATCTTGAATTAGAAAAAGGGACTCCTCTACTTCTAGTGAAAAATACACATGATTAGCTTAACCACAACCTAGGTAATGGACAAAATAAGTAGTTAGATTATGGAAGTATTCCATACAATAAGCATTAGGGAAAATATTTTTCACCCACTTATTCAAAGTGGGGGAGCTAGACCCACCCCTAAGTTTCCTTGGACATTATACCAATTTATGGCCAACCATATTACATATAAAACATCTAAAAGGTATCCATTTTTAGTTAAAAAATTATGTCCAAGAACCACGTAAAGAGTGAATTAAGATGGAATGGTGGAATGGTTTTGAGAAGTCAACCAAAATATAAACCCTTACAACCTATTACTAAGTCACCATGTCCTTATCATTACTAATAAAATCCCTAACCTTCTGAACTAACTACTTGAGCAGCCCTAGTTATCTCTGAGCCAAAGGAAGATTATATAAATAGACCCAGATAGGAGCCTTCAAAATAACACACAAATTTATATTAATTGTCTTCCTCATATACCTCACCTTTATCCTCCTTAAATAACTCTTTATAGGCAAAATAGTTTAATTTTTGAACTATACATGGCACCTCTTCCGCATCTTCATCCTCTCCTCCTAGAGATTATAAGTAATGAAACTTATTATGATGCATAGGAGTAGAATCATATTTAAATGGGCCAATAGCCTCTTGATAAACTCTTTCACATGTTGAACTGCTAACAATATTAGGGGTTTTAATAATATTTTTCACATCTTCACTCTTATTTGAATCCCCTCTTTTCCTTACCTTTAAATGGAACCCTTATTAAGACTATTTGGCATTAAAGTTCCCTAATGTTTAAAAAGGACTAACCAAATGCATCAGTATATTAATTTTAATCTCATGTTCAACCTATGGTGTTATCATATCTTTCATAAGAATACTCTAATCCTCCAAAATAAGAGAACTCAAAAATCATCCCCTTCACTCCTAACACTCTCTTTTGATGTTTTATTATTTTTTTAGCTCTTGATTGAAATTATTAAACATGATTCTAATTTATTACCAATTTTTCACTTGCTTCTTTCCCATGATCTACATGTTACTTGTTTGAAGTAGTTTCCACTTTATTTTTTCTCTAACATGTTTGAGTCTCTTTCTTGGGTACATAGTTGTTTCCATTTTTGATAAAGTGTGAATAATATCTTGTCATATGATCCAAGTGTCTACACCCTTCACATTTAAGAGTTGAATTTTGGTACTCAATTTTATATATCCATTCTCCCATAATAGAATTCAAGATCATAAAATAGGGAATTTCTTGGTTCATAAAGGCATTTACACAAAATTTAGCATGGATTAACTAAGATATAGATTTAGTAGTAGCATCAAAAATAATAAGATAGAAAAATGTCTTGGAAACACTAATAAAAAGGTCCTCATCCCAAAAATCCAAAGGAAGCATTAGAAGTCTCACCTAAATCAACATAATATTTATGTCCTCTTTCTCTAGATCAAAACATGGTTTCCATTTTGTATAAAATACACTAGATCATTCCAAGAACCAAGGACTTCCAACTAAAATTCAAGCACAATCTTACTCATTATTATATTGAATTAAGAAGAAACCATTGAGTATACCTAATATTTTCATGTGTCATTTAGGCACCCATTTTCTCTCATCCCAATGTCTAAAGACATTAATGTTACATCTAGCACCAATAAACTTGTTTATGAGTGTAATAACCATTCTAGAAGATGCTTTTCTAAGTAGAAAATTTGGAACTTGAATATGGAACCCTTTTCAGTCTTTTTAAACCAAAAGATCATGATTTGGAAGGATTTCCTCACTCTCACCCACTTTAACTTTTAGTTTATCATCCTAAGTAAACTTACCATAATTATATATAAATCATGTAGAGTTACCTTTATTTGACACATCCTCTAATGTTACCTTCTTATGACCACCACTGATCTGAGTGTCCACCTATTGACCCAAAACCTTCTTTAATAGTCTAAATTTATCCCCATCCTCTCTAAATCTAAGCCCATCCCCATATCCTCTTTCCCACTCTATATCCTTATTCAATAAATCTCCTCCTACCATGCTTTGATCCTCTTCACTTTCCATATCATATATAACATTATTACTTATCATTGTGGGTGTCAAGAATGGTTTAATGTTGAGAAAAATTAACCCCTAGGGGTAGTCTAGGATCCCATATATATTTTGGGTAGATTGAATTGATTTATATAATAGTAAAAAATATATTAAATAAAAATAACATAATAACCACCATCACATACATGTGGATATAAAAACTATAATACCACAATGTATATACATGCTCACATGTAAAATGCTTATGTACAAGGCTAGATAAATAAATTTAAAAAAAAAGAATAAAACATTAAAAAAACATGTGATCAAGGAATACATTCCATACCACCTATGGTATATGCATCATTCAAGTATTGTAGGAGGAAAAAACAAATGAAAAAAGAATAAATTATGTTACATAGTATATAACAATTTTTTTCAACACATAAATCAATTAATTTCTTGTGTTGCCCATTAACATGAAACCATAGTATATCAACCTATATATATGTAAAGTAAAATGTATTCTCTCTATGTCTAATATCTAAAGAATAAGGTTATAACCATAATGGGTAAAACTTACCATGTTTTGATTTGTCTTCAGATCTACTATCCCATAGTATACTGCATCACCAAGCATAAACCAAGGTGTAATTTATTAGGAAAATATATGTTTATTTTATCTTTTTATTATTGGAGATGAAATTGAACACTTGAATAATAATAATTTATCCAAACCATTCATCAGATTGATTGAGTAGGCCATTTATGTGTGTCTCCATTTACATTTCATTATAATTGATATTGACCCTATTTTGACTCAATTAAATGTTAGAGAGTTGTCAATGATGCCATGGTGACTACATGGAGGTGTCCTAGTGAGTGGATGAAGTGCCTTAATAGTCTAAGTGATAATGAAAAAGTGTGTAATGTGTTTTTGCTAGTATGCTTGAAGGAGGCTTGGTTAATATTTAGTTTTGACATGGATAGAGATGTTTAGGGATCAGTATGGAGTATTGATCATGTACAAGGGGTCCTATAATATTTTTTTATATTCTTTGAGTGATTGTGTGCATGAGTATATTTCATCTAGTTAATCATTGTTTTTATCTAGACATTTTGGGTCTAGTGGTAGAAAATTTGAGTAGGCAGTTTGTTGACATCATAATTACCATGTGTGAATGAGTCAAGGGGAGTTGGTCATATGGTTATGATCACATTATTCCCTAGTTTCTATGTGTAAATTCTTAAGTTTATAAATGAATTAAAATAAAAGATATGCAAGTGAAAAGTTGGGCTCTCAGACTTTTTGATAGTACTTTCCCATACTTAGCCAAATTTGCAATGTGGTAAGAAAATCTGAGTAGGCATTTTGATGGTGGCATATCTCATGTGTGGACATTTAAGAAAAATGTGATCATATGGGTTTGTTAATATTTATGCCTACTTAATTTTTAATAACTTTTAGGTCAAGCAATAGAGCACAACAAAAGATATGCATATTCAAAGTTGGCCTCCCAGACAAGTTTTTTACATAGTTGGCTCTATGAATAGATAAATCTGAGTGAGAATTTTTATGTCATTATATCTCACACATGTGAGGGTTCTAGGAGAATATTGACACATGGCTGATTTATCCTTTGTGAGATCATATGGTCCAAATTTTATAACATGTGCTTAAGTGAATAAAAATATATGGAGGTGCAAATTTGGCCTTCCAAGTAGATAAGTAATGGTCCCCATAGTCATTTTTGCATAATGTTAAATATCAAGACTAGATAGAGATCCAACAATGTATAAGAGTTTGTACATCTAGATATATGGTGCACAATAAGTCAAAGAAGTCAAAGTGTTCATTGATTAATAGAGATAAATATTAAGCTTCTTCTAAGATCCAATGGTACATAAGTGTTCATACAGATCAAGACCAATGGTGCATGTTGATTTGAATGAAGACAAGTGTTCAATGTTTAACATTCAGTAGATATAAATATCAAGATTATTCCAAGGATAAATGATGAGTGGGTGTTATTAATCATTAATATCAGTGGCACACATTAAATTCAAGAGGTCAAATTGATAGTTGTTTAGCATTATTAGAGAAAGGACTGATCCTTAGAGATCAATGGAGTGCATGAGGTCAAAGTTGCCAGATTACATGAGATGAGGTCAACTGGTAAGGTTTAACATTTGGGAATTGGTGTAAAATGAGTTAAAGTTTGAATAAGATCAATGGTGTGTGAAAAATATGAAGATGAAAGGACATGAGATGAGAGCATAGTGGCTGAGGTTTACCTGTGACCATTTACATTTGAATATTTGAATTTGTAAGGAAAAAATAGTGCTCTATATTTTGGCTATATCTTTCAATCTATATAGAATTTTCTCATGGTGTAAAAAGAAAACTTGTAGAGGAATAAAAGTCACATTTGTAAATATAAATTTAAATATTTGAAATTATGTATAATAAAAGTTATGAAGGTTCAAAATTTACTATATTTTTGTATATGTTCTGCAAGTGACCCGATAAGGATGTTCAAGCTTGTTTTGATATTATTTTGATATATCTTGATGAATTACCTATTTGGGAGTGATTTAAACTCAATGAGTACCATTTTTTTGAATTATTAATGTTTTCCATTCATATATAGTATGAAAAAAATCTTAAAAAGTTAACTATGTATTCGTTCATGGTGACTATGTGCATAGAATGTTGTTTGAGCAAATTATGCTTAATTAGAAGGGTATTATGTTGGTAGTTGAAACTTAAGGGGGACCTATAAATCATATGAAATGGGTACATGAATTTTTAAGTGGTTCTATTTTCTTTTTCTTTTTTATGAAGTGTTAAATGGGTGAATAGGTCTCCATGAAACCTATAAGAGCTACAAGGGCCTATTTGAAAGGTGTAGTTGCTTAAGGGTGACCCAAAGATGCTATGGCTGACCTAAGAAGATTATATTCAGTTGTGTCTTCAAATGATAGATGCCTTAAGGGTGAATTCATGTATTATGGCTAACAAGGAAATATTTTAGACTTGATAATTCACGAATGCTTTATATATAGTGAAACCAAATGTGTTGGTTTCTAGACTTGGTGAAATATTTGTGAGAGATTTGAGAGAGGCTTGTAGGAGTGTGAATGTGGAGAAAAGTTAAGGAAATATTATAAACAGAAGGTACAAGTCATTGAGGACCATTAAGTGGATTGAATATTATTCATACTTGTTTGATCTAGTTAGTGTAGGTGGATCACATAGGTCATTGGACCTAATAAGCCTAGAAGAAGTAGAATGAGTGAGTATCCTTAAGAGGCTATTTGAGAGTGTGTGTATGGTGAGCAAAGTCAAGTTGAAGTTTTTTTATGCCCAGTGGATGGGTTAAAGGGAATATTAGGTTGATGATGGTGTGTATGCCCTATAGGTCATATTTCTAATGTCATAATAGTACTCTTATAGATTTGAAGATTGAGTGAGTGAAGGTGAAGAGTGATAAGCAGAGGTCCATCATAAGGTGTTGTAGACATTATTCCAAATGTGGATGTGTTATTAGGTGTTGTTTTGGTAGCTCAACATCTAGGGGTTTGTCACCTCCTTTCAAGTTAAAACTTGCTAAAAGTTTATTTTCTATGGTAGCTCAACTAGACAGGTGTGGTAACAACTTGTGGGATTGTAATCTCACTAAATAAAGGATGGTAGTTCCTTGATCAATTATAGTTGGTCTAAATTGGATCTT
Source organism: Torreya grandis (assembly GCA_037957365.1). Taxonomy (NCBI): domain Eukaryota; kingdom Viridiplantae; phylum Streptophyta; class Pinopsida; order Cupressales; family Taxaceae; genus Torreya; species Torreya grandis. Next base: position 90,294 of record JARHVA010004266.1, read on the forward strand.
GTCATTATGGAACTACAATAAATCTTGTAGGGTTTAGTGGGTTTTATTCACCAAGAGGGTTTCCCATGTAGATATTATGTTGATGTGATGTATGATCTTATTCATGCTTTAGATGTATGTGCTTTCATTTTTATGTTTCTAGATCAAGATGATGAATGATGGAATGGTTTTGGAATTGAATGTGCACTATTATATACTAATTAACCCCACCTTAGTAGTTATTTATAATAATTGGTATTAGATTAGGTCCTTTGGAGGAAGCTTAACAAATTGAAGGATATCATAAGTAGCACAAGATGGCTAAGCAGTTGAAGAAAGAAAATCTTGAATTGAGATCAATGGTCAAAAGTCTTGAAGAATAGATTAGTAATATTAAAGAAAAAGCATGTATAATGAAGGATGAATTGGTTAAATAAGTTAAGAGGGATAAGTAGACTATCCAAGTTTCCAAAATTCATTTAGAGGCTACATGTTCAAGCATAAGAGCTAAAGGAGATTAATATGTTCAAATGAAGACTGATCTAGTTTCTCTAAAAGATGAGTATGAAAAAGTCATATTCAATATTGGCAATCTTGAAAAAGAATAAAAGGAATTATAAAAATTAAAATAAGATGAAAAATAGATAATCAATCTCAAGGATTAGTTAGGGGAAGCTAATGCAAATATGAAGATAAGAGAAGAAGAATGCAAACATCTTAAGATTCAATTAAAAAAAACAAATGTCAAAATTAGTCAAAACAAGGTGAGCTTGATGAGATGAAAAATGAGATAATTTTGTTAAATAATGAGCATGAATATCTCATAGAAAAGTTAAATAGACTAAAAAAGGAAAATGAGAAGTCTGAACAAGTCAAGGAGAATGCAAGCTCTAAAATCAATACAAGAAGGTTTGTTAAATAATCAAATGCTTCAAGTTATGGTAATTGTTATACATGTAATAAGTATGGTCATAGAGCTAAGGACTATAAAAGGAAGTCATTGAATCATAGACATTCATGAAACTATGATACAAGGAGTTTTTGGCCAAAGATTGATCACAATTCAAATATGTCAAAAGGCATGAATGATGTTTTTTGTTTCAGTTGTCATAAGAGTAGACATATTACTAGTTTCTATTCAAATGGTGTTAAGAGGGCTTCAAGGTATGTCAAAGGATATATATCTCTTAGAAGGTCTGATAAATGACAAACTCAGGTATGTAAACCAAAGGTAATCATTGCCAATTCTTCTAGTCATAAGGATGATAAGAAATTTGCTCTAGAAGGCTATGTTGCAAATTAGGATAAGCTCAAGGATTAAGTAGGTAAGATGGTTGTTTAATATAAGAAGAGTCAAACTATGGTATGGAGTCCTGAGGTAGTAAAGACTAAGAAGACTAACCTTGTTGAGTCTAAGAGTCTTGATGGGTTGTTTGCTAAGGTGTAAAAAGAACCAAAGATGAAGGAAAGTCAAGAGTTTATGTTGTCAGCATTTTTTGACAAATTTAAAGCAAAACATCCATTCAAAATCAATTAAACAATGAGTTAGGACTATAAGACATAAAAGTGTATGGAGATATGAGAATATCTAGAATTTTGAGACTTTTAGTCTCTTCATATCAAGGGGGTGTCTCTATCTAAGCTTCAAGGAGACACTTGTCAATCAGAGGAAGCTTGATGGCTATCATATATTGTTTAATAATAAGGTATGAAAATAAGGTATGTTAGTGATATATATATATATATATATATATATATATATATATATATATATATATATATATATATATATGTATGTATGTATGTATATATTTGTTGGAGAAAAAAAGATTGTGAAGAACCTCAATGGTCATATATTGAGAAGGATTTAGCTTGTTTATCATGGTTTGGATGCTATGGTATAAAGGTGAGTTTCAAATATCTATCTTCATATTAGTTTGTGGTAGATACTAGGTGAGCCTTTGAGTTGAAGACCTATCTTCTAGGCTTTTATCTTAGATCTTGTTAAGCTTGTTAAAGGCTTGTTGAATAGTTATGTATGCCATGGAAGTTCACAATGTTCTAAAGATGAGTTGTCTCTATATAAGTTTTGACTGTGTTTGGATAGTATTTGAATACTTGTTGAAGATGTCAATTTCTAGGTGAAGCATGGAGCTAGGGGGAGATTTGTAATTGGTCAGGTTTTAGGGTTAGAGGACTGAGTAGTTGAATTTGAGAAAGAATTTATGGAGGCTTTTGTGTGCTCTTGAGTTTCTCTATCTTATTGCAGGTCAAAATCCATGATATAGGAATTCAATGTTCCCAAAGTTATGGAGGCTCAAATTTTATTCTAGAAGTATGTGATGGTTGTATCCAAGTGCATAAAATTTTTCAAAGGTGTGCATTGACCAGAAGGAGGTTTGTTGACCTTATTTGTTTTGAGTTTTTATGGTTTTTGGCTATGCTATAAAAGTGGTTTACCTTGTGATTTGAGGTCTAAGGATTTTTAATATATTTAATGGGCCAAGTGGGTTGTCAAATCAATCTTCATATAGATTTGAATATTTATGGTTTTTAATTTATTCATGTTTTTGTCAAGATGGAGGCTTAATTGGCAAGTTGGTTTGTGAATGAAGTATATTATAGAGGATGAGATAGTTGTTTAAAATTGGTGCTCTTAAGGGGGAGTATGAGATTACTCCAGATATGAATTTTTAGGTCTTTAAGTTGTGTCTACATAAAGTTGTGGGCTCTACAAGTTCTAAATAGGGCTACAAGGAGACTAGATAGGCCTAGTAAGAAGAAGAGTGATTTTTGATCAATGTTTCTAAAAGATCAAGGCATGATTATTTTAAGGTGAGTTCCCAAGTTGGTTTAGTGCATGTTTTATGTTTGGTGAGTGGCATGAAGTTCTATTGGTGGCCCTTGTGATAGCTTGATATAGGAGGCTAATAAGCATATATGGTAGTTCTTTATGGTATATGGAAATTTAAAGATTCCCAATTGATGCAATTTCTTAGATATCTAAGGGGGAGTCACTCTCAGGTGTTATCTTGAATATTTCAATTATATTATAGTACATGGTTGATAATTAAAAGGTGATATGCCCTCCATCTTTTTCATGACTCTTGTCCTATGTAGGGACTACAATATTTGGTAGGTTGAATGGCTTGAGGAGCTTTGCATGATGTAAGGGGAAGCATATGTGATGTGATTTAGTCATATTGAATATGTGGTGATATATGCTACATATGAGATATCAAGAAGGTTGGTATGATGACTTTATCAAACCTAGTCATAATTATGTGTTCTTTCTTCATTGGTTGGAGTGCTTGTTTGAAGAGAGAATTGATATGGAGTAAGAGGATATTGTTAAGGAAAGAAGAGATAATCTCAAGGTAATGGTGAGTTTGTATCATATTTATAATATGGTATTTAAATATTTATGGAATTTTCAGGTCCTCAAGATCAGATTGTGTCCACTTTGTCATTGTGTCAAAGGGGGAGAAAGTTCTTATTGGGAGAGTGTTTAAAAATAGAGAAGGAAGGTGAACTATATGATGTGTGTTGACATCAATGAAAAATGGGGAGATTTTTGGAGAGTTTTAAATGATTTCATGGTGATTTAATGGAGGTGTCTTGGTGAGTGTATGAAGTGCCTTGATAGTCTAAGTGATAATGATAAAGTGTGCAATGTGCTTGTCTTAGTATGCTTGAAGGAGGCTTGGTTGATCTTCAATTTTGACATGGATAGAGATGTCCAAGGATGAGTATAGAGTATTGATCATGTGAAATGGGTCATATAATAGTTTTTACATGATTTGAGTGCTTGTGTTCATGATTTTATTTCATCTAATTGATCAATGTTTTCATCTAGACATTTTAGGTCTAGTGGCAAAAAATCTAAGTAGGCGATTTGTTGATGTCATAATTGCCACATGTGAATGAGTCAAGGGGAGTTGGTCATATGGTTGTGATCACATTAGTCCCTAGTTTATATGTGTAAATTATCAAATCTATATATGAAAGTGAAATAAAATATATGTAATTACAAAGCTAGGCTCTCATGCTTTTTGATAGTACTTTCCCATACATAGCAAAATTTATAATGTGGCAAGAAAATTTGAGTAGGCATTGTGATGGTGGAATATCTTACACGTGTGGACATTTGAATAGAAGGTGATCATATGGGTTTTTTAATATTTTTGATTAGTTTATTTTAAATAAATTTTAGGTCAAGATATAAATCATGATAAAATATATGCATGTTCAAATTTGGCCTCTCAGACAAGTTTTTGACATAGTTGGCTCTGTGAAAAGATAAATTTGAGTGATCATTTTTATGTCATTATATCTCACACATGTGAGGGTTAAAAAATTAGATTATTATATGGTTATATTAAACTATATGAGGAGATAATATATTCCAAATTTTAGAACATTCACTTTAGTGAAGCAAAAGATATGGAGGTGCAAATTTGGCCTTCCAAGTAGATAAGCAATGGTCCCCATATATAGTCATTTTTGCATTTGCACAATGTTAAAGATCAAGACTAGATAGAGATCCAATGGTACATAGGAGTTCATACATATAGATATATGTCACATAGTAAGTCAAAGATGTCAAAGTTTTTTTTGGTTAACAGAGATAAATATTGAGCTTCTTCTAAGATCCAATGGTCCACAGGGGTTCATACAGATCAAGATGAATGGTGCATGTTGATTTAAATAAAGATAAGTGTTCAATGTTTAAAACTAAGTAGAGATAAAGATAGAGATTATTCAAAGGATAAATGGTAAGTGGTTTTTCTTACTGATCAGATAAATGGTGAAATTTAAATTCAAGAGGTCAAATTGATAATTGTCTAGCATCGTTAAAGCAAGGATTGATTCGTAGAGATTGATAGAGCGCATAAGGTCAAAGCTACTAGATTTCACGAGATGAGGTCAAATAGTAGAGGTTTAATGTTTGGGCTTTGGTGCACTCTAAGTTAAACATTAAATAATATCAATGGTGTGTGATCAATATGAATATCATAGGACATGAGATGCAAGCCCATTTACATTTGAATATTTGAATTTGCAAAATACAAACTAGTGCTCTATATTTTGGCTATATCTTTTGATATATTCAAAATTTTCTCATGGTGTAAAAATAAAACTTGCAGAGGACTATAAGGTATATTTGTAAATATGAATTTTAATATTTTAAAATATATATAGTCAAATTTATGAAGGTTTAAAGTTGACTATGTTTTCATATATGTTCTACAAGTGACCCAAAAAGGATGTTCGATCTTATTTTGATATCTCTTGATGAATTATATATTTTTGAGTGTTTTAGACTCCATGATGACCATATATGTGCATTATTAAGTTTTGAACATTCATATACAATATGAAAAATATTAATAAGTTAACTATGTATTCATTCATGGTGATTGTGTGCACAAAATATTATTTGATCAAATTGTGCTTAAGTAGAAGGGTACTATTTTAGTACTATAGAATGTGTCCATATATTTTGAAGTGTTATTATATTCTTTTTATATTATATGAAGTGATAAATGGGTGAATATGTCTCCATGAGACCTATAAAAGCTACAAGGGCCTATTTGAAACATGTAGTTATTTAAGGGTGACTCATAGATGTTATGGCCAACCTATGAAGATTGTATTGAGATGTGACTTCATATGATAGATGCCTTAAGGTTGAAGTCTTGTATTGTGGCTAATAATGAAATATTGTGGGCTTGATAATTCATGTATGCTCTATATATAGTGAAACCAAATGTGTTAGTTTCTATACTTGGTGAAAGACTTGTGAGAGATTTGAGAGAGGCTTGTGGGTGTGAATGTGGAGCCCGATGAAGGAGAGAACCTCATAAAGAGAAGTTGAAAGTCATTGAGGACCATCAGGTAGATTGAGGATCAGTCATGCTTATCTAATCTAGTTAGTGTAGGTGGATCACATAGTTTATTGGACCTAATAAGCCTAGAAGCATAATGAGTGAGTATGTTCAAGAGGCTATTTGAGAGAATGTGTATGGTGAACAAAGTCAAAGTGAAGGTTATGTGTGCCTAGGTCTAATAAAATATGTGAATGTGGATCTAGATGAAGGAGAGAACCTCATAAATAGAAGTTACAAGTCATTAAGGACCATCAAGTGGATTGAGGATCAATCATGCTTGTCTGATCTAGTTGGTACAGGTGGATCACATAGTATATTAGACCTAATAAGCCTAGAAGCATAATGAGTGAGTATGTTCAAGAGGTTATTTGAGAGAATGTGTATGGTGAATGAAGTCAAAGTGAAGGTTGTGTGTGTCTATTAGATGGTTTGAAGGGTATAGAAGGTTGTTTATGGTGTATATGACCTATAGGTCATATTTTTTATGTCATAATAGTGTTCTCACAGATTTTAAAATTGAGTGTGAGTGGAGGTGAAGAGTGATAAGTAGAGGTCCACCATCAGGTATCGTATACATCAATCCAAAGGTGGATGTGTTCTTAGGTGTTATTATTGCAGCTCAACATGTAAGGGGTTATAACCTCCTTTCAAGGTGAAACTTCTTAAAGGTCTAGTTGTTGTGGTAACTCAACTAGATAGGTGCACCTTTTGAGATTGTAGTATCACTAAATAAGGGATTATAGTTCCTTAATTAGTTATAATTGGTCTAAATTGGATCTTGTCATTACAGGATTGTATTCCATCTTATAGGGTTCAGTGGGTTTTATCACCCAAGAGGGTTTCCCACGTAGATATTGTGTTGATGTGATGTATGCTCTTGTTCAAGATTTGGATGTATGTGATTTCATGTTTATGTTGCTAGATCAAGTTTATGAATGATGGAATGGTTTTGTAATTGAATGTGCATTATTGTATACTGATTCACCCCCCTCTCAATATTTACTATTAACATAAAATGCTATGCTAGGAAGATCATTAATAAGATCAATGGATATAACACTTGATAAAAATATTCATCACACTATATTTGATCTCAAATGCATGGATATTTCCATTTCAAGAGATCTAACATATAAAAAACAAGTAGATTAAATGGAAACCATTTCTTCAACTAGTCTTTAAGCAATGATATCTACTTATTTTCTACATATGAAAACAAATGGGGTGAATGATACTAATAATGATGAATATAAAATAATATCTAATAAAAAATCTAAATTATGATATGGTCAATTATACATACCCTACTACAAATATATAATTTGATATTTATTGGAATGATAATTCTTAATTTAGGATGAATAGGATAAACATATTGAATTTGTGGCCTATATGATCCATCACCTACATGTGCGCATCCTCTTGATGGGATAATTTTATAGTTGTAATTTATTAAAATTTAAAATATGAAAAAATAAAAATATTCAAAATTTCAAATAAATATATAGATTAAAATATTCAAATTTTTTCAAAATCAAGATCTCTAAAAGACATACATTACTAGTTTACATGATTGGTTTATCATGTTTGATATATATATATATATATATATATATATATATATATATATATATATATCATGAACTATATATTGAGTTTATACACACTTTAATTTCATGGCATAGATTAGTGGGATGCATAAAATACAAGTTACATATGATACATGGATATACAAATGTGTGACATTATTTACACCTAGAGGCTACCTTTCAACATTGGAGGCATGCCTTCACTAGGGGGAACTTGATACACTTTTTTGATTCTATATTTATATGAAATTAAAATTATCATATTGATCTACTTAGATTTTTTATACATGAATTTATATTTTGTATAATTTTTAGGGTGATATTTTCTATGGATATTGTGATCTATTATACTAGATGATGACATTGATTGATTATAAGGATTAACATTTATATTTGTATTCTTTTTCTATGCATATTTTATGTTGTTGATTATTACATTATGTGTGTTAAATTGAGTGTTTATATGAGTGCATTTATTTATTTATTTCACATCATGCATCAATTTTTTAAGAGTATCCTCTAGTAGATGGCATGGCCATGTCATGTTTGTGTTGGGTTATAATCAAGTTAGACTCAAATTATGCCTTAAGTTTTCTTGTGATTCATAATCATGATGTTGTGCACATATTTGTGTGATGTTTCTAATCTTCATGCCGTGATTTATATCATGAAAAATTCCATTTTGTATGACTCCATGATTTTTATCATGGATTTATTGCGTCGCTTATTAATACATGCCTAATTTTTATATTTGATTGACATGAAACTTGTAAGCCTATTTCCATGGATTGCATTTTTAATATGTGTTTTAATGATAAAATATTTCTATGATGACATATATTATCATGTTTGTATACATACTTGACATGACTATATATTTTTATAACACATGATGCACATAACTCTTTCTTTTGAGATGAGTGATTCATAGGCTTTATCTATCACCTTTAAGGGGAGGCATACAATGGGATCATCTTATAGATTTATCCCATGATAGATAAATAATTTATATTTTGGATTAGATTATGTTATTTAGATGGGAATTGGATAGTTTGAGACATATATGGTATATTTTATAGGATTTTAAGGAATATATGACATATTATATGACATTTTGAGACAAATTATATGGTTCAAATTGAGTATATTTTATTAGATTAAGAAATTTTTATCACATTGAATAGATTTATAGATATATAGTGGACTTTATATATCACTTAAGGTATATATGGATTGTATTTGGGGTATGACCATTTATAATGCCTACACATTTATATTTTTATGATGTTTTTATAGGGAATATGGTACTACATAAAAAATTGGGTATAAAATCCATCTACAATAGTTGATTTAGAGTATAAATTGACATAAAAATGTATGTTAGGGTTTATAATTTAGATATGAACCTATTTACTAGTTTCACCTTGATATATGGACTTATTTTGGCATTCCACAAAAAACATTATGATGATATTTTGTTTAGTGGTGTTATGGTTTATGTGGCATTGAACTTCTACCACTTCTTTGTCTCTAATGGGGATTAAGAAAATTATAATTCTCAACACATTTTTTTAGTGATTTTATATATTTTGGGCATAGAAAATTCATGGAATTATCCAGATTATTTCAACAAATGGTAGCTTGGTTCACATATTCTTAAGTGTATTCATTCCTTGACTTTTAAGTTTCAAGTAATTTAATGATCTTGATTATTTTATATTTTATAATATAAATGGATGCTAATATATAAATGTATCCTTGCATATTTTTTATGGATTAAACAATATATTTGGGGCACACTTGTCAAAACCAAGTGTGGTTATCATATGTACTAAATTTGTTTCTTTCATTTTTTTAATCTAGCATTTTTAATACTAGACTAAAATGGGGGAATTTTAGACACATAAATTTGGTATTAGAAACTCAAAAACATAATTTTTGACACATGTTGAAATACTTAGACTTGCATGTACACATTTTACCCTTGTGCACACTTTACCACATCCATTACTCATTTATTGTCTTGGCTAACTCAATTTATCAATATACATATTCAATATTTCCCTAGTCTCTCCTAGAATGTTGTATAATCATAATTATAATATTGTCACATTATATATAAGTAATTTGCTTATCAATACATTATTGAAAATAGTTAGATAGTAGTTTTTTGTTAAATGTGTCTTCTTATATCGGTAGCATCCATGAACCTCCAATGGTTAGTTTTAAAATTAAAATATCTCCCTTGGGTCAGCCCAAACATGTTTCACATGTCAGTTATGGGGGGAATAACAAAGAGTCATATATAAATAAAAATAAATGCTAAGTTCATACTCATGGGATAACTTGGTCATTGTTTATAATTCACAATGATAAATATATTTTTACACCCTTGAGACATTACCAAAAATATTTACAAATCAAAAAAACCTCAAAGCATAAGCCCTAAAACTATGTTTGAATACAAAACATAAGTTAAAATTCCATGTTTTCAAGTGTATAAATATAAAGCATTGCATTGCATTCTATTGGATCACAATTAAGCACACGCATACCTATATGGGATAACTATGTACAATATGATCTTTATTCAAAGTATTATAATGTAGGGAATGATCAATCATTAAAAGGGGTGTGGTTAAGATAATAAACCATAATTATAACCCATTTTTAAAATAAAAAATGGTTTAAAAGTGAATCTGTGATTTCTAGTCAAAGAGAAGAAAAAATTGAACATGTGTACAATATAAGAGGTAATTAAATAACATAAACCATCTATAAAGATAGAGATAATGATTTAAGGTGTTACAAACCAAAAAAAATGATAGGGATTATAATAACAAATAATAAATAGTTCAGGTCATCAAAGGGGTTTGTTTTCTATAGTAGTGTCCTGGTAGGTCCTGAGGGTCTACATCTCCATTTGAGTAGTTAAAAAGATAATAAAAATATTTTTAGTGACTCTGATATAGGCAATGAGAAATACAAACCAAAAAATTGTTAAAAACCCCTCTTACCTATTTTTATTGGTCATTTATAAATATATTAAGTGTATTAAATATCTATTTAAAATTTATATTTTTATGATAAATTACATATTTTATATAATATAAATTTAAATATTTTCATCTTGTCTAGATCACTTTAATTATAGAAAAGTTAAAACACAAAAACTAGGTATACATTGAGTCTTCAAATACCTTGTGTAAACTAGACTTCCTAAAGTGTAAGATCCTCAGCCCTAATTTTTATTCTTCTTAATAAGGTGGATTTTCATACATGAGCAATGAATTTAATGTATTGATTATGAAAAATGAAAATCAATGATCATATAAATATGAATTATATCCTAAAAATCATTAGTCAAACTTAGCTTATGTCATAGAACTAGCCATATGTATATTTAGAAAACACAATATCACTATGGTCCAACTGATGACATTAACCAAGAAGGGGGAACTACATCATGTTTTTTTTGGGTGAAATATGTTAGTTAAAAAACATAAACATGAAAAATTGGAAAAAATGGCAAGCAATTCCAAATAACCTGATGATATGATAATGAATGAAGGAAAATATAAAAAATGATCATTAGGGAATCTCTCAATAAAAAGTGATCATTGGGGAATCTCTTGATAAAAAAATAATTATCCCAAGAAAACCTTGGTGAACTCTTTAGGATGTGTACTTAGGCATGTTGATGATTTGATAAGTATTATATGAGAAATTATTAGTAAGTGAAAAATATGGTATATAAAACCACCACATAGTAGTATATATATCTTATTCATTAGTGTATTATATTATTTGTCATTTACACATCTCATTAGGATACATTTATGGTTTTTTTTAAAAATCACTTCTCCTATAATGACATATTTATGTTAAGATAGCTTAAGAGATCTTATTTGAGTTTTATTAATTTCAAAAGGACAAGCTAAATTCCTAAAGCAGTATAACATATATTTGTATTAAGGGGAAGTTTCATACTCTTCAACATTTTATTTTACAAACATGTTCTTGATTAATATTTATAAATAAGCCAAGTTTTCTTATGCCATGAGCTTAGTCATGCATTTCCCTCTTACTAGTTTAGTATTTTGGGAATTTATGTTAGACTCTTGAAGTTTATTTACCCATATACACCTTTTACTTAATGACTATTTTAGGGTAAATATATCTTTGACCATGGTATTAGGTAGATATTTTAAGGCCCCATTTTTCATAGTGCTTATATTTTACAAATATTATTATGAAAATATGACTCATATGATTTAATTATAGAATTATGTTGTTAAGACATGTTTAACTTAGGAGTGCAAAGATTTATGAAGGATTTTCATGTGTTGGGAACCATGAGAAAAACCTATTATCAATCATGTTTTGGATTTATTAACTATGAAAGTGTGATGCTTATGTTTCTTATATATATGTGTGTGTGTGTGTGTGTGTGTGTGAGTTTTGATTATGTCTATGAAATATATTGACTAAAATCATGTTGAAGCATTGATTCAAATCTTATGAAATAGAAACTACTTATGTATTGAATCATATGAAATTATCTATGTATATGTTGATATACTATTTTCACTTGTATTTTCACCTTTTGAGGATATATATTAGATCTCCCCATCCAAGTGGCATAATTGAAACGCCTCTAGGCTATGGGTAGCTTAAGAATGAGGTGAATCTCTAGATAGGGCTAGCTCCCTTAATGTACCACTTGTAGATCACTACAACACCTACAGTTATAAGGTAAAAGGGAGAGAAAACTGAAAGTAAAATATCCTAAAGGAAGTGATACACCAAATTAGTTGATGACTACCAACCAGTTACATGTTACACATGAAAACAAAGGACTAACTAGACATACACTTTTATAATTTAAATTTTCTCACATCAGTGTTTCATTATTAGGTTATGGTGAATGTTTAGGCTAGGAGGACTAGATAAGAGGTCTATAATGACACTATTGAATATGCTAACTCACTCAACCTTAACACTTCCTAGAACACTTCACATGACCTACAAGAAGAAGTTGCAAATAAGTGAGAGAATGAGACAACAATGTTAAGGAAACCATATTCATCACTAAGAAAGATCCATAATTAAATTAAAAATACTATTAATAGTCATATAATAGGTATATTTAGTTATATTTATTGATATAATGGTATGAAAGTGAGTATGGTTTTGCCATACTCATGTGGAACATAGTTTATAAAGGCCAAAATGGCTAGTTATTATAGAACTTGAGAGAGAGAAGAGAAGAGAGAATTCAAAATGTCACAAGGAAACTTTTAAAGCTAAGAAAATGAGTTACATGTGAATTATGAGGGAATTTGAAACTGATCATTAAAGGTTAGGAAGCACAAGTGTCACCCCAAGTAATGAAACTCTTGAAATATGGTGTAGGAGTTCTCACTTTATAAAAAAGCTACCTTCATCATTCACACCTATTGGAATGTCCAAAAAATATCTATATATAGGTATAATTATTGGAATAATATGGAATGGATTTATATATTCTTCTCCATGAATTGGTTGTATTCCTAGTCATTTGGAATCTTTTAGAAGTGAGCCATCACTACCTGGAGTAAAAAAAAACTCCTCTTTCCAACACCTTTCACAATTAAATTATAAAAAGGAATAAATTTATCATGAAAATAAATAAAATTTGGTTTATGACATGTTTCAATACCATCCATGTCCTTAGAGGCATCATGCACACCTTAAAAAGACTTCCACTTGAATTTTTCACACTTCTCACTATCATATTCACCATGTCAATTCTGACTGGTTAAGATGAGAGATTTTTTTGGAATAATTAGGATTTTTTACTAGGAATGAAATGGAAATTTTGAGTTATCTTAAGTCTCAATATTATTTCCAAAGTTTATTTCATCTCTTGAAACCTCAAAGAGCCTGCATAATGCACAAAATAGTAAAACATACCCTCTATTATACTTCATCCATACATTTCCATATAATCCAAAATAATGGGGAGTATCTTGAGAGAGTCCCATACAATATAAAACCACTTTACTTGTCATTTTTTTCCATTATATCAACCTTCCAACTTCATTTCCTTCATCAGGTCACTTTCAAGGGTTTATAAGGGTTTTGAGTCACTTCTACTCTTAAGGATTATTCATGAAGGTTAGACAATGGAATTGTAAAAAAATACAAAAATGAAAATTTTAAGACCTCCATAAACCTCCATAAACTCCTTGAATCTCCATGCAAATACTCATGAAATATGTCAGCATTTGAAGTTACCTTATCAAGCTGGTTTTCACACTTTGCAAAAGTCTGATGTAGTTCTAAGCCAAAAGTGGATTTACTTATGATTTTCATGTGTTATAATAGATCATAAATGTATAAATTAATAATATAAACATGTTACAACTTTTTATAAATATTATCTCATTATATTATTGAAGGTGACCTCTCATTTGAAATCTAGTCCTAAACCTTGCCTAATAGGCCTGTTCGCACCTTTGAGGGTTTAGACCTCCCTGTTAGGTTTCATATTTATATGAGATGTATTACATGTTGGTATATATTTAATATAAAATTTAAAACCTTATTTAAATGTATTATGTGCTTTTTTCCCACCATTTCACCTTCCTTCCTCAAGAATGCAGGTTTAGCTCATAAAGGGAGTGCCCTCTATCTGAGATAAAATAGAGGGCACTCACCTATTTTATAAACTAATGATGAATATTATAGGATATTATCCAAGACATTTACATTTTTTTAAACCAATTTTGATTTGTTTTTAGGTCATTTGACCCCCAAACTTATTCAAATTCCAAGGGAGACCTTTAGAAGATAGACTATGCATGCAGGATTCTCATATGGACTATGTGTTTTATCATGAGGTCCTCTCTCTATTTTTTTTTCATATTATATGAGGATATTTTAAGTTATGAACATCAATATTAATATATTACAATTATTTCCATCACTTAAACCTTCTAATATACTCATCATACTTTGATTGGTCAGGATTGAGTATGACCTCTGACTGTGTCCTATTCTTTGGCACCATACCTATAGGTTATGTTTGCTTAGTTGGACCTTTAAAAATATTTATGAGCCTCTTTGATACTTTAAAATATCATATATTAGTGGTTTTGACCTATTCACTCATGTTTGGACTATATACAACTTAAAAAACCCAATCCATTTCATCTCTACCCCTCACAATCCACTATAGTTGACTGTGTGGGGTCCTATAGGTGTCTTCTATCTTGTAAAATACTTCCATATCACCTTGGAATACTCTAAGTAATTTCAATTCATCCTCTACTAGACAAAAATTATATCTAATCAATTCTTAAGACCTCATAATGAATGATATGGAAGATGGTTCTTGGCTGTAAGTGATCAATTTTGGAATTAGGTACACCTGTAGGTGTATGTAGGACCTAAAACACTACATATCATCTTCCTTTTATGATATTTTATATCATAATTACTCCTTTCATGGAATATAATGATTTAATCATAGAACATTGTATGGTTTTTCAACCTAATGGGAAGAGGTTTATTTGGGCTCAAACCTGTAGGTGATGACTCCCTGAGTTTAGTGCATAAATGGGCAACATTAGGACTTCCAAATTCTATCTTACACTAGCTTTATGTCCTCCATATTTTCCATGAATATTATCCTATTTAGGGACTAAAATATCTGGTCATTAATAGGTATAAAAATTCTTTGAAACCTTGTTATATGCTATCAACTAAAAGGCCTAGACCTCTATTTTCTTAGTTTAGAGATTTGATATCTAAACCTATAGTCATCATCATTTGAAGGTAATCCTTATATCATATACCAATATAGTATTCCCAATACATTTTTCATGCTATATATAACATATTATGACTCTAAATAAGGATTCACCATGCTCTAATTTCCCCATCAATCATTCTCATTTCTCTGTTTACAGTACTTATAGGTGGCCATTTTCATGTACAAGTAGAAAATGTGAGTTTAGGTAGTGTGCATTATTTTTAACCTCTCATGATTTATAAACCCCTATAAAGGATTTAAAATAGACTCTCTTAGTTATCAAGTATCTTTATCAGCTCAAATTATCCTTTTTAACATGCTTGGTTTCCATGAAGACACTTGTAGGTAGACATTTTGAGTGCATATAGATAGGCACATGAGTATGAGGTTGGATAGTGTGTATTATCTTAACCATCAATGAGTTTTAAACCTATCTTAACAAGTAAAAATTAATATTAACAATATAAAGAATCTAAAAAAAGTGTCCATACCTCATTTTCAATTTTAATTCATCCATGATAGCACATATAAGGGCATATTAAGTTGCTTGCAGGTAGTGAGTAGAATTATGAATCATACACATGGTGTATGAAAATTCAACAATCATTGTATCTCCATAAAATTTTATAAATAATCCCCTCCAACATATGAATACTTATATCAAGTCAATACACCTTCATTTCAATGTGATATTCTTTCTCCATAGCACTTGTGCATGATAGTTATAGAGTAAATTGATTGTATGATTCTTGTGACTTTAACCTCATGGAGTATTGCTTGGAGAAAGATATTGGAAAATAAAAGGTAATATGAGGAAATTATAAACATGATTATTAACCTATAAAAACTTAGTTAAGTCACCATTAAATCATGAATATTTTGAAAATGATGGAAATTTGCCTACAACACAGAATGGTCTCTTCACTTACAACCTAAGCTACTTGGCTTATCCAAACACTTTAAAACTTTAAACCAAGTATGTATCACATTATGTGATGATTTATATGTCCTATATAGTCAATCTAAATATCTATATTTTATGGAATCATCCAAACAAGAGAAAAACCTATAGGGTGCATAGATTAGCAAGCAAAAAAACATAGTCAACTTGTTAGGGATGATTAATAAATTATATTTGAAAAATATTTGAAATATTTTCATGGAAATGGATATATATTATTTTAATTTCACCTCCCAAAGGTGTTTTATGATGCATATACAACTGTCCTCTAACTATAATTCATGTTCTTACAAAATCAAAATTAAATCACAGAGTCCATAGTTTCTTAAAAGCTTTGAGCAATGGGGAATTTGAATGCTCTTGTTATCAGACTCGACCCCTGCCTAAAGAAACTGGCTATTGATTTTAATAGTAGCAAACCCGCATAAGTCCTTTTAGCACATCAGGACCTATGTCTATTACATTATCCAATTTAAAAATAGCGTAAATACTTTTTTTGATATGACCAAATAGTGTACAAACAAAAGCATTTACCGACCCTGTTCTTCTTGCTCTATCTGATCTTTGCAGAACAGATGCTTTCAAAATTGGAGTCACGATCAAGGACTCCATGTCTTGTGTAGGAGGATTATATGATGTCTGCTTTCAAAATCCCAAATCAAAAACATATTTTATTCCATCAATAGTCAAAGAGGTTTCTGCTACCTCAGTCGCATCTCACTACAATTCTGGCTATTTATGTCATTAGTGGATTCAATGTCACTTGATACCGGCAATATTTCTTCATAGTGATTTGGTGCGCAATTCTGAGTTCTTCTTTTCGTCAGGGTCTACAGAATCATCAATGACTATGTTTGGGTACTGAGCCAGAATATCAAGCATAACAAGAATATCCTGGACACATTGTTATTATTTTGTTTCCTGTCCTCAACACCCGTATTTCTTTCATTCGCCCACTTGACTTCTATTTTAACACTTCCTTAGAAAGTTTCTTTCAGTTAACATTCGCTTCCTGCTCTTGTGCAATGATGGACTATCTTTTGAGTTTCACATTCCTCTTATCAACTGTCATAGTCTTACAACCTTTATTAGCTGAAATAATGGAATAGACTTCATTCGGCGGCATGTCTATACAGACCCTTCTGTGTCCTTAATCCAAAAGGCTGTATAAAAGGACATCTCGACCCTCTAGCCGAATATAATCCTACGCCAAATCTAATTGCAATTCTATTCAGAAAAGTCAAAACAGACTTCCAATGCATTTATTACGAATACCCAAATCTTTCAAAATAGATAGGCAAACTTATTTAAAATGGCAAACAGGGGTTCATCTAGTTATATTTGTTTTAGGACACAGCAGCATCGAACAATTGTTTTGTTTCACACACTTAAAAGGAACGTCCAGCGTAACATTGAGATGGCCAAAGTTGTAGTTAATGCGTTGGGTGGCCCAGCCAACATAGCCACACCCAGAATTAAAATCAATCAGAATTTCTATCAATTTGTTTAATTTAAAACATGCCCAGCCAATAAGATATGTGGCGAATGATGAAAACAAGTATTTGTTCGGCTCACTCATTGGGTGCCCAAGCTATATTTAATATGTTGAAAAGACCAGAATAACATTAAGCAGCCCAGATTTCTATTAATTTCAACGCATGGCCAGAAATCATATGCCCAACAACTTGAACAATCTCAAAAAGAACTCACATTCATTTATAAATCAAAATAAATACACACCTGTAATGACATATACCAGAGATTACATGCTTTGTGTCTTCTATACTGTCTGTCTTCTTTCTACACCTCTATTCTTCTCTTTACATCCTTCTGTCCCCTCTCCTTCTCTTCTTCATTTCTACCTTCTTCTTTGATGTCTTGAATGAGAGAGCCTTTTTCCTCTCTCTTCTACGTACTCCTCTTCCTCTCTCTTGCCCCTTAATGACTGTTCTTTTTTTTCTTTTTATAAACCAAAAAAAAATCTCTTCTCTAACCTCTGTGCCCAACTTGGGCTTTTGACAAAACAAAATACAGTTTTCAATTTGTAACAATTTACCAAGGTTGAAAATATTTCAACCACTGCTCCATTATTCCCTCAGCAGCCCCAACTATTTTCTTTTTACTTTTTTTTTTTTACTTTTAATTTTTTACACTTTCTCCTTAATTTCAACCTTTTAGAGGAAATACAATAATTTTGAAATTCATTTATGATGCTCCTGCATCATACTCTCCCTCTAGAAACAATTTGAACCTTAGTTCAAATGAAACACTGCCTCCATGCATTAGTCTTTACTATACGCCTGGATCCCACGGTCTTCTTGTCAATGATAATGCTTGAATTTGTCTTTGCTGGTCTTTGCCTTTCATCTTGCTTTTCTTCCTCTTCTGGTATGTTCTTCTTCTCATCTCCTTCTCAGCTACAATCTCCCACTTCCATGTTTCATTTTCATATGTGTCTCCAAAGTTTTCATCTTCCATACCTGCATTCAAAACATCAAAAGAAACCTTAGTAGAAAAACATTGAGGCCATGAAGCCTCTTGGCTGCCTTCACATTTCTGCTCTTGTTTCTTGACCAAAACTACCTTGGTCTCATTGCTTTGCTCTTGTCTTGTTCCACTCTTTCCAATGCTGCCTTCACCATAGCTTATACCTTCCTTCATTTCTCTTGAATTACCAAACAGCTTCTCTAACATTCTCAACTCTACCTTTAGTGAGATCTCATCTATCTCACAATCTTCATCAAACTTGGGCTTATCAACCTGCAGGATTACTTGTTCCTTACTAGCCTTACTCTTCCTTTCATCACTCAACACAAACTCATTCAAATCTTCATGTCCTATGTCAAATTTAGGACCAGATTGTCTTTCATCCTCTATGATTATATTCATCCACTTTAGAGTTTCTTCATACAAATCAGCTTCTTCACCAATATCAACATAATTATCAAAAACAATTGCAGTATTCATACCTTCTGTCTTCTTGCTTTCTTCAATCTTTGCTTGAAGCCATCTTGTCTGTTCTGCTGCATATTCTTTCCTTTTCTCATCATCCATCCCTTTGGAAGTCTCTCCTTGCTGCATATTAGCTTTCATATCCACTTTCCATTCTTCAGTTTTCATAACAATATCATTAAATGATTCAAACAAATCATTATCCCTTTCATTGCAAACAATTGTCTTACCTTTCCATGTACTTGTGTCATCCTTCACCTTTTCCCATTGATTTCTTGGTGTTGTTATCTCAACACTCACATCTTCTTCACTCTTTGCCTTTTTAGGCACCCATACTTGTTTCTCTTTCTTACCATTTGACTTCACAAGCCATTTAGGCATCCTATAACCATGGTCTTTTGACAATACTGAAAAACCAACTTTGTTTGTACTTTTAATTTCTTGCACACTTACATTCATATTAGGAGTATGAGAAAAAGCAATCTTATAAGGTAAACTTGCCTGCTTGCTTACTTGTTGCTTGCTTCTGTGCTTCACCATCCACTTAGGCATTATGTAGCCATGATTGACTGCTTTGTGTGAGGACTTCATCTTCCTCTTGCCTCTTCTAACCTGTGTATTAATATCTTCATGCTCACAATAACAATCAAAATCAGCACTTAACACTTCATTTACCTCTTTGTTAGCTTGTTCTCCGGAGCAATCTTTATCTTCCTTTGTGCTTGGCTGTCCTCTTTCCTCTTCCTGGCATTCAATGGCATCTTGGAATTCAGCTTCTTCTTCTACCTTTCCTCTCTCATGCATTAACCAATGCACTTTATCAACAGCAGCAAATTCTCTTCTCTTTCCTACACATTCACTTGTGCACTTGGTGTCTTCTCCTGCACCAATCTCTTCATTCTCCAAGGCCCTTCTCTTGACCTTCATAAGGCTGCTCATACCTGCACTTACCCATGCAAAAATAGCATTAGATACAAAAACAAGAGACCATAATGTCTCCTTGAGTGCTCTCTTCACCCACACTCTCATCTTTCCAAGTGCTCTTCCTGGCACTTCCTCTTTTTTTTCTTCTCTCTTGTTCTCCTCAATGAGAACCTTCTTCTCAACTTCTTCTTCTTGCTGCTCACTTGGCAACCTTCTTATCTTCTTGCCTCTTTGGGCTTCCCTCTTTATGGCAATCTTCATTTGCCTTCTTCTCCTTTTCATTAAGAGAACTATTGGCCACTTCAATCTCTTCTTCATTGGCCATACCCATGCTTGTCTATTCAGCTGCATCCAAGACTCATAATCATCCTTAACCTTAGCTAATTCTTTCTTCAAACTAGCAATTTCTTTATTAAAATCAATATTAGTCATACCTTTGATGCTTGCTTTCCTCTTGCTACCCTCATGTGCCTTGCTTCTTTGCAGTGCCTTCAACAATGCTTCCATCTCTGAGATCTTCACCCAAGTCTTTTCCACCTTGGTTTCTTGATCCCTTGTCTCACCCAAGCCTTTTCTCCTTGACTGGTCTTTTGACAATCCACGTGATCTCACCTAGGCCTTTTACATCCTAGTCTTTTGATCCTCTTCTCTCAATGCTGCAGCAATTCTTTAGACAACACTTCATCAAACACAAATTACAAATCCAAGCTTACCTTGCTTTGGATCTTCTTCTTCTAGGCAGTCCCTCTATCACTCTTCTCAAAACTTCATCCTTTACCTCACCTAAGTCTGTTTCACCTTAGTCTTTTGGCAAACTATCCAAGCTTCCTCTTGGCTCTTCAATAAGCCTTCCTTGGCTTCTTCTCTTCTTAAGCCTCAATGGCTTGGCTGCCTTTCTCTTCACCTGTTGCTTTTTAAACAAAATAAACTCAAATCATATAACATAGACTTCTCATACCTTTTCTCCAGTAGAGTCTTCTAGTGCTTGTCCTGCTGATCCTTGCCAATTCCTATCACAACTGTAACATCATTCACAAATACAACCATTCCAAATTCTGCAGCAACTTATAATCCATTCCTAAATCCCCAAGAGCTTCAAGCTCTGATACCAAATGATGCATATACAACTGTCCTCTAACTATAATTCATGTTCATACAAAATCAAAATTAAATCACAGAGTCCATAGTTTCTTAAAAGCTTTGAGCAATGGGGAATTTGAATGCTCTTGTTATCAGACTCGACCCCTACCTAAAGAAACTGGCTATTGATTTTAATAGTAGCAAACCCGCATAAGTCCTTTCAGCACATTAGGACCTGTGTCTATTACATTATCCAATTTAAAAACAGCGTAAATACTTTTTTTGATATGACCAAACAGTGTACAAATGAAAGCATTTACTGACCCTGTTCTTCCTGCTCTATCTGATCTTTGCAGAATAGATGCTTTCAAAATTGGAGTCACGATCAAGGACTCCATGTCTTGTGTAGGAGGATTATATGATGTCTGCTTTCAAAATCCCAAATCAAAAACATATTTTATTCCATCAATAGTCAAAGAGGTTTCTGCTACCTCAGTCGCATCTCACTACAATTCTGGCTATTTATGTCATTAGTGGATTCAATGTCACTTGATACCGGCAATATTTCTTCATAGTGATTTGGTGCACAATTCTGAGTTCTTATTTTCGTCAGGGTCTACAGAATCATCAATGACTATGTTTGGGTACTGAGCCAGAATATCAAGCATAACAAGAATATCCTGGACACATTGTTATTATTTTGTTTCCTATCCTCAACACCCGTATTTCTTTCATTCGCCCACTTGACTTCTATTTTAACGCTTCCTTAGCAAGTTTCTTTCAGTTAACATTCGCTTCCTGCTCTTGTGCAATGATGGACTATCTTTTGAGTTTCACATTCCTCTTATCAACTGTCATAGTCTTACAACCTTTATTAGCTGAAATAATGGAATAGACTTCATTCGGCGGCATGTCTATATAGACCCTTCTGTGTCCTCAGTCCAAAAGGCTGTATAAAAGGACATCTCGACCCTCTAGCTGAATATAATCCTATGCCAAATCTAATTGCAATTCTATTCATAAAAGTCAAAACAGACTTCCAACGCATTTATTACGAATACCAAATCTTTCAAAATAGATAGGCAAACTTATTTAAAATGGCAAACAGGGGTTCATCTAGTTATATTTGTTTTAGGACACAGCAGCATCGAACAATTGTTTTGTTTCACACACTTAAAAGGAACGTCCAGCATAACATTGAGATGGCCAAAGTTGTAGTTAATGTGTTGGGCGGCCCAGCCAACATAGCCACACCCAGAATTAAAATCAATCAGAATTTCTATCAATTTGTTTAATATAAAACATGCCCAGCCAATAAGATATGTGGTGAATGATGAAAACAAGTATTTGTTCGGCTCACTCATTGGGTGCCCAAGCTGTATTTAATATGTTGAAATGCCCAGAATAACATTAAGCAGCCCAGATTTCTATTGATTTCAATGCATGGCCAGAAATCATACGCCCAGAAACTTGAACAATCTCAAAAAGAACTCACATTCATTTATAAATCAAAATAAATACACACCTGTAATGACATATACCAGAGATTACATGCTTTCTGTCTTCTATACTGTCTGTCTTCTTTCTACACCTCTGTTCTTCTCTTTACATCCTTCTATCCCCTCTCCTTCTCTTCTTCATTTCTACCTTCTTCTTTGATGTCTTGAATGAGAGAGCCTTTTTCCTCTCTCTTCTACGTACTCCTCTTCCTCTCTCTTGCCCCTTAATGACTGTTCTTTTTTTTCTTTTTATAAACCAAAAAAAAATCTCCTCTCTAACCTATGCGCCCAACTTGGGCTTTTGACAAAACAAAATACAGTTTTCAATTTGTAACAATTTACCAAGGTTGAAAATATTTCAACCACTCCTCCATTATTCCCTCAACAGTCCCAACTATTTTCTTTTTACTTTTTATTTATTTTTTTTTTTTTACTTTTTTTTTTTTTACACTTTCTCCTTAATTTCAACCTTTTAGAGGAAATACAATAATTTTGAAATTCGTTTATGATGCTCCTGCATCATTTTACTTGAAACTTATTCAACTATCCATACCAAGCACAAACCTACTGACTAGTTTTGTGTGTCTATAAGGATGAAGAAGGAGTAGAATGGTTTTAAATATAATTTGTAACTTAAAAATAATTAAAATCATGTAAATGAGTATAATTAATATTAATATTCATCTAAAAACCTTATCCCATGTGTCACCTTCCCTCATGGGCTATATAAGTGCCAAACTTCTATTTTTTCAATTGTTTTCTTGATTTTTAGTTAGATAACCTACAAATTGTAGATGTGACTAACATTCCTGATATTTAATATGACTTTTTTGATGTTTTAAATTAAAAAAATACACTTTTTCACCTTGAAAACCATTCTACTTGCATTTATGACCCCTCAATGCCTATTAAATGACTCAAAATGACATATTGACTAATTAGACTAAGACCAAGAATAGTATAGCATCAAATGACATAAAAATAATTATAATAAACATTATTAAATAATAATATACCCATAAAACATATAAAAAATCAAGTTGCTACCTATAGGTGTCCCAATTTGACCTACAAGGTCAAATTTGGTCAACAAATTGGTGACTCATAAGGGTAGTATGCCTGTTATACTAAAGATAAGTATATTTATTATTCAATTAGGATTAAGGAGTCATATAAATTTTGAAACAAAACAAGATTAATCTAACCATTGACAAAAATATTTGATCAAGGCAATACCAATTGACTACCTTAACCACACAAAACAAAAGACACACGTAAAACAAAGCAAACAAACTAACAATACACACACACACATGTGCTCAAGGAACTTAGGGAAATAAAAATAAAAACTAATATGCACAACTATAAACTAATAATACCTCATTTATAAGATCAAAGGGAAAGTTTCTTGAACCTTCTTCTTCATTAGATGAGTCATAGTGCTAAACATGTTACTCCTTGAATCGGATGTTTGGTAGATCGGACCTATTCCTTGACACTTTACTTGATTTGCTCTCAATTAGATCATCCTCAAATAGGTCTCCAATTTAAGTTTATTCCTCTTGAATTTTTACACATACCTCATATTTTTTCCCATTCTTCACCTCATGATCAACTTGTATCTTCTTGGTAGGCATGGATTTAAGAGTAGTTTTTTGTTCCTTGGAAGATTGAGGCTAATAGAAGTTTATTCTATCCTTTAGGAGTTGATGTATTTATCCCAAATATTAAAGGGGATGACAATCCATTTTTATGATTTCAAACATATCATCATGGAATTCATATGCCTCTTGAAAGGATAAAATTGAAGAGTTACTTTTTTTTTGCATACTCACTTGAGTGTCAAGGCCACCTTCTCCATTTTTGACTAGATCATAGCCTTTTTGAAGAAGAGTATAACCTAATCCAATGACTACAAAAAAATCAACTAAATTTTTAATATCAACTATTTCTTTCCCATCCATGATATCTTAGATAGTGATGGAATAACCAATGGTGATTTCCTCTTCTTTGGCAAAAGGAAAACATTCTTCAATATCAACACAATTTAAAGATTCAACACAAGAGATCACCTCTTCTTCAGCATTTGGAACCTCTTGAGGGATATCAAGTTGTATCTCAACTATAATAATCTGACTTTGCTTCTAAAGGGCTGAAATATCCTCAATTTCCTTCTCCTTCTTAGTGATGCCAAGACTAGGCATATTGTAATCATGTAACTTAGCCCAATGAGGCTTCCAAGGAGCTACATTTTATTCAAGTAAGAGTTTTGAATTATTCTTGAAAAAATTCTCCTCTTTATGTTACCATACCACAATTCCATCAAGGAAAAGGGTGATAGGGTGAGTACAAGATTAAATAGTTGGTGGAGGTGGAACATAAAACTCAAAATCAGATTGAGAATGAATTGTAGGGGATTCTTTCGAGAGTTCTTAAGGAAGGGGAGGTAGAACTTGGGATAAAATAGCTTGGTTTTATTCATTCCATTTTAAAATCACTTAATTTACATCTAATTCATCTTGATCACTCTCTTTAGGAAGGTTATATGGGGTGTGTTTAGGCATAGGATCTTCTTTTGGCTCTAAACCTTCCACCCCACCTTGACTTAGCAATTTCATTCTCAACTCTAACTCTTCAATTTGCTTGTCTAGGTTGTCTTGGAAAATTATCTCTTGAATTTGATATGAATCATCATGAGGATAAGGAGTATAATAGGGATAACATTAAAAATAAGAGGTATCTTGAGGAAGGGTGGGAGGGACTTACATATGATCAAGCTCTTTCTTAGCTTCACACTTTTTATCAAGGCTTTTATCCTCTTTATTTCACCATGATTCCACTACCTTATTCTAGCTTAGGATGTTAGGATCAGGAGTCTTTTCTTGAGGTAGTGATGTAATTTTATGAGTGGATGAAGTGTATAAGGAAATTGGGATCTCCTTAGGCTTGGGTTTTCTATGTTGTCTCCAACTTGGGATTTCATATCTAGAAGTCACTTCTTGAGGTGGGGATGTAATGAAAGAGGGAAATGAGGGATTATATTCCAATTAATTTGATAATGAGATGGACTGATTCATCTAATTGTTTTTTGACTTCAAAAATAAGACTTATCTTTCCAACTCTCTCTTCCAGTTGATTGAGAAAAAATGATTTTGATAAGATTGATCAGGTTCATGAGTAGGGAATAATAGATGAATTATTAGCATATATTGGGGAGATGTATATGAGGCTAATATACTTGTTGAGTCTATTCCTCATGAAATATTATAATGTCTTCTAAAGATACAACCAAACCACCCACATATAGCATCTCACTTGTGAACCTTTTCCAATTTTCTCTCTCAATAGGTGCCCACTCTCTCTTAACCAGCTCTAATGTATCTCTAACCTTATGAATGAAAATAATATGATAATCTTGACCATTTCCTATTAATGTGTCAAGGTCTATCATGTACTTCTCATATCCCAAGGGAGTTTACTTGATGGTTGAAATGGATTGAGTTGAGAGGTGTCTAGGTTGACTAGGAGAAGTAAGGTATTGAGAAAGCTGGTTATAGGACTAATAAAAGTCATGAAAAGGTTGATAAGTGTCATATTGGAATTGGTAAGTATCATGACAAGGTTGATAAGAATCATACAAATGCTGATGGGGAATGCCATAAGCTTGATATACCTCACCAACTTGTGTAAAATAATACTCAACACCAAAAGTAGCCTTGAAACTTCATTGGGAGGAAAGAACATAAGGAAAAATTACCAAAAATATTCAAAATAAAAACATAGGATACTTGACTAGATAATGTAACTTTAGAGTCACCATTGATGCTTGGATAGATGCCTCCAAAGGCTGATGTGTTGAAAGACAACATCAAAACTCCTTCAACTTCTTAGACAATGAGTCCCACTGAGTGTAAAAAAACTATTATCACTTGGATATGCATCCTTTTAGGAGATGTCTCATCTCTCCTCATCTAAGTGGCACAATTGAAACACCTATAGGCTATAGGTAGCCTAAGGATGAGGTTAATCTCTAGATAGGGATATCTCCCTTGATGTACCACTTGTAGATCACTACTACACCCACACTTGTAAGGGAAAATGGAAAGAAAACTAAAATTAAATTATCCTAAAGGAGGTTATAGACCAAATTAGTTGATGAATACCTACCAATTGCATGCTACACATGAGAACAAAGGACTAACTAGACATACACTTCTCTAATTTGAATCTTCTCACATAGTGTTTCATTATGAGGTTATGGTGAATGTTTAGGCTAGGAGGAATAGACAATAGGTATTTAATGACACTATTTAATATGATAACTCACTCAAAATTAACACTTCTTATAACACTTCACATGACCTACAAGAAGAAACTATAAATAGGTTAGAAAATGAGATAACAATGCTAAGGAAACCACAGTCATCACTAAGCAAGATCTATCATTAAAGTAAACACACTATAAATATTCATATAAGAGGTAAATTTATTTTTATTTATTTATATAATGATATGTACATGAGTAGGGATTTTTCATACTCAGGTGGAGCATAGTTAAAAAAGGCTATTATAGAACTTGAGAGAGAGAAGAGAAGAGAGAAGTCCAAATGTCACAATAACACTTTTCAAGATAAGAAAATGAGATAAATGTGCATTAATATTTAATTTAAAATTTATAATTTAAGGTAAATAAGTACAAGTGTCACCCCACTTCATGAAACTCTTGAAATGTGGCCTAGGAGTTACCACTTTGCACAAAAAAATTGCCTTCAACATTAACCCTATTAGAACGTCCCAAAACTAACTAGGGATAGGTATAATGATTGGAATGAGAGGGAATAGTTTCATACATGATTCTCCATGCATTGGTTAAATTCATATTTATCTAGAATCTTCTATAAGTGAGCCATCACTACCTGCAATCAAAGAAACTCCTTTTTCCCACACCTTACACACTTGGCTTCTAAAATGTCATAAATTTATCATTAAAATATGTAAATGGGGTGGATTACATGTTTAAATACCATCCATGTCATTATAGGAATTATTAAAACCTTAAAAGGACTTCCACTTGAATTTTTCACCCTTCTCACTATCATATTCACCATGCTAGGTCTAACTGGCTAAGATGAGAGATTTTTTTGGAATACTTAAGATTTTTTCAAAGTCATTAAATTAATATGTGGAGTTATATTAAGTCTCAAAATTCCTTCTAATGTTGATTTAATCTCTTGAAACCTCCTAGAACCTACATAACATATAAAATAGTTAAAAGTACCCTATTTTGTACTCCATCTAGACAATTTCATATATTCCAATAGGATGGGGAGCATCTTGGGAGAGTCCCATATAACATCAAAAAACTTTCATTTTTATTATGGTACATTATATTAGCTTTCCAATTTCATTTCCTTCATTAGGTTATTTCCAAGGGTTTGTAAGGGTTTTGAGTCACTTCCACTCTTAAGGATTGTTCATGAAGGTTAGACGTTGGAATTTCAAAAAAAATCCAAAAATTAAAATTTTAATACCTATATCAACCTCCATAAACTCCTTTAATCTCCATTTAAATCCTCATGAAATATGTGAGCATTTGAAGATACCTTATCGAGCTTATTTTCACACTTTACACAAGTTTGACGTAACTCTGAGCCAAAAGTGGATTTAATTATGACTTCCATGCATTCAAATATCTCATACATGTCCAAATTAATCCTATAAATATGTTACAACTGGTTATAAATCTTATCTCATGATATAATTAAAGGTGACCACTCATTTGAACTCTAGTCCTAAATCTTGCCTAATAGGCTTGTTTGCACCTTTGAGGGTTTAAACATCCTTGT
The DNA here is from genome assembly GCA_037957365.1 of Torreya grandis. NCBI lineage: Eukaryota > Viridiplantae > Streptophyta > Pinopsida > Cupressales > Taxaceae > Torreya > Torreya grandis. Next base: position 118,813 of record JARHVA010004266.1, read on the forward strand.
TAGGTTTCAATTTTTTATGAGATGTCTTACATGTTTTTATATATTTAATATAACCTTTAACATATTATTTAAGGTCCCATGTGATTTTTCTCCACAATTTCACCTTCCTTCCTCAAGAATGTAGGTTTTGTTCATAAAGGGAGTGTCTTCTATCTGAGACAAAATAGAGGGCACTCCCCTATTTTATTAGACAATTATGACTATTGGAGGATATTATCTAATAAATATACATGTTTTTTACCAAATTTTATTTCTTTTTTATGTCATTTTACCCCCAAACTTCTTAAAATTTTAAGGTAGACCTTTAGAAGACAGACTGTGCATGCAAGATTCTCATATGGACTATGTGTTAAATCATGAGGTCCTCTCTCTATTTGTTTTTCATATGATAGGAGGATATTTTAGGTTATTAAAATCATGATTAATATTTTCCAAGTATTTCCATCACTTCAATCTTCCCACATGATCCTCATACTTTGACTGGTCAGGATTGAGTGTGACCTCTAACTGTGTTCTATTTTTTGGCACCATACTTGTAGGTGATGTTTGCTTAGTTGGACATTTAAATTTTTTTATGAGAATATTTTATAATTTAAAAGATAATATATTAGTGTTTTTTACCTATTCACTCATTTTTAGACTATATACACCTTAATAAACCCAATCCATTTTCTCTCTACCCTTTGCAATCAACTACAGTTGATTGTGTGGGGTCTTGTAGGTGTCTTATATCTTGGGAAAGAATTCCATATCACCTTGGAATAATTTTAGTAATTTTAAATAATCCTCCAATTTCCAAAAATTATATATACTCCATGTTTTATACCTCATCATGAATGATATGGAAGATGGCTCTTGGTTGTAGGTGAACAATTTTGGAATTAAGTACATTATAGGTGTATGTAGGACCTAAAACACTACATATCATCTTCATTTAATGATATTTTAGAACATAATTAATATTTTCATGGAATATAACCATTAAATCATGTAACATGGTATAGTTTTTCAAACTAAGGGGAAGAGGTCTATTTGGGTTCAAACCTGTAGGTGATCACTGCTTGAGTTTAGTGCATAAATGACAACTTTAGAACCTCTCACTTATATCTTCCACTAACTTTATACCCCCCCATATTTTGCATGAATATTATCCTATGTAGGTAATAAAATATTTGGTCATTATGAGGTATCATAATTATTTTAAACCTTGTTATATTCTATCAACCAAAAGGCCCAAACCTTTGTTTTTTCAATTTAGAGATTGATCTCTAAACCTACAGTCATCATCATTTGAAGGTAATCCTTGTCTCATATGCCAATCTAGTATTCCTAATAGGTCTGAAATGATCTATATAACACATTATTAATCCAAATAATTATTCACCATGCTCCAATTTCCCCATCAAGAATTCTCATTTTTCTATTAAAACCACTTGTAGGTGGCCATTTTCATGTAAATGCAACAAATGTGAGTTTAGGCAGTGTGCATTATTTATAGCCTCCCATGAGCTATATAACCCTCTAAAAGATTTAAAATAAACTCTCTTATTTATCAATGACCTTTTTCATCTCAAATTATACTTTTAAAAATGTTTGGTTTCCATGAAGACACCTATAGGTAGACATTTTGAGTGCATATAGACAGGTAGTGAGTATGAGGTTGGACAATGTGCATTATCTTAACCATAAATGAGTTTTAAGACTATATTAACATCTCAAAATGTATCTTCACACTATCAAGGATATGAAACAAGTTTTAATACCTCCTTTCAACATTAATTCCTCCATGAGAGAACTTATATGTGCATATTAAGTCGCTTATAGGCAGTGAGCAGAATTATGAATCATACACATGGTGTATGAAACTTCAATAGTCATTGTAAATCCTTAAAATTTTAATAATTATCCCCTATAAAATATGAATACTTATATAAAGTCAATACAACTTCATTTCAATGTGATATTATTTCTCCATGGCACCTGTGCATGATAGTTATAGAGTAAACTAACTACATGATTCTTGTGACTGTAACCTCATGGAGTATTTCTTGGAGAAAGAGATTGGAAAGTAAATGGGAAAATTAGGAAATTATAAACATGATTATGAACCTATAATAACTCTATTAATTCACCATCAAAGCATGAAGATTCTTAAAATAATGTAAATTTGCTTGTAACATAAAATGATCTCTTCACTTGCAACCCAAGCTACTTGGCTTATCTAAACACTTTTAAACACTAAAAAAAGAATGTAAAACATGAGGTTAATATGTATATTTACTTTATATTTAATCAAAATATCTATATTATATGAAATCATCCAAACAAGATAAAAACCTATAGGGTACACGGATTGGCAAGCATAAAAACATAGTCAACTTGTTAGGGATGATTCATAAAGCATAGTTGACCAATATTTGAAATATTGTTATAAAAATGGAGATATATAAGTTTAATTTTACATCCCAAAATTTTTTGACCTTAAAATTCTTAAACTATTTGTACCAAGAATAAACCTAATGATTGGTGTTATGTGTCTAGAAGGGTGAATAAGGAACAAAATGGTTTTAGCTCAAAGCTAACACTTACAAAGAATTTCAAGTGTGGAAATTAGTTTGAGGAAGATTAATAGTCATCTCACAACCTTATCCCATGTTTCACCTTCCCTCATGGGTTGTACAAGTGCCAAATTCCTCTTTTTTAGTTGATTTCTCAATTTTCAATTAGATAACCTTCAAGTTTCAGATGAGACTAACATTATTGATAGAAAATATGAATTATTAGATGTTTTAAAGGAAACCAAGACACTTTTACACCTTGAAAACTGTGCCACTTGTATTTATGACCCATAAATGCCTATTAAGTGATTGAAAATGACATATTGACTAATTAGATTAAGTCCAAGGCTAATATAGCATTAAAGACCTCAAAAGCCCTATAATACACCCTATGACATAATATTAGATCCCTAAAATGTCTAAAAATCAAGTTTTTACCTATAGGGGTACCAATTTGACCTACAGGGTCAAATTTGATCAACATATACCATGCATGATATCATATGATTACTTAATTGAAATTGCCTTATTTGATTAAATTTTGTAGCTTTGGATTTTGAGTTATAAGGATTTCATGTGTGTATCCAGTATTCAAGAATAGGAAATGGGTCAATAAATGAAAGAGACTATGCCAAGCATGGTTATATCAGTAATCAATTTTAAGCCTTCTTAAAACCCATAGTATGTAATTGGTCTCTTATTCATCCACCTAGTAGACATAACATTTGATTAGGAAGCCAACCTTTAAGCCTAGTTGGTGAAATTTGTTATCACCTGACCTAAAGATCTTATAGACAACATCTAGAATGTCTAGTAGATGATTGGAATATCTTCCATTGATTTCCTTAGAATTTATAAAGTGGTAAAAGAGGTAAGTAATTCTTGAAATCAACCATAGAATCCTAAAAAACCACCATGATATTTAATTAAACATGGAAAATAATGTCCCTTAATGAGGCATGGGTTGGCAAGAAACTAGTGGTTGAATGATCCTGAGATGACTATAATATGAGTTAAACTTCCCTTATTTTATGACTTTTTACCAATTTAGAAAGAAGTTAGACTTAGCATAAGACAAGGAGAAGTAGCAAATAGGAAGAATGGGTTAGGAGAGTTGAGTATATATAACTATAATACAACACCTTGATGGTTTGGAGGTTGATAGGTGGGCTTACTAATAACTTATGTTTTCTACTATTTAGTTGGAATGAAATGATTTTATTCTCTATTTGATATTCTTGCTTTTATGGGAATAAGACCACTTGATTTATTCTACCTATTTTCTTGTTTTCCCATGGTTGTACATTGGATGCCATGTAGTGATTTCCTATTTGAGGGCCTTGGAGAGATTGTTCCTCCTTAGTTTGAATGAAATGATTTGGTTATTTGTTTATTCTCTTGATTTTAAGGGAATACTACTACTTGGTTTATTATGCATGTCTTATTATCTTTCCATGGTTGTGCATTGGTTGTAATGTAAGTTTTTGCACAATTTAGGGCTCTAGAGAGGCTATTTTCCTCCTCACTTGACTTAGATATTTTAGCTTATTTATTGAAGTGTATTAATTCTATTATGACATAGTCTAGTGGTTGTATGTGAGTATCATCTTCATGGTGGAATAATGTCAATCCCTCCTATAATGAGCATGGTGATAGAATGCTTTACACTCCTTTGAATGTCATGGTAGAAGTTATTAATCCCTATCATGATGAGACATAATAGTATAGTTCTTAACCCTCCCATGACTATTGCATGGAATCAGTAGAGTGAGTTATCCTCTTACTAATCCATAAAATAGTCGGTCTTGGTTATGTTATGAGAGCTTGCCTACTAGTTTTATCTTTTAATTACTTAGCTTCACTTGAATGATCATTTTATTGTATTAGGATTGGGAGTCTCGTTGGGTAAGAATCATGAATAGGATTGTAGGTGTTGCATGGTCATTCCCTTGTATTAATATACCCTTGCTTAGATATCCACACTTAACTTTACCTAGTGATATAAGCATACTTGGAGTTGGGAGGCTTGAGCTCGGGGTATCTAGAGTAGTAACTTGATGATGAAAAAAGTTTGGTTGGTGATCCTTTCTTCTTATGTCCAATATATGCTTGGGAGCAGATGAGGAACACCATTGAAGAATGATTGGTCCTCTAATATTTTTTCAAACCTAGATATGTGCCTCTTTTTATATAAATAATTGGATAAAATATGATGTATTATCAATGCTTTAAAAACTTGCATACTCTTAATAAACTTACAAAATAAAGAGTTTGGAGAATACTCCAATTATGTATTAAAATATCTATTTTCTATTTATTGAAACTTTAGTGTTAAACTGAGTTGTATATATTGTGAATACTTGGATTATAGGACTTTAGGAAGGATCCAATATGTATAAAATATTCTTCAACCTTTTTGGGCTCTTTTAATTAAATTGACGAATTAGTTTCTTTACTTAAATATTTGTCTTGAGTGGCTTGTTTATAAAAATTGTGTCTCCCCTTTGTAATCATAAGATGTTATGATTTAATGGATTGAGCTTGTGTAAATATGATCAAAACTCAAATAACTAGTTATGAGTTAGTTATTAGGAATAACAATACATATAGTCTATTTAAACTAATGGTGATGTTATTTGGGGTAAAAAGGATGACTTGTGAAAATTTCCCTTTGGTCTTAGCAATTGAGTAAACTACCTACTATAAACATTCCCTATAATGAGACCATATAATAAATGAAGAACAATTTTAATAAAACTTAGTCTTGCTGTAATAATTATAACAAGTCTTCAACCTTATGTTTCACTAGTGTTCCTAAACCTTAATATCCTAGTGTGGTCTTTGTGTTGAATCACATTCATAATTAGACCCTTGGGAGGGAGTCATTATGTAAATAAATCTCTTTGACCTTATGAATTTTATAATAAAAGACTATAAGTTATTTGATTATATCTCTATCAAGAATTGTTTATTGATAATTTGCATCTCTATATACAATATAAATTTACACCATTTTATTACAAATAAATTTGTCTTACCCCTTCCCTACCTATTTTACACATATAAATATAGTTTTACCATTTGCTATCTAACATTGTGTAAATAACCTAGTTAATTACTATTTTACCTAAGTAATTAGTTAACCATCCCTAAATCTAGTAAAATATCCCCAAGATTATTAGGGGTAAGTTATTTTAACCTCCCTAACAACCTCTCCATACCTGAACCTTGTTAAAAACCAATTTGGACTAATTTTAATCCATGACCTTGATTTGTTAGAACCAAGAAGCTAAACTTGGATAAAATAACTAATGATCCCCATGATTATTATTGGTCCTTTTAAGATCAATGCTAATTTATAGCCAGTCTGGCCTTAGGCTAAAGGATCCTAATTTTTTCACACTAGAATGTTGACGAAATTCACTTGGAGCACTATGAAATAACTCCATCCCTATTTCATCCTATCCACACTATGTCCAAATAAAAGCGCGTCCTTATTAATGAGATATTTCTCTACAGCACAAGAAGCTTTTTTATAAGTAAGTATGTTGCATGTTTTAATGATTTCTAATTACTACATGGTCCATTTATATTCTATTTACTATCATAAGTCCCTTTAGATAAACTAGTCACTAGTCTAAAAGCCTTTTATAATCTATTAAAACCCTCATTAGGCCCCATTCTAAGTTTTTTAGCACCCACTATGAAGATTAACCATGCTTATTTCTAGATCAACATTGATTACCTAATTGATATCAATTCTGAGACAATCAACATTGATCACTATGTTTTTATTTATATCTACAACTTGAGACTAAACTAGAAATTTAAGTGTTTCTAATTTACTATTTCTAAGTCTTAAAATCATGCATTATTGTCTGTAGATGAAATTTCCTAGTGTTATACATGACATTGTTTCAATTCATGACTTACCCATAGTTCCTCACCCATTAATCACCAATCAAAGTGACATCTCTATCAAGTTAGGAATTTATGTGTTTTTCTTTTCCCTGACTTTAAAATCCATCACCGAGCAACTAGAAACAAAACAAGAACAATAAGACTTAGCTATAGCATATTGGAATGAATGCTTTGATAATATCTATGAAATATATTGATTTGTTTCATTTCAGTTTCATAATTTTATCAAATGATTTATTATAATTTATCTCATTATATTATCTACTTTATTATGCAAAATAATGGACTGACATCCCTCTAAGGAAGGGGTACCACTTCTTAGAACTAATATTTAATTAGGTAGTCCACCCATCTATATTGTTAATCCAATCTTGTCCAAGTTATCTTTATTATGTAGGTAGTCCTTCCTAGCCAAAAAGGAGCTCCCACGTCGCTAGATCAATGATGTGAATCCCCTATCATAGGTATTCCTCTTCAAACCCTATATCATTTCTATTTATAGTAAGTTAATTTTATTAATAAAACAAATTATAAAATACTAAAACATTATGGCATGCCTGTTGGGACCCCTAAAGTCTCATTGTTCTTGTTGTTTTCATTATGAAATTGTTTACTTTGTTGCATTTTATTGATTATTTTCATTCAAAAAGAGAAAAATCCAAAAATTCATACTTTTCATTTAAAGGTTTAAAAATAATTTCATTCATCCTTTGCTTTCTTATATAATTCACATAGAGTAATCTAGGATGATAATTATATCATAGAAATCACACTTTCTCACACACAACCAAAACCACATAATCTTAAAATAAGTATTAAATTATTTTCTTACCTAAGGTGGACCCATTTGGATTTCATCAACAAGGGGAATACTGACTTGGTGTACTGACTGAGTATAAAAATTATGTCAAAGAAGTATATAGGCTAAGCACCTGACACCCTTATCACTTTAGTATGTGAAGTGAGGGGGTAGGTCTGAATACCAAGCCATGTACTTTCTTCCAACATGGAATTAGGCCTTAATATACCTTCATATGTATAGAGGTTCCCATCCTTAAATAAAACTTGAAACTATCTTTGGATTACCATTTCTTAGTACCCTCCTTGACTCTTTTACTTACCATATTTTAAAGTTAAGCTCTTAAAAAAGTAAAATATTTTAAGTACATTTGGTAGTGTGTGTATTTGTTTCCAATAAAATGAGATAATCAAAAGAATATTATGCACTTTTTCATTTTATATCTTGATTTATTTTTAGTGATACATGGTTTTGAAATGATAGTAGTCACTAAAACAAATTAAATCCCCAACCTCATCTTCATTCATGGAGAACATCCCAAGTCCCCTACCTCTCCTGAGTTTATGGAGATGGGTATTCCCTAGTTATATACATAGGAAGATCTCAAATTCACTAGCATATTGGATAGTAATACAATTTCCCTTAATCATTACCTTAGTACTTAAGCCATATGTATTTTGATTTTCCTTCATATATAGTAGTCCAAGAATGTTTTTTGCATGCCCTTAGAGGGGTATAAAGGGATCACTACATCTATGGTTTCCTCTCTTAACAATCCTCCCCTAATAGGTTCCAATATTAACACATTACAACCTTTGAACAATCCACCCCCAGTAGTATCTATTAGTCCACATCCAATTAGCACCCAAGCCCAGAATGTTACTACACCTCAACGTATGTTTACTCTACCTCCTACTACTCCACCTCAAAAAATAGTTATTTCAATCCCTGTAACTCTCCAACCCATCCAAACTAGCATAACTTCAAATCTTCCAACTCAACCTTTACAACAAGTTACCTTAAGTCAACCTCTTCAATAATATGTCTCATTGAATACTCAATATGTAGCTCCCTTTCACTTCCTTAGATCCAATTACCTTTATTCATCCCCATAAAAACATATACCATTGCAATCCCCATAGTATGTGGCTACATCTCAACCTATTATGGCCACTTTTGTTGGTTACCCCTTGTCATAATCCTTTTCCACTCCATTCCATACCTATCAACACCCATAGAAAAATGTCTTAGGGGGTATTTATTAATATAATATTTAGCCTAACCTTATTAACATCCTTATGAATAGGATGGAAAATTAAATATGCTCACACATGAGCAAATATGCAATGAACCCATTAATCTAGTTGTCCCTATTAGACCATACCCCTCACAATGGGAACTTATAAAATTTATTAAATTAAAAAAAAAGGAAGATCCTCAAAAACACATTAGAGTGTTTAGACACATTTTTTATCTCATATTTCATGATGAAGCTCTCCTCCTATGAACATTTCCCATGTCATTAACTGGACCAGTTTTAGACTGGTAAAAATCTATCCCTCAACACTCCTTGTTCTCTTTTGATCAACTATCCTAGATATTTTTACAACACTTTTCCATTAACATCACAAAGAAAGTGACCATAAATAACCTTTATGTCATTAAACATTTTGATGATGAATCTATTGCCAATTTTTTGGCTATATGGTGAAGTCTCATAAACTCACTTTTTTCCTTCCTCAACTAGAATTAATCAAATTATTTTCAAGATCATGAACTAAGCATATATCATCAACATTAAAAGTTCAAACCTTTAAGACTTTTGATGAGGCCTTCTCTATGGCCCATAAATTAGAAATTAGAGATTTATAAGAAGGGAAGCTAAAGTTATGTAATAAGAACTTCAAATGTGATCCATCAAAAGTAATTAAAAATACTAAAACTAAAATCATTTATGATGTTGTTGTCTTAAAATCAACACCTCCATAGATAAATATATAATCCAAACCCTCTACCTCCTAAACACAACCATAAAAACTATTGACATGGTTTCCTTTCTGGTAATACACACCCTTGGTGGAATCGTATGCTTTTATTTTAGACAAGATATTAAAATATTATAGTATCAAACTTCCTCTAGTTATAATTCTTGATGACTCTTTCCCCAAGCCTAGTTGGTTCAAATAAAATGACTTTTATAACTACTATAATCTACTAGGTCATGATGTCAATAGGTGTCACTACTTCAAAGGTCTAGTTTAAAACCTTATTGACCAAGGAGAATTATAGTTAGATAATCATAATGCTCCTATTAATCAATACATAGATATATTTAGGCAACCATCCCTCTACATCTAATTCTATATAGGCTAACTTAGGATGCACCTCAGATCATGAGACTTATGTGATAAGTAAAATCCATGATCAACTTCTACTTAAATAGGTTGGTAGTGATTCTGAATCACCTTATAAAATAACTAAAGTCCCTAATATCCTTATAGGATATGCTTTCAAACCATCCAAATAAAGTATATCTATCCTTAAGACTCACTCAAATTTTTTATATCTCATTATTTGGGATCTTCTTAAGGAACCATTACCTAAACCCGTTCAAGACTATCAACTAAACATAAAAGATGAGAAAGCTATTAAGGAAGATACTTGTTTGGATATCCCAAAAGATATGTATACCAATCTTTTAGTCATTACTTCACCTCCACATAGCATACCCATCCCCTCTATCTTACTCCTTCCAGAGAGGACTATTAAATTACCTCAACCAACTCTAAACCCAACTTCCCTTATAGCTCAAGATGAGCCAAATATTATAAAGAGAGAAATTACAGGAAATGCTTCAGTAAGTGGAAATAAAAACCTTGGGGCATCATGAGGAAAATATTTAAAAATTCCACCCATAATAATTAAACTTCCTAAAGAGGATATCTCTATTGCCTCTGACCATATTCAAAAAGGGAAAATGGTTCTATAACTAATTCAAACTAAAGCATCTATATTGGGACCTCATCCTTCGATGAGACCAGAAACCACCATTATGTAATCCTATTCTAAGTAGAATATATAATTAAAAATGGATCTTAATATAGTAATAATACCAATACATAATCCCTTCAATCCTTATTACCCATAGAATCTAGGTGTAAGGTCTTATCCTAAACATATAATACCCTCTATGGTAAATATTTGAATAATCAGTGCATAAAATCAAGACTCAAAAGAAATAAAACCTCCATATCAATGCCTTAGAAGGTCAAAAAACCTAACCAGTATCCATTATGGGGGTCTTACTCTAATATTATTGATCAACTCCTTCAAACTTCCCTTATCACATTACCACCCATAAAACCTGTTAACCCCAACATTCAAAAACTGACATGGTATTGATAAAGGAATAAATGTGCCTACCATTGAATAACCAGACATGATATTGAAATTTATAACATGCTAAAAGATGTAGTCTAAAATTTATTAGAAGAGGATGATCTTTTACTAGAAAAATTTGGTGATGATTATCCTTGTAATAAAACTACTAGAGTTATGACCACTCAAGAACTAGTATAATACTAAGAGGGTCAAAAAAAGTTTCAAAGGAAGGTGAAACCTTTGATAAAATTTAGTATCAACTTAGATGAATATGAAAACACAACAAATCCACCATTGTTTTAGATAGATGCAATACACATAGCTACATGATATCAAACCTAGGTTCATAAGACCCAAAATCCCAATGAAGCCAACATGACTATTTAAAAATCTCTTACTTATATCATAGATAGTCCTACAATGCCCATCCCAAAATCTAAAATTTTTATTCTAGGGAAAGTGCATAATAATAATGCTTTAGAGTTGATATAGATATTAGTTATAAAACAACTCCATCAACTCCCCATCAAGATGTCTCTATATGAACTTGTCCAAAACTCTCTATAATATTGTGAGACTATGATATAGGCCTTGTAAGCTATTGAGATACAATAAAATGAACCCCAAACTCTAATAGATTTCATCACATCTTTGTAGAAGTCATCAACCATCAAATTCCATGATTCTAAAATATCACCATTATAGCTTGATTGCCAAGATCTGACATTATTTATCACTACCCAAATTAATCAAACCCAAATCAAATGATTAATGATTGACAATGAAGTAATTATAAATATTATCTCTTCATATGGTTTTAGGAAACTCTAGTTACCTAAAACTATTGTTTCTCAATCTCCAACCATCTTACAAGCATTTAAAGATATTATGTACCCTATGTTAAAAATGGATGTCCTTCCCATCCAAGTAGGTATACCTAATCTTCCAAAGTTATTTTATGTCATAGAGGGGGAATTTAAATATAACATCCTATTAGGATGTCCTTGGATATGCACTATGAATTGTGTCCCCTCCACTTTAAACCAATGTCTTAAATTTGAACATGAAGGTAAGATCCATATTGTCTTAGCCAATCTACATATGTTCAAGATATTTAACTTGACTCATCAGCCTAATGATGGCTTGATCTCACTAAATAACTCAAGTCCATTATATTTGATGGAAACATCTATAAACTCTACTATACCTTCATCCCATAGCCCTTATGTAACTCTTTTGACTCGACATTTCAATAACTTTCTATAGGGGAATATCAAATATTAACACTCAACACTTTATTAACCCCCCAAGAGTATGCACTTCTTGATTGAAAACATACCTATCAACCCAATCTAGGAGACTTTATCCCCTTTAGACCTTTTCATCTATAAATGCACTTAACCTATGGAGGAATTAATCAATCTCCTTTATATAAGGAAATTCAAATGTGTGCCCAACCATCCACATATAAATTATCATTTATTAAAAAACTACACTTTACACAAACCTACCTACAACACTGTACTTATAAAGGTTTTAGATTAGGATATTACAAAAAAGGACCCCATGAGGTTATAATAAATGACCTTAGAAAACTGCATGAGAAAAATGGCCTCAATTTCAAGAAAATTCTTGAAGCCAATGAAAATCATGCTTTAGTATCCCATATCCATATGAATGTGGATGATGAAACTCCCTTGTCCCCTCTCTATTTCCTTATGGCAATCGATGAAACCATTTCTATCCCACCCAACTTTTTTTTCTTAGCACCATTTGCTTAAAACTGCTAACATATCAAAGAAATAAGAGAATGATATCCCTTTCTTTAGTTTTTCATGACCTAATAGATGAATATTCTCCCTTAGTCCATGTAATGGAGTGTTGGGATGATGAGTCTATTTTAATGTATTTAAGGTCAAGAGATTCATATATGAATAATATCATACCTTCCAAGTCTCCTAGTATTTTAAACAAGGTTACAATTGATATTAACATAGGTATGCTCAAAGCCCCATGAAATATCAAAGTGAATCAATCCTTAGATTATTAAGAACACTAGGATTTTTTAGTATTCCTTGTTAATCATATTCAAGCTTTTATCTGGTCTTATAGTGATATGCCTAGAATTTATCCTACTATAGTTTTCCATATTATCATTACCATTCCTGAAGCTAAACTAGTGAAGTAAAATCTTTGTAAGATGCATCCTCACATATCAATTATTTTCAAAGATGAATTATAGTGCTTATTATTTATTAAATTTATTCAATCCATCAATTACCCTCAATGGGTATCTAACATAGTAACTATCATAAAACCAACACATGGAATGTGCTTTTGTACTAACTTTCATGACCTTTACCTTGCTTATATGAAAGATGATTTTCCCCTTCCTAATATTGACTAGCTCATGAACCTCACTGCAAGACATGAGATGTTGTCACTCAGATGAATTTTCTATTTTTAATCAAATCCTTATTGCCCTAGATGATCAACATAAAACCTATTTTATTACTCCATGGCAGAATTTTGTTATGGATACATGCCCTTTGGTTTAAAGAATGCAAGAACCACTTAACAATGTGTTATGACCTATATTTTACATGTTTTAATTTACAAAATAATTTAAGATTATTTGGATTATCTCCTTGGTAAATATAGGTATCATAAGGATCACTTTTCCATCCTTAAAAAAAATCTCATTTGATCCAGTATCAGGTTCATCTTAACCCCAAAAAGTGTGTTTTTAGAATTTTATCAGGTAAGATGTTAGGTTTTATCATTTACCTTTAAATAATTGAGGTATATCTTACCAATATCAAGGCCATTATTGATATTCTACCTCCTTACAACCTCAAGCAACTTCATAGTTTACAAGGGAGACTATAGTCTATTGGCTGTTTTATTTCATAATTGTTAGACTGATGTCAACCTTTCCATCACCTTCTTAAGAAAAACACATGGTTTATGTCGGATTTGAATTTTCAAGTGGCATTTTATAATCTTAAAAATTATCTCTTATCTCCCCCTATCCTTATTTTACCAAGAGAGGATAAGCCTTTTTACTTGTATATCTTAGGTATGGATCATACATTAGGAGTCATGCTTACCCATCGAGATGATCAACATAGAGATAAAGTGAATTATTAGCTAAGCCATAATTTGGTTGAGTATGAGAATCATTATGCACATGCTAAAATATTATGCTTGGACCTAATATTCATATCTTCCAAGATTCACCACTATTTTCTTAATCACAATACTTTTGTGATTACCAAGATCAATCCTATTAAGTTCAAGCATTCAAAACCCTATTATAATCAATAGATGGCAAGATGGCTGATTTTAATCATTGAGTTTGATTTTGATTTCCTTAACCAAAAGCCAATTTAGGGGCATATCATTTTTTATTAATTGGTTGAAGTAACCCTTGCTAGTAATCTACCATCTAGCTATGAATGCCCTGATGAAGCTATAGCTTACACATCTCAAGAAGAGCTCAAATATCAAATGGCATTGTTATTTAATGGATATAAATGTGAATGTGGAGGGGGATAAAGGATTATTCTAATACCACTTGAGGACATTCCTATCCCCCTATTATTTAAGCTTTATTTCAACTATACTAATAATATGGTAGAATATGAAGCCCTAATTATAGGTCTCTAAACAATTTTGGCTCTAGGGGTTAAATCACTTCATATTTTTGGGGACTCTTAACTAGTAGTCAATCAAATAACTAGCATATATCAGTGAAATAATAACATCCTCTAGAGGTATAATATAATATCAAAAATATATTATATCTACCCTCAACCGTTATGTCATCTAGATCACTCCTCAATCAACCAACAAGTTCGCTAATACCATAGCTTCCTTGGCCTTCTTTATCCCATCCTCTTCTAAGGAGTCTAAATTGTTTGTCCTTATTCATAAGGTCAATAAACCTTATTATACCAAAAATGATCTTCCTTATATCCATACTATAGAGGAAAACCATGTGGATCTATGGTACACATAGATAGTTGATTATTTATTTAAAGGCATCATTCCTTCAGATTTATCCAAAAATGCTAAGCATGCTTTTTAGTGGTGAAATTCCTAAAACATAGTACTAGGGGCTATGCTTTATAAGTGGGGATTATATGTTATTCTCATCTATTGTCTCCATAATTTTGAAGCAAGTCTCATGATTTAAGAAACTCACGATGGAATGTGTGGTGCATATTTTAGTGGTTTAACTATTGCCAATAAAATTGTGTTGTTAGGATACTATTGGCCCACTATGAATCGAGACTATTGTGAGTATGTCAAGAAATGAGTGAAGTGTCAACAACATGCTAACTTATCCCATATCCCTTGTCATGTGTTACAAGTACACATAATTTTTTTTCATTTATCCCAATGGGGTTTGGACCTTATAAGGTAAATTAATCTTAAATATTTCCAATGACATAGCTTTATCATTATTGATATCAATTATTTTACTTAATGGGTGGAAACCATTCCCCTTATACCAAGGAAGATAATATTTTTGATTTCATTAATGATCATATCATATGTCATTTTGATGTCCTACATAAAATCATTACAGATAAAGGGAAATATTTTAAAAATAAGAAAGTCAAAAAGATATGTGACTCCTTTGGCATTAAGTTAAGTTACTCATCACCTTATTATCTGCAAGTTAATGGAAAATCCAAAGCACTAAATAAAAACCTTGTCAAGATGTTAACTAAAATGGTAAATGAGGATGGAAAGGATTGACATCTTTGCATACCTTTTTCTTTATGGGTTTATTGAACTAGTATTCAAAAACCTATAGGGGTTACCCCTTTTTCTTTAGTCTATGGTACTAAATTAGTTCTCCCCCTCAAAGTCCAAATTCCTTCCCTTGTTATCTATTTAAAAGATATCATTTTTGAAGAGGATTATCATCAAGATTTATTAGCATAGATAAAACTTTTAGATGAGCATCAAACTAAAACCTTTGATCACCTTTATGTTTATTAAGAATGAATAAAATGTGCATATAATCAACATTTAAAGGAATGAGAATTTAATATCGGCAACCTTGTCCTTAAATAAAATCAACATGTCACAAATATGGAAAAGTTAAATGAGAAAATATTGATCCTAATTGGCTTGGACCCTATCTTATCACTCATAATTATGAATATGGGACATATCATTTGGCCTCCCTTGATGGAAAACTATAATATGATCCTCTTAATTATTTGCATATACATCCTTTCTATTGTTAATAATCCTATCACAAACTTTAGTCAATATAATTTCTGCTCAAATATTAATCCCATACCATTAAATATACCCCATAACGATCATGAATTATGTGGATTTCTGGTAGTATATCAGTTTTATCCTTAAATATGAACACCCCAACTCTTTTCATAACATGTTATCATGGATTGGCTTTGTTTAAAATACAACATAGCTCCAAATCATTATTTCCTAACAATCTATCACATTAAAATATTATTAAAAAGGAATAACACATGACCTTATTCTATGTCTTATAAAAATGCCTTAGGTATAATCCATGACAAAAAGGTTTGGGATATAAAAATCAAGAAAAGATTAAAATACATGATGATCCCTCAAAGGATAGTTATTATCAAAATCAATAAAAAAAATTATAAGTTGATCCTGCAAAGGAAAACTACTAAGATACATATATCTAAACATGTAGACCATTCCCTTAAAGGATGGCTATGTGCCTATGATTTAGGAAAATTCTTTCATTAATCAGTTTCCTATTAAAATCAAATCATGTAAAAATTTATGAAGTCAAAATTATATCCCATGAAATCTTTCTGCATTGATCAACTTTCTTTAATTTATAGACTTCCTACATTGATCAGTCTACATTTATCCATGGATTAGCTTCAGGTTAAAAATCATAAAAAATTAAAACATGTGTGTTATTAGAGAATTAAGCATTCTCCCAATTCCTATAATACCCTTTTCTTTAAAATCAAGGATTTATTAATTTGGTTGACAAGAGATTGTCAAGGATTTTCATTAACATTGGGTAAAAGGGTGTATATGAAAAAAGAAATAAGGGGCCTAGAATTTGGTTAGGTTCCCAACCAATTATGAGTCATGAATCCCTAATTAGTTAATAAACATTTAATTCATGTAAAATTTACATTTCCATAATTAACCAAGATATAAAATGCAATCTATATAATCTAGTAAGTATAATAAAAAATAAATAAAAGCCATATAAGCACCATCCATGTAATATAACATCCATAAAAAATTATGTCATATATCCATAAAACACCATAAATTATCACATACATGTAAAAATACATAATCCAATACCATTCTATTTAAAATAGACACATGAATCCATAATTGAGATAAAAGCTACATCACATAATCTAAATATCATAATCCATGAAAACACTGCATAATCAATATAATAAATGATGTAACTAATATTGAATGCTATATAAATGTCATACACATAATAAAAATCCATCATCATGTAACATAAGCTCATATAATAAATGTGAATAACATATACTCATAAATATATATCCAAAAATCAAATGTACATAATAAAGTGTCATAATGTGTAATATTTACAAAGGCCAATCCATATAGATAGCCATATATATGACTACTCAGTGAATTGGATCTAGCTCAAAAAAATATCCATCTTGCCTCCCCCACTATCCCATCCATCTCCTCCTCCATACCTCCTATCCCTCCCTTGAAACACACTCCCCACACTAGCTATAGTATTTTGTGCCCCCCATGGAGTTTGACCCTGCTTGGCTATGTGGCTAGCATATCTAGGAATCTCTAGTAATTGGTATGTAAAAATCTACTCATAATATCATATCTTTGATACCATATCCTGATATGTATCTAGGATCACACTCCTTAGAATCCCCATCCTCCTACCCTATCACCCTTATCTTATAGTGGATCTTGATACTCCTCCCCCTACTGTACCTACTAGTATTTAGAGCCTCTCATGTTGATCATGATATGTATCTTGCACTCAACATGCCTCATTATAACTTCGATGCAATTCACCATAGTACCCCTAAATCTCTATAAATTATGCCTATATATGGTCTCACTTAAATACAACTCCAAAATATTATGCCCTAACTACATCCCTATCTACCATAATCACCTATATATCTCCATCCCCCTCCTCATATCCTCCTACAACCTCTACATCAACCATCTCCATGTCCCCCATATCTCACCTATGGCACACCACCCTCTCCTCTCCCCCTCCATGTTGATCCACTCACCATAATAAATATGCCTCTATCACTCTAAAATCATCTATCCCCACTCCCTCTATCTCCCCCTATGTTAATAGTTTCAACCCTATAACCTATGGTTTAGGTAGCTCCACCTCTGAGTCATCTCTCCTATATACTTGAATTACCTTGGGTATATCTTTATGGATCCCAAAATATCACTATATGTACACAAAATGAAAAATATCCACATGATCTAGTCATCTCCCCCATAACCAACTCACTCATTATCCCACCACTAACTCCATCTTCATCCCTAACCATGCTAAGAACCTGACATAAGGCCTCTATATCACCCCATCATCTTCCAAATACTCCAATACTTTTATATAATAATATAAATCTCATACTCTCCCATATCTATGTGGATAGTCAAAGTCATCCCTCCATTATAGAAAACCAACACTAAAGACAAACCAATGTGATCCCATCCATGGTAGCCCTGGAAGATGCACTACTTGGATGTGCTCATATGCCCATCACTTTATCACATAGGTAACATATATTCCATAATGCCACTATGTCCTCCACCCCCATATCTCTTTATATATCTATGCCAATAGGGTCAGAGCTCATGTAAATACTATTCAATGCTCTAACATGTATGCAAGCACCTCTGTTAGGCTCCATGAGAACCTCCTTCCACCTAATTCTATAAAATCATAGAAGGAGATGGACAACATCATCATGGTAATAACCCATCTCTCCTCTTGATCTCAATCATATAACTCCTCAAAATTAAAGCCTCTTACTATAAAACCAATTTCCACAGCCTCATCCTTATATAACCATGTCAATGCAGTTTCCCATCCACTCTCATCTATTAGGATGATCTTTGCATCCTATACCAAAAATTAGAGTATCTTTTATATGTCCTTTAAGGTAAGTTATCTCCTTATTGGGAGACAAAAAGTCCCATATCTAGATCTCATCGCTCCAGTAGTACCACTAGTAGACTCTAATCCTAGTGTACCTAGTGGTACTGGTGTAACCCTCCTAATCCTACCACCTCAATATGTTCCCAATATACATCTCCCATCACCTCTTATAGTCACTCCAATAAATGTGGCACTTAGTATCATATCATCAATAGTACACATTCCTATAATCCTATCATCTCCTAGGTTTATTTAGTTTTCTTAGAATTAATATTATCCTCTATGTTTTTTTATCCCTTAGGAATTAGAATCCACCCTTACTGGATCAATCCCAATTTGTCATTGATCATTACCAATCATTAGATCGGTATTGATCCCTAACTGATTAGTGGTTGATAATCGAGGAGTCATTATCGATCCTTTTGGGATCAATGGTGATCCTTACTAAACCCTAAAAATCCCAAAACCCTACTTTATGCTAGATTAAAATGCATCAAATTCATAAAACACCAAAAACATTTTACCCCTACCTCATAATGAGATTGCCATATTTATCATCCACTCCCACTAGCCTCCATTGTGTATATCTTGCTTAATAGAGTTGACATGTGTCAAATTTTTGGCTTTATCTCAACTCACACGATCTCATTGTAAAATGAATGCCAAATCCATTCAATGACTTATTTATGACCTTTTTAGATCAATGTTGATTATTCCCTGATCGACATCAATTATTTCCTAATCGATATCGCTCCATTGGATTGATGGTGATTTGGTCTATTTTAGGCTCCTTTTCACTACTTACAAATCTATTTCATCCTTATAGCCATATTCTAAGGCCACTTAAGTTATCCTTTGTTACGACTATCCTATCTTTTGTTACCCAACATTACTAGCTTGTGGACATAGGCTCTTTGATAGTCCCATAACCTTTAAAAGATTTGAATTCATTTAAGTGACTATCCCCTATGGATCCTTAAAATGTACCTCATCTTAAGAGTATTGTGTCCCTAGGTAGCACACACATACCAAGCATATTGGATGCTTTAGTCATCCCATCCTAGCCATTTCCCTCTTGACTACCTTTGATAGATCCTACAAGTTCTTAATTGTATTAATCTATTACTTGTTTGCCTTGGGGTATTCATATTTAGGATATCCTATATCTTGTTAGTGAAACATTATACTTCGTGCTTATCCTTGCATCTTCAACACTCATTTTCTATCTAACCTATCCATTACCATCTCAATTTTAAACCTATCTCTACCTTATTATCCTTCATCATCTCCCAATTTTAGGGGGAATACCACCTCACATTAACACCAAGGGCATTAGACCCATCCTATTTTTTGTCTCATGGCAGGTTATCACAAACTGCTCGACAAAAAGGGGCAAATGTAGACACTATAAATTTAAATAATTTTATTATGAAAAAATGTGTCTTACCCCTTCCCTACCTTTTTTATGTTGGTTAATATAAATTTACCATTTACCATCTAATGTTGTGTAAATAACCTAGTCAAATACCATTTTACCTAGGTAATTAATTAACCATGCCTAAATCTAGTAAAATCTCCCCAAGCTTATTAAGGGTAAGTTTTTTAAACCTCCATAACAGCCTATACATACCCAAAACCCATTAAAAACCAATTTATACTAAGTTTAATCCATGATCTTGAGTTTTTAGAACTAATAAGCTAAATTTGGACCTAATCACTAAAGATGCCCATGATCATCATCAATCCTATTAGGATTGACATCAATTTATAGCTAGTCTAACCTCATGTTAAATTATCCTCATTTTTATACTCTAAAATGATGACAAAATTCCATTAGAGAACTATAAAATAATTTCATCCCTATTTTAGCCTATCCACACTCTTTCTAAAGCAAATTACATCTTTGTGAATGAGATATTACTCTACAACACATGAATAGTTTTCAGAGGTAGGTATGTTGTATGTTTTAATGATTTTTTATTACTACATGGTCCATTTATATTTTGTTTACTATCATAATTTTGTTTAGATAAATTAGTCACAAGTATATAATCATTTTAGAATCTATTACATCCCTCCTTAGGCCCCATCCTAAGTTTTGAAGCACACACTATGAAGATTGACCACTATTATTTCAAGATCACCATCTATTACCTAATTGATATTGATTCTAAGATAATTAGTATTGATCCCTATGTTTTTATTTCTATATTTAACCCAAGACTAAACTAACAATCTTAAGTGTTGCCAATTTATTATTTCTAAGTCCTGAAATCATGCATTGTTATCTGTAGATGACCTTTCCTAGTGTTATACATGATGTGGTTTCAATTCATGACTTACCAAAAGTTCCTCACCCATTATTCATCGATCAAAGTTACATATCTTCCAAGTTAGGACTTTTTATGATTTTTTTTTCCCTAACTTTATAAGACATCACTAAGTAACTAGAAGCAATCCAAGAATAAGAAGACTTAGACATAACATATTATATTGAATGCTTTGATAATATCTATGTAGTAGATTGATTTGTTTCATTTAAATTTCATCATATTATCACATGATTTATTGTAATATATCTCATTATATTATTTATTTGATTATTTAAACTAGTGGACTAACATCCCTCTAAGTGTACCACTTCTTGGAAGTTATCTTGTATTAGGTAGTCCACTCATCTATCTTATTAATCTAA
This sequence comes from Torreya grandis, assembly GCA_037957365.1. NCBI lineage: Eukaryota > Viridiplantae > Streptophyta > Pinopsida > Cupressales > Taxaceae > Torreya > Torreya grandis. The sequence goes on from JARHVA010004266.1 coordinate 140,355, forward strand.
TCTTTTCCAAGTTGTATTTATTGTGCAAGTAGTCCTTCTTAGCCAAAAAGGAGCTCCCACCTCACTAGATCAATAGTGCACATCCCCCATCATAGATATTCCTCTTCAGACCTTGTATCATTTCTATTTTTAGTAAGTTATTTTTATTAAGAAAATGAACTAAAAATACTAAAATAGTTTTTTTTTAATCGTTTATGATTTATTCATTAAATCAAGTTTGGAAAAGGATGAGTTTAATACATGTATGCATCTACGAATTGTTATTTGGAATAATAATAGAGATAATTTTTTGAATCTTTGGTGTTATTATGGAATAAAAGGATGTCTTGTGAAAGAGTCCCCTAGGTTGTTACATTTGAGTTTGCTACATATTTTATGACTTCCTAACAACTAGGTTGTTTAATAAAACTGAGGAAGTTTTATTAAGTTTAGATAATTTGTGTTGATCTTATCTAGGCTACAACCTTAGTTTGTTCAAATGTCTCTATGCCTTATTGGATTCAATGTTTACTTTTAAACCCATATAATTTTTGGTAGATTTTTGCTTTCAAGATTTAAAAAGAGGCTATCTTTACAAATACTTATCATATTTTTCAAAATAAGTTGGTATTTATGCTTTTCAACAAAGGATAGTCAAAAAATTTATGTGAGTACAAGTAGTCAAAAAAAAAATTGTGAAATTTTTTAGAACAAATGTCATGAAAAAAAGTTCCAAGACTTGGAAAAAACATTTAATATTGGTCTTTGAAAAAAATTGTGACTTTGTTAGAAAGAATGTCACAAAGATAAGTTTTGAAGCTATGAGATTTCAGAAGTCTGCAAAAACAATATTCAAAAAGAAATTTTTTTGAAAGATGTAGGCTTGCATCTGAGTCTCATTTTTGAGTTTTATTTAAGCTTTGACTTGGGTTTATTTTATATTTGTTGAATCCATTTGGGTAATTTACCTTATATAGCATTTTCCATAGTTTCTCAATAAATTCCCTAAACAACTTTACTTGTGTATCACTTATCTTATCCATTCATCAAGATACCTTATGTAGCACCTTGACTTAAAGTTTTTTTAGTTGGAACTTTACATGGAATTTTGCCTTAAATGATTTATCTCTTTGAATTTTTGTTTCATTTTTTCCTTAATTAATTTCATAACTTTTGATAGTGGTTAGAAGGAAGCCACATGTCACCATCATGTTAACCTAAGAGTAATGTTATTTTTGTATAATGTAAGGTCAATGTTAGGCTAATGGGTGAGTGGGATGTTGACATATGGCATCAGTCCAGTGACCTGCATTACTAAAGTTGACTCTATAAGGATTTTGCCTCCATGATAGTAGGCTAGAGTGATGTTTCCATGTGGCATCATCCAAATAGTTTTTAATCTCATTGAAGTTTTTACTAAGGAAAAAACCTCTAGGATAGTAGGCTAGCAATATGTTTTCATGTGGCATCATCCTGATGGTCCATAGTCTTCGGATGTAAGTGCAATGTGAAAGCTTGTCAGACTAGAAGGTAATCCACATAGGTCCCTCAAAGTATGAAGATAAGTCATCATGGCCTTAGATAATTCATAATAATCCATGTATCACTAATTATATTTTTAATGGATGAGGTTTAATTCAAAGTCCATCTCAATAACATAAGAATAATTATCGATTGGCATGAGCTCGTGAAGAAATTTTTGAGTGTTGGGCTAAACAAATTAGGATTTTAAGATTCTAAATTATTATATTTCATATTTAAAGTCTTAAGTGAGATTAAGGATATGTTTTGTGTAATTTATTAGATTCTAGTATCTATCTATGTTAGTTGGTGTTTTATTCATTGACATTATGTGTCATGCTTGTCTTTATGGAAAAAAATAGATATGATAGATATGCTATAATTTTTTACTTCAAGATGTAAGATTTGAATGATTTTAGTACCTATGTTGAAGCATATTATTTCTTATTTACTTTTTTATCCTTCAATTTTGTATATTGTAGTGCTTTAAAATAAAAGGTCATTGTATTCTCCTAGTCTTCATGATTTTTTGTAACAAAAAATAACCACTATGTGGGTAGAATAAAATGAGAAGATATGAAATTATTATTTTAATTTAGGGTTTATAAAGGAATAATATTTATTTAAATCCTCCTTAATATCTTTAAAATATTTCTTGGAATATTCAATTCATTTACTCACTTGGTTCTTATTTAACATTATAATAATAGGGATGGTTTTCTTAGTAAAGTTTCAGATAAACCTTCTCTCAAAGTTGATCTATCCAAATAAATATTTCATAAAATTTTTAGAGTGGGGAAGAGGGATGAGGTCAATTTACTTTAATCCTTTTTGATCAATCATTACCCCATTATTTGACAAAATATGTTGAATAATATTGCCTCTTTCTATCCCAAAATAATATATATTAGAATTAAGAGAAATACCATATTATATACATTTATCAAATATTCTTTCAAGTGTCCAAACTGATATGCTATTTTATTCAATTATGTTTTCAAACCATATTGATAAACTATTGGGATTTCATTCATCACACTAGTGAATGCATAATACATATCTATTAGGAAGGTATCCCCTACATTCATTAGGAAAAAAAGATTCCTAACATTACCATATGTAATAAAGGAGTCATGAAAGATGTCTTATACCTCTTATATTATTTCATTGGTACATAATCATAACTAAATAACCCATCCATAATAGACATCATTTTGGACCCAATAAATTTTTGTAGTAGGTTATCCATATTGGGTAGTGGATAATTTTATTTCAATGAAATTTTATTCAAGTTCATAAATTTCATACATGCCATCATGTCATAATTTTTATTCCTCATTATAATTAGGTTATCCATGCATGATTGATATCTTGATTTATTAATAATTCCACCCTCACTCAGTTTACGTAAGTCACTTTCCATTTTAGTAGCAAGAAAAGGGCTTATTGGTTTTTTTTATAGATATAAATTTCATGTTATAATAATTCCTCTCTATATAATTTTATCTCATCATAAGATTGTGAAAAAAAATTCTTATATTGTTTAAGCAAATTGATATATGATCTTCACTCAACATCTAAAAGACACTTTATAAACTTTAATAGCCTTGGGATAATTTTTATACCCATATTAACCTCCTCAACTTCATTATTTTTGGGGGCATCCCTTAATTTGTTTTTTATAAAATTACCTTTAAATATCCACTATTACCCTTGGTATTTTATTAGTCTTAAGTTGTATTACATAATTCCATACTAATGATTGTTTTACATCTAACATCTACACATATGGTTCCTAATCATTTTTTTCTCCTTAAACTCACCAACATTGTTAAAAAAAAATACAAATATGACTATCATATTAAAATATTCTCCACCCAATTAAATTTTATAACATGAATGGACTTATTAAGATTTCAACATCATATTTACTAAAATGTGGATTTGCATGTATATATAAACATGATATTTTTCATATTTGTCATTTACTAATGATTTATCTGATAGGAGACATTAGTGCATCAATCACCTTGAGTGCACATCCTAATAAGTGTATGGGGAGAAGGGTTGGGTCAACTCATAGTGTTTTAAAAGAGATGTATATGTACTATTATGTAATACCTTGAATACTATTAGTCTTACCTCCTCTAAATCTCTTTCTATATTCCTTATTCATCTCCTTAATTATAGTTTTTCTAGCTAACCTACAGTATTATTATATAATCCAAGATGACATAGTATGTTTCCTACTTATTTATATATGTACTGTGTCACTTTTATTTTTATAGTTTTGAATTTTTATTTGTCTTACATAATGTATTAGTTTGACCAATATAGTTTTGAGTTAGTTGATATTGTTCAAGGGTATCTACCTAGGTAATACCATTTTCTTAGAGTTTACTATGATATATGGGTTTGTATCTATATATATATATATATATGGACCATAATTATCATTCCAATACACTCATATGCTCTATTTGTTCTCAAATTTATACTCTTAAGTATTAAAATGAGGTAAAGGTTAAATTATTATAGAGGTCAAGACTTTCTTAAGGTATTTGAAGCTCAATAGGAGGATTGAAATGTAGGAGGTGCCATAATATTTAAAATTCCAAAAATAAGGAAAAATAGGTTTTGTTCTTCCCATTTTAGGTCTTCATCCTATAAAATCTCTTGAAAATTACCATTAGATCCAAGGGGATAATGATGCATTGGAAAGTTAATCCAAAGGTAAGTATATTTATCCCTATTCTCTTTCCTTTATTTAATAAGTAGATAGTTCTTATTTGATTATTTTTATAGTATCATTTACATTAAATTCCTTGCTTAATTCCTCCTTATACCAAATATGATGGTATAATATAGGGTTTTTAGGCTTACCATGACCACTTTATATATATATATATATATATATATATATATATATATATATATATATATATATATATATATATATAGCACTTATGGTCCACCATTATGCCACTTATTTCCTATGTAGTTAATTGTTATTTTCCATATTAGACCTAGGTTACATTTGTTCATCAAGTCCTTGCATCAATTTTCTTATTATATCCTTGATACCATTTGTTACCATTGCCATATCATTTATTTATCTTTACATCTATTTAGAACCATATCCCATACCTTGTGATCTAGGAATTTGACTCAAGAGAGGATGGCTAGTATGGTGTTAGTTTCAAAATGAAAACAAAATGAAAGAAACAAACTAACTAGCTTAACATCTCTAGGCTTAGACACTAGGGAGAGCTTAGTTAACAAACATGAATAAAACACACAATTAAAATGCAAAAGAAACCATCTTTTACATTCATTGGATGCTCTAAAATTATTTTTGTAGTGTCTTTCTCAGATTGTCATGAAGTCTTCATCAAAGGAAGCTTGGCTACCTCCATCTCTCCTTGGCACCTTTGGCTTGTGGCTTGGCTTGGCTTGGAATCAATTTGGCATGGTAACACTAGTTTTATGAAGATTTGTAATCAATTTTGCATTATAAATTTTCGTAATCATGTCTTTAAATATATTTGAGCATAATAACTTTTCACCAAAATAGCTTAGAAATTATGTTCATGGCCTCTCTATTTATAGATTTTTGAGATTGATCAAAATCAACCTGAATCATCCATCTCAAGATTAAGATGTGTGGCTAAGGATTAATCCAATTATGCAATTAAGTTTTTAATTATCCTCATCATGACATTAGAATAAGGGGAAATTAAGAGGTATGGAGGCCATTAATGAGGCATGGAGGGTATGAATCTTGATATTTATAGCATTTATGGCTTAGGGATGTCTTCCCAAGAAATGAGGTCATTTAATGATGTAGATATTCAATATTCATTTCTTAAAACAAGTTTTCAAAAAATTTCCATTGATTTATTTATTAGGCTCTAATTTGGTTTAATTAGCTCTTAAGCATGATTAAGCACTTTGTGCACAAATTACCCAAATTGATCAGAATGCCTTATTATTAGTCCAAATTTGATTAGATTAGAATTGGAATTCAATGTTAAATGCATTGGAACCGTATTCCCGTTTAGGATTTTAACAACAAAAAATAATAAATGCATGCATCTCGTGCAAGAGATTTGATAGGAAAGAGCAATCCAAAGCACCTAGGTGCAAAATTGGCATTTTAACTTGGAATGATTTATCAAAGTTAACTGGCTCATAAATTTCATTACCCCATTTAAGGATACCCTAGCCAAAATTGGCACTTGAATATGTCATTTTCACATCATTTAACTCATTTTAGTGTTTTAGGCCAAATTATGCATTTTGGGTAGAAATTGGTCAAAATCCTAGTTGGAGGTGATTGGTGGCCAGATTTAGGTGTCTATAGTTTACCATATTTATGAAGGAATTGCAAGATATAAGTATAGTAATGTCTTCTCAAAGAATGAAAAGGTCTTGTATGCCTATAACTACAATGATGACAAACTAACTGTATGATTCCTCTTAAAGGGAATGGTTGGCACAAGTAGGTCGGAAAATGATCCCTTGAAAAGAAAGAAGTGAAATGAGGGGACCAAATAAAGGAAAGATGATGGAGTGAAAACATAATGATACTAAAAAATTAGTCAAAACCATTGAGAATGTAAGTGAGATGAGGTATAATGGTTTTCCTAAAGGTGGTTATAAACATTGTACCTTGATAGTGGTAACATGATATGATAACACAATGATTTTACCAAAGTTGGTTATAATCATTGAGAAGATGGAGTTTCCCTAGTTAGGATGACAAAAAAGATAATAGCATGCCCTTATATGGGCATAAAAAGTAAAGTGGTGACAACACAATGATTTACCCAAAGGTAGTTATAATCATTGATAAATGTAGGTGGGATGGTGTGTGATTATTTGCTCATAGGTGGTTAAAATCATTAGACCCCTATTATGGCAAACATGATAAAATTGGCTGAGGATGATGATAACTTAACATAGAGGGTAATGATGAATTGAAACAACATATTAGTAGGGAGATACTCATCTAAACTAATAAAGGTTGAAATTATTTCATGGTTAATTACTCTATTTGGGATATGATTGGGAGTGAATCAGGATGTTGGTGCCAAAGAGATGCTACCATTTTTGAATAGAGTTCTTGAAGTTGAGGGTTGTTGTAGCATTTGTCAGTAGGCATCATGGTATAACATCATGAGGACTTGGTTGAAATATGCATGAGGATTGACTCCCATAATCCAATACTCAATTGAAAATAATGCCTTAATGATAGAAACCATGATGACAATTTAAACATATGAATATAGATAGATTCAAGTGTGGGCAAGGAATCACCCAATGAACACACATAAATTGAATCAAGGAAACGGTGCTAAAAGTAAATAAATAGACAAAGAAATAAAACAACAAACAAATAAATAAATAAACACTCAAAAGAAACCATATGAATAGTGCCCCTAGATAATTAGTAACAACCTTAATAAATAACCAAAAATAGGGGAAATAGAAGAAAAGGAAGGGGGTGGCTGAGCTGCCTCCATATGCACTAGGCAAGTGAACGTTGCCTACATAGTTTCATGGATGTAATATCTAATAAAAAATTCAAGACAAATGTAGTTCTCTTAGGGAATGGGAAGAATGTGATAACTAATGAAAACAAATAGAATGGATGTGAGAGAAGAAGATGAATGCTCTTGTGAAATGACAAGTGTGTGAGATAAAAAGGCCAAAAAGGATGGGGAAACTAAATGACAAGTGATTTTCTTGTAACTTAGTAAGGGTTCCTAGAATCCTTAAGGCAAAAAAGTGGTCAATGTTTTTGGTCTTTTCTAATGATTTTTCAAAAAAAATTGGAATTGTTTTAGAGTGTCAAAGTTGGAGAATGATGAGACACTAAATGGTTCAAAATCACAAAATGGCAAGAGTATTTAAACTAAGGTTGCTCACAAAATAGTGAGAGTGTGGCTTAGGATGTTTTAAAAATGGTGAGAGCATGGCTTAGGGTGATTAAGCTAACCTCAAAAAGTATTGAGCACTACCTACATAGTCCCAGAGTAATACCTCAATTCATTGTAGTTCTACCCATACAACGGAGGAATTCAACTAGTGTAGTAGTAAATTCAAACAAAATAGGCATAGTTGGTAAAAAGGCATAGTATGACATTAGAAGGGGAAAGTTGGTATGTCAAGGCTTAATGTTTCCCCTAGTTTTCCCATAGGTAGTTATAATCAGGACACAACAACATATATCAATGGTACTAATTTTCCCAAAGGTAGTTATAATTAGTAGCAAGACCAATGGTAAGAAAGGAATAACAGATGAAGGATGCAATTACCAAAACTTTTATCATACTATTCTAAAATATGAATATGTTTGAAATACTTGAACTAATGGATGAAACTAGTTAGATACCTCAATGCTGAAAGTGTGTAACAAATGGAAAAAACTAAGGTCAAATGGTCTAAGCTTTAGAACACATTGGGATGATAAGTTAGAAGTAGAAAGTGGATACAGCTAAAAGGATAGATAAGGATGATATTTGTACAAAGAATAATAGTGATAAAATGGCACAAATAAAATGGTCTTTATAGAAAATACACCTTATCACTCAAGCATAGTACCACTTGAGATGAATAATATTCATCAGCTTAGGAAGTTCATCTCCATCTGGCATGGCAAGCTTGTATGCTCCTGATCCATAATATATGGTAATGATGAATGGACCTATCTAGTTTGGTTTGAATTTTATTTTATGCTTATTCTCATCTATGGTATTCTTTTGGTTTTATTTAAGAACAAGATCACCAAGTTCAAATGTTCTATACTTAACACATCAATTATAGTGGCCTTTGAGTTGATTATGATATCCTTAAAGATTGTTGAGCATAGTTATGCATTTTTCATCAAGTAGGTCTAGCTCTTGTAGGTGAGCTATTCGATAGTCATGATCATCTAGGACATGATTTAAATAGATGCAAATTGAAGGAAATTTGACCTTAATGGGAAGGATGGCTTTAATACCATAAACAAGTGAGTATGGAGTGGCTCTTGTGGGGGTACAATGATTGGTATGCTATGCTTAAAGGATAGGGAATGTCTGCAAGTGCCAATCATGATTGACATCATTGATAATGGTTTCTTTGGATGCCTCAGCTTGGCCATTACCTTGAGGGTAATATGTTGTATAAAAATATTGTGTGATTTTATATTCAGTATATAACTAGTTTATATCCTTGTTTTTGATTGATCATCCATTATCAGATATGATGTCAGAGGGGATATCATAGCATCAAATGAGATGGTCAAAGATGCATTTGGAAATTTACTTTCCAGTCATGTAAGTGAGGGGTATAGCTTTAACCCACTTAGTGAAATACTCAATGGTGGTAAGTATATGTGTATGGTCATCAGATGAAGTGGGGTTGATCTTCCCAATGAGGTCAAGTCCCCATGTATAAAATGGCCATGGTGTCAACATCAATGTTAGATTTGTTTTGGGGGAATGAATCAAATTAGCATGCCATTGACATTTGTCACACTTATTTACATATTCAATAGCATCTACATCCATCATGAGACAATAATAACTAGTACACAAAAGCTTTTTGGATAAGACTGCCCTACTAGAATGAGATCCATATACTCCTTTGTGAACTTCTCTTAACACTAGTGTAGACTCTGTTGAAGTTAAATAATGAAGTAGAGCTCCATCAAAAATGTGATGACAAAGGTTGGATCCAAGTAGAGTATAATGAGTGGAATGATAAATGAAGGATTTAGTTTGTTTTTGAGATAGGTTAGGTGGTATAACTTGGTCATGAAGGTAGTTGTAAAGGTTTGAGTACTAGATAGAGTTAAGACCAATACTATCGCAAATCATTGCAATGGTTGAAGGTTCATGAGCTAGTGATAACAAATTCTTGATGAGGAACTGATACTCTCTAGTTTTATCTATTTATCAAATCAGAGATCCAATAGTAGTCATGGCATCTGTAGTTCTATTACTAGCCCTTGGTATGTGCTCAAACTAAATGTTAGCAATTTATTGCTTAAGAGTATCAACCATGGATTTATATGGAATCAACTTACCATATTTGGTCTGAAAATGATCTGTGACCTGATTGATGATTAACTAAGAATAACCATTAACTTGGAGATGAGATATATTCCAATGCACTACTTGTCAAAGTCCTAAAACAAGTGCTTCATACTTGGCCATGTTGTTTGTACAAGGAAAGTTGATTCTAAATGATTTAGGTATTATATCCCCCTATAGTGTAATAAATAATAGGCCTACCCCCAATTCATGTACAGTAAATAAACCATCAAAATATAGATTCCAAGGCTATTCTTTAAAGGGTCTGTTAATGGTGGTCATTATGGGTTCATCAAGAAATTGAAATGTGAGTGGCTATGTGTCTCTGAGAGGTGCTTCAGCAAGTTGATCTACAAGAACTTGTCCCTTGATTAACTTCTAAGTGACATAATCTATGTCAAACTCACTGAGAATCATGATCAATTTATCCATTCTACCTTGCAAAGTTATTTTATATAGTAGATACTTGAGTGGATCTACTTTTGAAATTACCATGGTCTTATTATTCAACATGTAATGGCATAGTTTTTGAGCTATGAAGACCATAGCCAGATAATCTTTTTCAATAGGTGCATAATTATGTTCATAAGTAACCAAGGTATGGCTTAGGTAGTATATGGCATGCTCTTTTCCATTATCATCATGTTGAGCCAAGAGTGCCCCCAAAGCATGGTTGGTAGCTGATAGGTATAACAAGAATGGTTTTCCTGGCATAGGAGGTAATAAATAGGTGGATTAACAAGATAGTTTTTGAGTTGTTGAAAATATGTTTGGTAGTGATCATCCTAGTGAAATGCAACTCCCTTCTTCAAAAGGTGTGTAAATAGATGGCACTTGTCTACTAATTGAGAGATGAAATGTTAGATTGACTAGATCTTACCCTATAAACTATGAAGTTACTTTAAATTGGTTGGTGGTGGCATTTAGGTTATATCATGGACTTTAGTCAGATCGACTTCAATACCTATACGAGACATGATGAAGCCAAGTAATTTTCCTAAAGTTACATCAAAAATGCATTTATTTGGATTGAGTCTAACTTTATACTCCTATAATCTTTCAAATATCTTACGTAGCACTACTAAATGGTCATCCCTAGTTTTGGATTTTCCTAATATGTCATCTACATAGTCTTCAATAATATCATGCATCATATCATGGAATATGATAGTCATGGCTCTTTGATATGTAGCTCCCACATTCTTAAGGCTAAATGGCATTACCTGATAAAATCTTATGGTGCTATACTGATCTAGTTGTATCCTAAAAATCCATCCATGAGTGAAAGCATTTCATAACCTACCGTGGATTTGATGATCATGTCAATATTAGGCAAGGGAAAATCATCTTTAGGACAAGCTCTGTTGATGTCTCAAAAATCAATGTAAATTATGATCCCTTTAGGCTTTTTACTAATAGGTACCACATTAGAGATCCATTCTGAGTAGTCAATGGATCAGATACATCCTACTTCTAAGAATTTTTCCAACTCTTTCTTTACCAATACAAAAATGCAAGGATACATCTTATGTAGTTTTTATTTTATCAATTTAGCATCAGGATTAACCACAAGGTGTTGTAGGACCAAGGTGAGGTCTAAACCTGGCATGTCAGAGTAGGCCCATGTAAATATATCTAAAAATTCTCTCAATAGAGATATACAGACATCATGTTCTTCTTTAGTAAGGGATGCACCTAATTTTATCCATTTTAGGTCTGATGGAGTCTTGGCATTTACCTCTATTGTATCTTTGACTAGAAGGGTCAAATTGTCTTCTAGGATAGTAGGTAATGACTTAAACTATTGAATTATATTAGGATCTTCCATTAGGACTTGATTTTCAACTTCTCCTGAGCATGATGAATTTGAGTCCCCTAATGGGAGATCTAGCCATGTGACAAAAATAGTTTGAAATTCTTGAATAATTTGATAAAAAACTTGTTGCTCAAATATAAACTCAGATCCATAGGTAAGTTCATCGTTGGTGGTCTCCTAGTCTAAATATGAATAAAAATGAACACCCCCATCTAATGGCACCTAAAATAGGTTTTCACCACTAGAATAACCTTTATATTTACTTATTTCCTGGTCAAAAAGTGCCTCAAAGAGATTTTCACTTTGGGACCTCGATTTTTTACTTATTTTTGTTGGCTAAGGTTGTTCACTCACTCTCAAAAATAGGCTATAGGATCTAATGTGATTTAGAATATTGATTTATGATCTCCTAATGGAACATTGTTTCTAAGGCCTAAAAGTCATAGAATGCCTCATCATTTTGGAACTCATTAATTGATAGTATAGATTCTTGTTGGTCCCAATATATCAGTTGGGGATAAAATAATGGCAAAGGGTTATGATGAATGGCTAGGGTAAGGTTAAAAATGGCATTCTTATCAAACAGGTTAGTTTCAGCTAGGTCATCAAAGGTGAGGCTATGATTAGACTCTACTTCACTATCGACATCAGCATCACTAGTCATTGGTGATGGAGTTTGAATAAGATATGTGGGGTCACCCCCAGGCAGTTTAAATCTAAGTCCATAGGTCTTTCATACTTAGTCATGAAAATTGGCTTGATGGTTTCTTTTTGATTCTGTCTAAGGCCTCTTCCTTCATAATTGTGACACTCCATGATCCTATTAGGAAAAGGATACTTTGTATTTTTATAACAATCAGCTTGGTTATTTTTGTATAGCCATGATTCATCCCCTTCAAGAGGGTCGGGTTTTAGGCCAAATGTTGGTACAAATGTGATAGGTCCCTTATCTTTGTTCTTTTATTTCCAATGCATATGTGGAGTGACTTTAGGTCACCTAAATGTTTTTAGATTTTGAGGAAGATTAGTAATATGAAATATATCATGGGTCACATACTCTCTCGGTCCATTCTCTAAAATGGTGAAATGATTAGAAGCTTCAAGAGGTGGCATGTAGGAAAGGTAATATATGGTATTATGATCTATGCATTTATCTAGTGAAGGATCAATAAGTATAGCCTTTATTTTATCCTACTTAGAACTTGGATTCATGCCATATTGATAATTATAGATTTGAAATTTGGCCTTAAGATGTTTACAGTGTTCATATGGGTGTAAATCTCCTAAAATATTCACTTCTATCCTTGAGTTAGAAAACTTGATACATTGGTGCAGCGATGATGAAACTACATGAATCTCATCTAGCCAAGGCCTACCTAGAAGCATATTGTATGATAAATCAAGATCAAGCACATGTCAAAGTGCATCATGGGTTAAAGGCCCAATGATAATTGGAAAACTAATGGTGCATTGTGATTTTCTTTCCTGATTGTCATAGGCTTTGATGGTTATCATTTCTAGTTAGAGATCTACCATTGTGTACCCAAGAATCCTTATGAGCTTTAGAAAAACTATGTTGAGGCCTAATCCATTGTCTATAATTACACATTTCACTTTATGTCACTTTATATAAACTTCTATGTATAATGGGTTATTATGGAGTGGGCCAAGGGAAGATATATCACTTTGGTTGAATGTGACTTATTGGGTTGGAGCTAGGTGTCTAACCAAAGATTGAAATTTGTCAGGGGATATGTCACTAGCAATAGTGGATTGGGCCAAAAAATCATTCAAGATGTTCTTTTAGATTATTTACATTCGTAGCAAATCTAAAATAGAAATTTGTGTTGGTGTCTTTTGTAATTATTCCACAATATCAAACTTCTTATCTTGGTCAAAAGTGAATGGTTTATTCTGAGGCTAAATGATTAGTTAGATGATAAGAAAAGTGGTAGATGGTTATGGGCCTAGGATAGAAATATTTGACCTCTGAGTTATGATTACACAATTATGATTAAATACTAGACCATTATTTCTAATCAATGTTTGGAATGGTGTGGGACTAGACAGGATAAGTCTCAGTTGTTGGTGCACTCACATGTGGTCACGTGGCAAGGATGATTTATTGATATAAGGTCCAAAAGGGGAAGTCCTAGTTTTTTGTTTTGCCTATATGCATTCCCAGGTCAAAGAAAGATTATCCATGTAATTTGGTTGAATGTTATTATTTAGCAATGGTCTAGGCTCATTAGTTTTTGATCTAGGATTAATGGAGATGGTATTAACACTACCCCCTGTAATATGACCTACAACCCTATTGTAGTCATGTGCAACTACATGGTAGGTTTGTTGGTTATTACCATTTTGACCTTGGTTTTTTCCATTATTCTATTATTTTGGGTTCTATTATTAATTTTTCTAGTTTGGCGTTTGATTTTGATACTATTGATTTTTCTACTGCACTAGCCATTATTGTCATTATTGCTAATCATTTTACTACTACTAATTATTATGTCAAGGAAAGGGGTTTTGATAAATCCCAAGAGTTTGATTGGAAGTGGAAGAACCATATATAATGTTATCTCCACATTCTCTAATATATTCTCAATTAAATGCTTGATTTAGACACATCTTCATAGATTATGCCCATTGACCTGATGATAGTCATAGAATTCATTTTCATGATACCAATCAGGATAAGGGATGCCTTGAAAATAATGCTTTGGTATAATCCAATTACTCAGATTAGTAGTAACAAGCTTAAAAAATATAGACTCAATAGGTTCTCCTAGGTCACTAAATACATGATGTGTAGGCATGGTTCTCTTAGAAGGAGGGGTTTGCAATAGTAAAGGCTACTATATTTATTGTGTAGGTCTTGGTTGTTGTGCTTGTAACATCAGTTAGAGAGGTTTTTGGGTAGGATTAAGCTAAAAAGGTGGTGCAGATGTTGTTTTCTCCATTTGGACATTATAGGATTTGGTTAATTGATTTCCCACAACATTCCTATTATGGTTGAATTGCTTCAGTCTTTCTTGGTTATTGGCCTATGTTGGTTGCACTACTTGCACTTGAATAGGATGCTAATGTTGGCCATTTCCTTTATTAGTACCTAAATTTTGATTAGTTGAATTAAGTTTGATGACTCCTTTATTGATGAGTACTCGCTCGATCAACAAACCTTTATCAATGATCTCTTTGAAAGTATGTGCACATTGTAGTTCTAGATGATAAGTTGTCTCACTATGTAAATTTTTAGCAAGCATAGTGGCTAATTATTTATCTAGTAAACTATGTGTGAAATGGCTTGCAAGGGCTCTCCATCACTGTAAATAACTTGAAAACTCTCACCAAATTTTTTCTTTACTTGTGTTAAGTCCACTAATGAAATATCATTTTCAATATTATAGGAAAAGTGTTGCATAACTTATCAAAAAGATCATCAAAATCTGTTATTGAATTTTTGGGAAACTTTAAAAACCACTCCAAAGCTTATCCAACCAAGCTCCTTGGAAACAATAGCAAAAGGTATATGTCTCTGTATGACACTGGTTGACATGTGACAAAGAATTTGATCAAATGAGCCTTAGGGTCACCTTTCCCTTTAAATTATCAAATTTTGGTAGTTTGTATCCTGGAGGAAATGTTATCTATAAATACTCCATGTTGAATGGGTAGGAAAACACATCATCTAATTTGAAATTTTTAATCTATTTCCTAGCCTGAATGTTAGCAATTGCATCCTTCATCTATTGCAATTCTTGGTATAGGAAACTGGAAGGAACATTAGTTTGAGGGAAAATATTGGTTTGAGGAAAAATATTGGTTTGGGTAGATGGTTGGGAGGTCACAAGTGGAATACTTTGATTAGGGTATTATGGAGATACCTATTGGGGTACATTGGTTTGGTTGGGGAATGGACCAAGAATATACATACGTGGATTATGATGTACTTGAAATTGCATAATTGGTTACATGATATTCTGATTTGGATTGATGATAAAGGTTTGACTTGGAGGATTTTGTGGTCAGGATAGAGGGATATAGCTATACTTTACCTGTTGTGGTTTAAAAGGGACACGTTATCGACTAATCAAACCTTGATATGGAGTGGGAACTTATGGACCAAGACCCTGTCTCTAAATTTGTGGCACATTTTGAACCAACAGTTATCTAGTAGGTACTTGAGAAACATGAGGACCTCCTTATTACATGAATCCCTATGAGGAAGTGAAAATAGGCTATATATTCAGCATCTATTATTGACCAATATTTGTATATTACTGACTAGTCATTATTTGGTTTTGAATTGGCATATTATTCTATGAATGAAGAGGCATGTTCATCTTTACCTAGTGAGGTTGGACATTTATTTCCCCTAATTGAGGTGGTAATGTATTTGTCCTCTATTGCATTGATACACTAGGTTGTGCCTACTATTGTGGAATACTACTCATTACTTGTTGAGGAGGAGTAGGGTTCATCACATTCTATCATTGAGGCATGACATTAGCCATTATTTGATTACCTAATCCCATAGGTTATACACTTGAGGAAGTATCTAGTTGAGGTTGGGGTGTAAAAAATTGAATTCCCTAGTATGATGATCTACTCATATGATTAACTATAGCCACATTTTGTTGTCTAATTATTTGTGTGTTAGTACCACTTTGATCAGGATTGGATGTTGTTTGCACACTATCCACTACATTTGGCTCAATATTTTATGTAGAGGCTAAAGATACTTCTTGAATAATGGGCATATGCATCAAGTTATCTATCAAATTAGTTTGTACAAATGGGTCATAACTCAGATTCTCTTGTCTATTTAACTCTATTAACACTCCTATTGAAGGAATTAGGTCAATAAGAGGCTTACTCACCATGTTCATCTGATTGAAATCATGTGTTAGATTTACGTCGATTGGATATGCAATTTGCATTTAGTTAAAGTGATCTTTCACGATTTTTTTACCTTGACTAGATATATTAGAGTCTTGATATGTTGTTTGGACTAGAGCCATAAGAGTTTTAGAAGAAACCTGTTGATCATAAATGATATTATGGGGCACTCTTACTAAACTTGGTAAATTTTCATGAGGGAAGTTTTTTTATAAATTTGGCCCCTACCTCTATATCTCTAACCAAAATCTCATCTTTGTTCTCTAAAAAATGTCGCTCAAATAAAAATGGATCATACGTGGAAGTTGTATTAGTAGAATATGACTATTGAAGAACTGGCTCATCCACTTTAGGTATTATAGCTAGGTATTGTGTGGTCTATTCTTGGTCTTGTTCTAAATAAGGTGGTGTATTAACTAGATAGTTAGCTAATAGATCTTGGCTTTGTGCCCCTGATTGAGTATTATAAGAGCGATAAGAATCCATCTCATAAGTAATATTATCCACATAGGGGTCTTGTAGCATTTCTTCTTGCACAACTACATTACTAATCCCTAGATTATATATGAGTCCACTACAAGTATAGGAATACATGTTTGGATACATAATCAATGCTTTGTGATAAAAGGTTAAAGAGTTTTACAAACTCTAAAAAGGATAGAATCTAAAACAAATGATGTTCCAACTTGTTCTAGATTCATCAAAAGGATCAAAAGGTTTATATAGAGATTTGTGAGGAAATAATTTAGCATGAATTATCTAATATTTCACTATTCACATAAAGATAAGCAAGTAAATGGACCAAAAATAAAAATTCTAAACTCTAAGGTTGAAGTGTTTCAAATCAGTCTAATCTAGGAATTTAAAAGTTTCTAGGTCTTTTGACCAAATGTGGTGTCAAAAGCTAGGCTCAAACAAGTCATGTGCTAGGAATTTTGACCAAACAACATCAAAAGCTAGACTTTGAAATAGATGAAAGTTTTAATCAAATGGATTTGAAACACTTCTAACAAACACTAGGCATTTGATTCTTGGACATGAAATTGATCAACTACGTATAAGGTATGAAACAAAAGGCACTTTTAGAGATAGTTTATTTTCTCATAAATAATGGTATAAAACTTAGTTCTCCTAAAAAATAAACTAGAAAAAATTGAATGGTATAACTGTGTTTTAGATAAAGGATCACAAAAAGTACACTCAGATTAATCTAAAAATGTAGGAAAAATTTTGGAAATCTATGCAAGAGGGTGTATGAAATAATATTTGAAATGTTTTAGGCAATGTAACAATGCTATAATACCCAAAAGGTGTGATAAAAATGTTTGTTTCAAAAACTCTCTAAGGCAAATATAATTTCCTGCAATTTTGATAGCATAACACTACTTTTGTTGACTCAAAATGTTGTGGTGCATAGACTCAAAGTGCAAGTGTTTAACACAAAATGGCTTAATTCTATCAAGTGGTGAAAATGATTATGAGTCTTGAATGGTCTTAAACCCAAATTGGAAATTAAACCTAAGTTCCCTCAAGTTTAGTGTAAATAGATAACCACTTAACACATCAACCCTATGAACTTATAAAGGTGCAATTCTAAATTCAGATTATAAGTGAAGGACTTAAAACAACTTTGGTAAAGGTCTAGACTCAATTGGGTAACATAATTGTGCCAAAGTGGATGATATTACTCTCAAGCTTTTGATGAAATTTTGAACAAGGCAAATTGATGATCTCATATGGGCAGCATAATGCCTCTTTATTCAAAGGAAAATTAGGACTATGTCTTTTGGTTTGAATTATTTGTTTACACCAAGTTTTGACTTAAAATAAGACTTTAAACTAGGACAAGACTAACTAATTAATCACTCTTAAATATTAAACTGATAAGGTTTTTTGGTATCATTGGAATCCATCAATATACATCATTTTAGAGGATTTAAAGTGTTCACCCAAAAGTAAATGTACATTATATAGTAGGGTTTTTTCACCTTCCTTCTCTCAAATGATAGTACTATGACATGGACCTTGAGGTGCACCTTGCACCAATAATACTTATATGACAAGTGGTGATTTTTTTAAGATCTAACAAGTTTTTGAGTATTCTAGGGGAATCAATTGCATAATGACTTTCATGCCAAATAATTCAAAATAAAAGCATAGATTTTGGGTCTATATCACTTGGATTATTGCAAAAAGGTCTAGTCATTTTTGCAACCACTACATCTTGCTATTCACTTAATTTAGTGCAATGTCCAAATTGCCACTACATCCCATGTATAAATCTAATTAGGATCCAAATGAAGTCAATGATGGGAGGTGAAACCCTAGGTTAAAGCTTCCCAAAAGAACTCATGGGAGGTGATGAAGTCCCCCTCACAAGCCAAGTTTACATAAAAATGAAGAAAGCATGAAAGTCGAAAGACTTTAGGGTAATTTTCAAGGTCACCCAAACTTCGATAAGTTTTTGGGAAGTGATTTAGATGACTTTATTTATAAGCCTTGGAATAGGCTACTTGAAATAGGAATGGCACTTTTGATTCCAAAGGTTCCGTAAAGGGGATAAATGGAAGAGCATACACACAACATCCCTCTTTTTGCCAAAAAAAATTTAATCTAAACAACTAAGTAAATATAAAAAGCTTTGAAAAGGTGAGTTCATTTTTAATCCCAAATGGAAAATGAGGTGGTGTTCATTTGACCCCTTGGTCTTAGTTGTAAACTTTGAAAACATTTACCATAAACATCTAATTTTTTTTTAAACACCAAAACAAGGTTCCTAATTGATTTTTAAGCATGGAAAAGGAGATCTAAAATATGTTTTTTAGAAAATGTCAAACTTTGTCCTACAAAAAAAATGTTAGCATGTCCTTTAGCCTTAAATATCTTTTAGGTTTTAAACAATGAAATTTTAAAAAAAGATCTCTTGAGTTTGTGTTTTAAGAAAAACATAGTAACCAACATCAGTTATATAACTGATGATGGTTACATTTTCTAATCGATGATGGTTATCTAACTGACATCAGTTATACCAATGTGATCGATGATAGGTATCCAACTGATGTTGGTTAAGTTATCCAATCTATGTCAGTTTTACTATCTAATGTTGGTTACTGTGTAAACTTGTGGCAAACAAAAATGGCAAAATAAAGTTAGAAAATCAATTTTCAAGAGTTTAATGGTCCAAATGAATATTTTAAAGCTTTAAAATGATCTTATTCATGTGTGGGATGCATCTAGTCCCACTGATAATGCCATTATGTGATCTAGGAATTTGACTCAAGATAGGATGGTTAGTATGGTGTTAGTTTCAAAATGAAAACAAAATGAAAGAAACACACTAACTAGCATAACATCTCTAGGCCTAGACACTAGGGAAAGCTTAGTTAACAAACATGAATAAAACACACAACTAAAAAAATTAAAAATTAAAAAAAACCCTCTTTTACCTTCCTTAGATGCTCCAAAATGCTTGTTGTAGTGGCTTGCTCAGCTTGTACTCATGAAGTCTTCATCAAAGGAAGCTTGGCTACCTCCATCTCTCCTTGGTACCTTTGGCTTAGTTCAATATATCATCATAATGTGACATATGGGTTATTATTTCATTTCATCCCTATCCACCATTGAGAAAAATCTTCAGGGGTCATATTTTCTAAATCTCAACCTAGGTATAACATGGTTTAGATAAAACCATATTTAGACCTAAGATATCATAACTAGTTTATAAAAAATATTGAGAGTAATACCTTTTATACACCAAATAATAATGAAGGTTTTATTCCTATCAACCCCTCTACAATAATATCTAGGGAAACCAAAAATGATCCTCCTCTTAACACCAATTTTTTGAATCCTCTCTTAGTAGTCCTCCCTTCAACAATTAGAATAATCCCAATCAAAATCATCTTATTGAAAACTCTCAAGACCTTTTTATCAATAAAAATTTCACCCTAAGGAGGAATAATCTAGCCTCCTTCAATTTTTGATAACATTGAAACACCTCATATGTTTTGGGTAAAAATTCTTAGAGGTGAGTTTCTAGAGTATGGGGTAGCTCCCATGCACAACACCTAAAACTAACCACTAACTTGTTTGATTCAAAGGAAAATCAATATAATGAGATTAAACACTAATCTAATGGAGGTGATGTGCCAAGATAAAATACACAATCCTACTTGATCATGCACTATGAAAGATAAATTAAAAAAATCATAGCAAACCCAAGGTTCTCCTAACAAAAGTGTTTCAACATGAAGGTAGAATACAATGTATTTCTCAAGGTGTATGAATAGTAGGTATGATCATCGACACTAGTAGTATTCTTCACACTTAAATACTCACAAATAAATTAGTTACACATCATGTGACCTGCTATAAGGCATATTTCTCACATGAATCATGAAAGAGATAGATGAATGCAAAGAAAGGAAACTATCACTTGTCACTCAATAAAAAACTACTTCACATACTTATGTAATAATTTTAGAAACTTAAAACTAGATTGAAATATTTAATCTAAATTCAAAATTATTATTCAACTCAGTAGGTTTTTTCCATACCAAATGTGGATGTCTTATAATGCCAAAAGAGGTAGCTTATATAGAGAAATGAGGAAGAGAGAGGGGAATAGAAGAGGGAGATTTCCAAGTGTCCACATGAGTTATAATAAATAATTGAGTTATATAATAATATTAATAGGTACCTAAATACATGTGTTCCTCCTCTTAAGGTGATTCATCATCCAAGTGGTGTAGGTGTTAGGTTACTCGCTTGACACCTTGGTCATCTTCTTCGAAACTACCCTTCTTTGCATGTGAGGAGTGAAAAATGGAATTATTCATCATAAAATCACCATGAAATAATTTTATACATCTTATTTGACACCTATAATAAATTTTAAAACTCCCTTGCTCTGACATTTTAGTGGCAATCATCACCCAATTCCTTAGGTGTCTTAAAACCCCTTGGTCTACTACACCTAAGCTTATCCAAATGGCTCAAAAATTGATTTAAAATTCATCAAGGCACTCTCTCTATCTATTAAATGCATTAAAATACCTTATCATACCTAAATAAACTCATTTGGGTTCATGTAACAACCCCCAAGACTCTATGTTGCACCTTAAGCTCTCATTTGGCCTCAATTCCTTGTAACCCTAAAATC
This sequence comes from Torreya grandis, assembly GCA_037957365.1. Taxonomy (NCBI): domain Eukaryota; kingdom Viridiplantae; phylum Streptophyta; class Pinopsida; order Cupressales; family Taxaceae; genus Torreya; species Torreya grandis. The sequence goes on from JARHVA010004266.1 coordinate 161,815, forward strand.
ATGTAAACCTACTTGTTTAGGATAGTGTATAGATGGTAATGAAAAAATGAGTATATATTTGAGGACCCAATGTGGATTTACAACTTTGTGACAAATTTTAGGTTTTGAGAATGAGTGGATTTATCTTTTTCTATTGTTCTCTTCCCTCAACTAGGCCTCAATTAAGCCTTCTTGCCTAAATGGGTGAGTTTCTACTCCAAACTTCTCCCACACATGTGAAACCACAAAAAAGTGTTTGATTAAATTTACCCAGCCTATCACAAACCTCCATGCCAAATTTGAGGTCTAGATACTCTATGGAAGCGTGAGAACCATGAAATAGTCTCAAAACCTAGTCCTTTTTTTAAGCTTGTTTCAGACTATCATTCTAAACTAGGTTTTTTTGAGAATTTACAAGGTATATTGTATATATTTTTGGGCTTTAATATGTTTAATATAACCCAAATCATCTCTTCTAATATTTTTTAAGTGTTCAAATATTCAAAACCCTACATTTCAACTTAAATCCTTGCAAAATAGAGCATTAATTATAGACTACACAGTTACAGGTACAAACAAAATTCATGGTGAGAACCTAATTGGAGTATACAATGATTTTTTGGTGGTTTTAGGATCAAAACAGGTCATATCATGCACTTTTTAGGTCAATATTTCAAATTAAGTCCCTAATAGGGTTTTAGTAGGGTTTAAAGTGACTTAGATTTTTAATGATTGTTCATAAACCCTAGGCCCTTAATCCATGAACCAATGCAAAAATTTTCAATATAATTATCCCCCTCAAATTTTCCTAGAAGCACAGGATCCCATGCATCCTTTTCATATAGATCCAAGTACATGAAAATGCCTCTTAGGTTACAAATAGACCATTAAAGAATGGTTTGAGTTCTTAGGCATTGTTCATGAAGGTTAAAGGCCTAAAATAATAATCAATGCTAGAATTTTTTAGTGTAGGGACCTCTCCACCATTTATGAAAGTCACTTTATCCCATGCATAGGTTCATGGTCTTACCAAGTAAGATAAGCTTTATTTTGAAATGTAGCCATTCACCTAATGAAGCTCAAGGAGGTTTCAAAGGATTAAAGGCATCTTTATTGTCCTTCATTATCCATGGATTTTATTTCAGGGTATGTGATATGTTTGTGAACTTTTTAGAGTCCTAAAACTCTCAATTTACCCCCAAAAAGTTTTTGATACTTCTAATTTTACCACAGGTTCTCTTAATGTTGAAGAACACTTCTCATTTTAGGATTTTGAGAATCCGTAGCATGAGTTATAGTTTGTGACATTCAATGATTTTTTGTGGTGGAATAGAAGAAAACTATGAAAACTATCCACAATATTTATTTGATTTAGTGGTTGGGAGCCACCAGGGTCTATACTATTTGAATACTTAATAATTCTAAGGATCTGATAATTAAACTAAATGATTGTTAACAATGACCTCTAAGCTAGAGTGAATCTTGATAAAAATAAGAAAAAATAAGGGTAAGGAAGAAAGAAACATTATTTTAAGTTTTCATCTCAAATATTATGACAAATTTCCAATTACTTTGAGCACATTTGAACCAATTTATGTAATAAAATATAATAAGCTCAAATAATATCACAAATCAAGCAAAATTCAAAGGAAAAATATGAATCATAAGTAAGAACCAAATTTACTTTAAAGGTTTGTTATTATGATTTGAATAACTTAAGTACATCTAAATATAGAGAAAATAAAATGAAGTATATTTGAGATATTTACAGTCAATTTAGCATTTAGCACAAATTAACATCCTTATGACAAATAATGTAACTCAAACAATAAGAATCATTCAAATTCAAGATAACTCCTTGTAATTGAGAGATAACATAGACATTTAATGAAAACTATCTAGACAATCTTTTCAGAATTCCTTAGTTGTATTAAATACTCTTAGTATCAATTTCTCAAAAACTCTCTCTTTACAAATGGCAACCATCTACCTATTTATATGAAACATATGTTGTTAACCAATTAACTATAAAAAATATCTAGATGTGATAAGGATAGATGTCTTTGATACAATGCCACAATTTAAAAAGAAAAACATGCCAACTTGAAAGGAAAGAGTATATGCTAACAGACTAGCATATACTTTACAAAAATAATATTCTTTTAGGAATTTCATTGTTGGGTCCTTCCAATTAGCCCTATCTAAGGAAGTCTTTCACCTTGGTGTATTTCTCCTTGTCAGCTCAAATTCCACTACATGCTTAATTAGACCATCCTCTTCTTTGTCTACTAATTTCTCAAATTCACTATTTACCCAAGATACAAGTTCCTTGATACATTATGCTTCTGTAATTTGATTCCCTACAAAATTAATGGTATCAAGGGTCTTCTAGTTGTCCTTAGATGAATGACCTTGGATATCTTTTATGTCTTGGATGTGGATATCAACCCTTTGCTTGAATTATTCATGATCAATTTTGATTAAAGTAGTGGTTTGAGAAGGGTTATTTAATAGATTCCCCAAAAGTTTATCAATCTAGTTTACCAAGTCTGTGTCTCTCTAGATGAAGTCCTTAACATGATTTCTCTAGGTAATCAAATATTCTTATTTATCTACCAAAACTACCATGAGGATGTCTAGATGTCTGAGTTTGATAATCTTGAAGTTCAAGGCCCACTTTGTCTTATGCACCTTGATGAGATCCTTCATCTGAGATTGAGAATATGCCACTGGGTGATTAAGGATTGTGCCATATCAACCTGATGGTCCAAAGAATTCAATCTAAACTTAATGCTTTTCAAACTATTGAATGCATTCATCAAGGATTTATTCAACATTTGCAATATATTTTCAAGAATTATAAAGAAGACTTGATCTTCCAAATCTTGATTTTCTATTTCTAAGTTGAGAATCTTCTATTTCAATCCCTGAACTCTAGCCAAGGCCATTGTTGATTGGGCTAGTACCATACTAGCTACATCCTCTTGAAAAATAGGATGTTCCCCTACTACCTACCTTGGAATAGGAGTTAATCTTGTAAATGTCTCCACCTTCTGAAAGGTGAACTCCTTAGTACCAATAGTAATTTTCTTTATCACTACTCTTTCAAGAGTTGATGTCTCTAGACTAAATTGGACCTGAGGATCAAACTCTTTCACCTGTGGTTGTTTATAAATCTCTACATTTGAACTCCCAGAGGCTCTTAGGGTACCAACCCATTGGCTTTCCTTGTTATGAAGAATCTGGATGCTTCTATCTACTTATTTTTTCAACATATCCTAAATCCATGGCTTAACATTATCTTTAACACCTATGTCCACTCGAGTCAGAGCCAGTGAAGGAGAAAGAGATGGGATTTTTTGCAACTTCCCATAAACAAACCAATCAAGAATGGTTGGTCCATAAATAGGATTCTCATCATTGAATAGGTTTATTTCATTATTAGGGTGAGTTAAAGTTAACCTAGGTCTCTTTCTTGGAGCTAGAAGAACTAAGGCTAATTATGCTTATCTCTTTCAACTACCCAATGAAACCAATTCCTTGCTTGCTTCCTTAGATGGGTCTTCTTCCTTTTCTAAACCATAAGTAACCATGATGTTAGAAAGGGTACTCTCCAATATTTCTTTAGCTTCTAAAGCAATTATGCTGATAAATTCTATTAGGGAATAAGGCCTTGGTGGGGAGGCCTAAATTTATAGGCTTTCAATAGGTTTTTTCTCAATATTGGACTCTTCACTTATAACTTTACCTTTTCCTTTTGCATCCTCAAGTTACTCAATCTAAGATTACTTTGTCAATTCTCCTTGTTGAGGCTCAAAAGATTTCCCCTTAATAGGTGGTTGTTGATGTGTAGTCCCAGATGGTCCTGGAAACAAGTGATATTGTAAAGGATGTAACTACCATATTTCTCCTAAAGGTTTATTATCCCTAACTAGCCTACATTCTAAATTTATGTTTTAGTTTTTAACCCTAGATAAGACTTATTCAAATTTATTTTCCCTTGTGTGAATACCATCTCCCACACTTGATTGATGCTTGTACTCAGTCTTTGGGACCTTCCTATCTTGAATATGGTTAGCCACTATATTATTTGGGTCCCACATCTTAAGATCATCTAATTGTAAATCAAAAGAGTTCCTATGTACCACCATGATCTCTAACTATTTCCAATCCTTTATCATAATTCTACTAATGTCTAGTGGGAAGGGATGAGCTTGAGCCTTTTTATTCTTCTTGCAGTGCCAATATATGCCCTAGATGATTTGATAAGAAATTTATTGCTCTAAAATATTACTAAGAACATATATGGGCAGCATGTATGGTTGGAGCATGATTCCTTCTATCCTTATTATAGTTCAATCTGGATAGAACCACAAATCCCCCATGGTTTCCACTTGTTTTTTTATTAGAGGATGAAGTCTAGGCATAGGAATACCAATGATTATCTCAAAATGACTGGGAAAAAGACCATCAAATATGAATTGCATATGATTCTTATATTTGAAAATATATATTTTGGATAATGATGGGAAATGGTAGTCCTACCATCAAGGGACCAATTTTGGATGCCAGGGAAATTAATAGAGGCCAAGAGTGAGTCTAAGAGGTAAGACATCATAAAGAAAGGTTTGGAGGTCTTTCTCTTGATGGTTATAAATTGTTTTGCCAAGAAGAAACTTATTAAGTCTCCAATGAGAAGGGTTAGGTTTTTCTCCAACATGCAATGGGCATAAGACACCTAGACCTTACTCATATAATTTGTAGAAGAGGCACCAAAGGCTTTGTTTAATAAGTTCATATCTACCCTAACACCCTCTCTAAATTAGGTGATAATAATCTCAACATTAAGGGTCTTGAAAATATGGGAACCTTGGATTAACCAAGGAGGAATAACTAAATCTAGGTTTTGGGAATTTGTCTATTCTCTCAAAGATGGAAGATCAACATGAGGTAAAGGGAGCTTATAATAAGTCTCAAAGGCCATGGGAGTTATGCATGCAACATTATTGACATTTCCTTCATGAATAATCCATTCTCCATCTACTCTATAGTCAATGAAAATAGGAAAAATAAGGTTGATGCAATGCATTACCTCTAGTTTAGCAGCTACATGATGAAGGCCTACCATTTGAATTGATACTAAATATTTGTATCTTTGGTACACTAAAGCATTCCTCTTTTATTCCTAGGAAATTTGTTACAACTCTTCAACAAAGAAGAATAAATCAGACCAATTCTTGATTCCATGTACATTCAATGTGTTGAATCCAACTCTATGTCTCTAAAGACCCTTTCTTCACCATCTAAAGTTAGATAAATCTCTTCTTTAATATTCATTTGTTGCCTACCTGCTACCATTGATAACATTATATTATAATTGTAAAGCTATCAAAGTTCTTACTAAGGGACCTGATTTGAATTTAGTTTGAAATTATCTCAAGTGTCACATAAGCAATTTAAACTAACTCTCACCTTCTTTATGGATGGTTTAGGGTTTTTTACTTTAATAACCAAAACATCCAACTTTGATCTCATATGTGCCTTAGATATGATGAAACCTTACTTATCATATCTCTTGTGTTTTCAATCATGAGATATCTTTCATTTGGATCCTCCATACTTATGTGGAGCTTATGTGGTAGGGTTCCATGCCTTTCATGGAAATTTTTCATAAATTCCATTTGAAGAGTGACCATTGGTTTTCAAAAGTCCCTTTTATTTTGATTTGAAAAGCCAAATATAGGTCCTTGCATTTCATTGGTTCTTGATCTTTGAGGTTACTAATTATGCCATATGTCAAGCTTTTGAGGCATTTGAAAAGTCTTCAATTTTGTCACATCATTGGATCAAATCCAAAAAATAGGCAATCACCATTGGATCCTTCAAGATATCTTGAGGCTTTGACGTTGATGTGCACCATTGGATCAAATCCAACAAGCAAATGATCATAATTGGATCTTACAAGATGCATACCCTTTTAATCAGTAAAAATGACTTAGGCCAAGATTTTTTTGTCTCAATCTTTCCTTCATAATAAAACTAAGAATTTCTTAAAATATTTTAGAAATTCCCCCTTTGATTAGGCTTAGAAATTATCGGAGTTAAATTTGATGGTTCAGTCCCATCAAATGCATCCTCATAGATGTTGAATGATGGGGGTGAACATATCAAATTTAAGACAATAAAATGCTTTTGTTTCAATTTAAATTTGATGGGTTTAGTCCTATAAAATACATCCTCACAGACATCAAATGATGGGAGTGAACCTATCAAATTTAAAATAATGAAATTTATTGATCCAATAATTGAAGGCCACATATAAAACCATCGAGAGATCTCAAAGCTTTGAGGATTGTCTAAGTTAAATTTGATGGGTTTGTTCCTATAAAATATGCCCTCAAAGATGTTAGATGATGGGGGTGAACCTATCAAATTTAAGACAATAAAATCCTTCTATTTCAATTTAAATTTGATGGGTTTGGTCCTGTCAAATATGTCCTCACAGATGTCAAATAATGGGAGTGAACCTATCAAATTTAAAATAATGAAATTTATTGATCCAATAATTAAATGATATATGTAAAACCATCAGAAGATATCAAAGATTTTGGGTTGATGTGCACTATAGGATTGAGAACCTTCAAGGAAATGTGAACCATTGGATTAAGTCATGAGTGGTTAACAACTATTAACTTCTTTTTGGGTGTTAGATTTAATTCGCACCATTGGATTGAAACCTATAAGGAAATGATCACCATTGGATTTTCAAAAGGGAATTTAAGTTTTAAATTAATACCTAATCATTTTTTAAGTTTAATCTAATGTTTTATATTAATATTCAGTCATGTTTTAAAGAAAAAACATATTTGAAGCTTAATATAAACTAGACTTATGATCATTTAATCCAAAAGGAAATAAAATTTCCCGCTAGTATTTTCCTAAAAATGTTTAAATTTAAATCCTTTTATGGTTTGTTCCTTATAAATCCTAACTTCTTCCATGGAACTTGTAACTAATCACCTTGTAGATAATTATTATCAATTTTGAACCATGAAATGTAAACATGATCAAATATATCAAAGCACATGTTCCTCTTTTAGAATTGATTTGCCTCTAAAAATCCAAGATAAGATAACTCTTCACATTTAGTCTAGAATACAATTTTTTTGGAAAAAAATATAGGGGGTGTTGGTCTCAACACAAGCCACCCTTTCCATGACTGTACTTATAGGTCTACTTGTGTAGTGTTAGGCTTACCAAACTTAAATAGGGTTTTCAAAAATTTCCCCCCTTTTTTACTAACTATGAGGACTGAATGAAGTCACATTATCATAGAGAACATCCCATATTGAATTATTTCCTCCTAAAGTCCTCTATTTCTCTCAAAAGATGCATATATTTTTCACTTGACCAGGCAAACTTGTAGGTATCCAATTGGTTGTGTGTAGGGTTTAAATGAAATTTGTTTTGACTAGTCTCTTTGGTCATTTTTTCATGTTTCCTTTTATATTAGATTGACCTCATTCACTTTTTTTTTCACCTAAGATTAAATTTTATTCTCCTTATGTACACTTTATCTTCTCTCCAAACGTGAAACCGGCCTTAGTTGCCTAGAGCAACTGTACATGGTCATGAAGTTTGACTATGTTTTTGGGGTTTGAGACATATATTAAAAATTATTAAATATTAAATACTCTTTACTATAGTGTTGAGGACACCAATATCTTCTCTTTAATCTTTTCTACTTCCCCAAAACTCATATCTCCATAAGCACACACTCTCTCTTTACACATGTGTAATACATGGATGTAGGTGGCTACTTGGGGTCTTGACTATGTTTAGAGTTTTAAAAAAAATACCTAGGCATTAAAAAAACCTTTTTCTATTGTATTGAGAACCAATTACCTTCCTTTAAATTCTACCACATTTTCAATGATTTTATATCTTCAAAATGACTATTCATGTGTTTTATGCTCACTCAAGAGATGGCTATAAGTGACTATTAAGAAGAGTATGAACATTGAGTCTTGAATTTGGATTTCTCAACTATATCACTGACACCTTGAAATTATTAAAACTTAATTTTAAGTTCCCTTTCACTACTCTACAAGTTTAATTGACCTTTTTATAGCATTTTACAAACCTTTCCTCTTACCTTCATACATAGGTCTGTGTATGAGTATTAAATCTAAAGACCTAGTCAAATCAAATATCTTTTGGATATCATATGAATTATTTGTCTTCATGGGTATGTGGTTTATCTCATGTCTATACTAAGTCATATTTCCAAACATGTCTTTCTTCTCATGATAATTAGCCTTTTGTCCAAATGAGGACTTATAGGTCTGTCACCTGTAGGTCTACCTTTTTCCATAGATAAACTATTGAGAACATTTTATTGGGTCCTATCCTCATGAAAATTATATAAAATCATGTAATTCATATCATCTTATCAATATAATTTTAGATCACTAACTTAAGGTTATATAATCTCAAAACTGGCCATGTATATGTACAGATCAGTTTATGAGGTTGGCTCATATGCATGGCTTTATATGAAAGTTCAAGCGCATGAGTTAATTCATACCATATGATCATGTAATGAGATCATTCAAGGCTAATTTAGTGTTTTTGAAGGTATACCAATTCTTATCTACTACTTGAACATACTCAATATGTAATTTATGACTTATGAACATCCATCTATAAGTCTACAAACCTGTGGGTGGACAAGACTTATCCAAATCTTTATTCAAAAGTAAATTTGAAACTCATGCTCATAACCTCAGCCTTCAATAGGACCAATGACATCCTCCTATTCTATTATAATTTTTTCATTTCCATTTAGGCCAAGTTTAGTAATTGGGTCTATAAAAGACTATTAATTAATTATATCATACTTCCAAAGAGTAAGGACATGACACCTCTTGAAGGACTACCTACAAATAACTAATTTTCAAGGAGAAATCACACGAATAATATAATAATTAGGGGTTTTTAATGAATCATTAGGAACTTATAAACCTATGAGAATAAAAACACTTCAAACAAACCAAAGCAATTGCAATTGGGGTCGTATATTCCATACACTTGAAACAATATTCTCCTTGTTGAAGATACCTCATATAGTTAAATTGATTTTTTAAACTAATATAAAAATGAGTCCTATAATCTCTCAAAAAATCCATTCTCCTCCATCAAACTCTAAAGTGAAGAAATAGTAGTAAAACTAGACCCTACTTGAAAGGATAAGACATAATGACCTCCTTGTACTCTTACTGATTGTTCATAAATGAGAGGGGATGAATATAAAAAATAATGCCACAAAATTTAATCTTACTATGTCCCTTAACATTTACAAAAATTTAAGCCTCCAAATTTCTCTCTCCTATATGTACCATGTATTTGAATTTTGCCTTTACGAGCTTGTGAAGGAAATAATGGAGGAGATAGAGAGTTATTTGCATCTGTGAGACCTAAAACTTGATCCAAAGATTGAATATGACTTTTGGAGCTGAAGAGACTCATCTAAACCATTTTCTCCTGCAAATAGATCTTTTAAGTCCATACAAGTGCCCATAACTACCTATGAAAGCATTTTTCTCTTAATTTAGACATTAAACTACAAGTTTAATTAGGATATAACCATCTCTAACCCTTATTTAACTTTAAGGACATTATATCACTTCTTTAAATGTTTTTCCTTTAGCATAGTATGTACAATCCATCCATTTTAGCTTAAAAAGGTGACTAAAAGACTTTGTGGTGTATAAAAACATAATAAAAGGTTAATTCATGACAGTATAACTTTCAAGGAAAATTAAAAACCTTATATAATGAGTCATCACCATTATAAAACATGAACACACATGATAACACATTGACTCATGGATGAGTTTTAGCATTATATAAGTACACAAGAGAGAAAACCTTAATCAATGCTAAACAAGGACTAAAATGACCACCTAGAGACCATACATGACAATTACAACTATATACAAGCTTGAATAACCCTATGAAAATTTTCAACCTATATGGGTTGACCATATTGACTTGGGGTCAAAATTGGTCAACATTCCTTGCACAAGTGTTTAAAAAAATGGACCTCATGCAAGCTTCTAATAATAATCAAACACTTTAAATGTAAAGCCACATTTTCAAATAGCCAACCAAACTAGTCATATTATTTTAAATAAACTAAATTTATAATTATATTTCTTCTCCTCTTATAGATGTTAATGGAAATATTATTCTCAAGCCTCTAATCTAAAATAATATGCTCTAAAATATTCAAAATAAACCTCTAGCTCACTTTAGTACATCTATGGATATTGAAATAATTTTTCCAACCATCACATATGATGGTACCACCGACCTTGCCTTACAACTTAATGCCTTTGTTAACTTTTGTATGGAATGGATTCAAACTAAAACCTATAAAACTAAAAATATTATATTCAAAACCTTACATGGATATGTATTATAGTGGTATAATCACCTTCCAACACACTCAATTACTCCATCTTAGCAACACATCCATGATACTATTTTATATAAACATGTTGTCTTGATTTAAGGCATTAATAAATCGATATAAATTAAAGTCTATTTTCACAAATTTATGACTGGAATTGATTCTCAAGTCCTCAAAAAACATAACATTGAACTCTCTAAGCCTAAAATCTCCAATAAAATAAGAATTACGTAAAGTCACCATTGATTTACATCAAGATACTTATATAATCAATTTTTATGGAGCCAAGTGGCTTCAAGGAGATTGGATAGGATCCTCTCCTATCATTTTATAAATATTATCCCTTTAGTCTTTTGACTAAAATTTGATGTTACCATTAACATGGTTAAAATTGAAACCCTTATCCTTAGAATGCAAGCAACCATTGATTTATAAATATCTTACCTATTTGATTTAGGTGACTCATAGATTATATGTCACTAATTCAATGGTGTTAATAAATACAAATGTAAAAAAATGGCATATGATGATTTTTATACTTATCATGATAAAGAGTTTTAATTTTTTAATATTGAGGCAATCCCCATGAGATTAAAATGATATCATTGAATCTCTTATCTCTTCAACTTCCATTTTTTACCCTTTTCAAACACTACATGCTACATATTTCCCCATCCACATGAGGAAATATCCATATGCCTTAGTGTTTAAGGATGATTCTCTTATATTCCACATAAAATCAATCACCACTTGTAAAATATCATGGTATAAATACATAATTAAATTCATTGAAACCAAACTTATCCTTCTAAATCTGACTTTCATTAAAATACACTCAGTAAGCAAGCCTTCAATTTTATTTCAAACATAATATCCTTTGCTATCATAATATTAAAGGCACCCTTATATGTTATGTTACTAAATAAGAATTTTTATCTCTTTTTAAGTAAGCACATGGGGTAATTTATAGTTATCATTATAGAGGACATGATACAACATGTAAATTCCTACATGTGGGTTACCATTGGCCTAACATTAATAAGAATTCCATCACTTTAAAAAAAAAGTGTAATCCTTTCTATATCTATGATTATCTTATTCATTATCCCTTAACCAAGATTCATACCCTTGAATCTCCTTAGTCATTCTCCATGTGTGCATTTAATCACATCAATAAGATTCCTTGATTTCAAGATGGACATGTCTTCATTATTACTACCACCAATTAATTTACCAAGTGGGTATAATCTAGGCCCCTTGATAATGTTACTAGTGTCACTCTCTCTAATTTTATCTTTATCATATCATCTATAGTTATTTGATTTCTCATACCATATATAGAAAAATGGTAGGATCTTAAAAAATAAGGACATGAAGCATCTTTATGTTATATTCAAAATTACACAAAAAACATCTACACCTTATCACCCTCAATGCAATGGCCAATCTAAAACCACTAAAAAAATCATTACAAGATATTTAAATGTACTATTAGGGATTCTTGTTCAAACTTACATCTTAGGATTTACCCTAAATTATGGGACTATCATAAAATCATTCATACTACCACTAAGACAACTCTATTTTCTCTAGTATATGACCCCAAATACATTATATCACTAGAAGTGAATTTACCTTCTTTGTACATTTTTCTTTATGAAAACATTCCCAATGAAGATATTTTTGAATCTCATATTCATGCCTTATATATACTTGATAATAAATGCATGAATGCTCTCCAACACAATTGTCAATAAAAAACCACATTGTTAATAAATATAACATAAAATTCAAATTTTATGCATTAAATGTTAGATATTTAGTGTTAAAATTGGGTTACGCCCATTATAAATATGGTAAGTATGCTAAAAGATGGTTGAGTCCTTACCTCATCAAAGACATCCTTGGACCTAGCACATATATATTATAAATTAATTAAGGACATATATTAAACAAACTAATCAATGCTTAGTTCTCTAAGACTTATTTTTATTGACATATGTTCTTAGATTCATTTTATTTATTCTTTTCCATTTATTTTACATGTTACTTATTTGTAGGTAGTTTATATTATTTTGAGCTAACTTTTCTTGCATGTTATTTTTTGAATCTTTTGTGTTGTATCTTTTCCTTAATTTATATAAACATTTATGTATTTCAATATCAATATTAGTAAAAAAAAATTGTCCTTAGGTTTCTTTTCATTTTTACACTTCTTAGTTTTTTAGTTACATGGTAAGACCCGATGAATCAACTAGTCCCTCTCACAAATGCCCATGATCATTATTTTTACCTTCTATTACAAACTTCCTATTTTTTTCATTATTTAATTTGTGTTTATTTGGTGTCTTTTACCATATTTACACCTTTATGTGTCCTTATGTATTTTTTACCCTTCATATCTCTATCCTACTTTTGCCTCTTGGATTTTCAATTTTTGGATTGTATGGTAAGACCTTGGGGAATGTAACCAAGACCTCCTTATAAATTCCCATTTTATTTATATCTTAATTGTACTCCCAACATTAACTAAGTGTCTTCTTTCAAAAATAAGTCAATGGTTAATATTTGTGTTTTTCCACTTAAATTTAGTCATATTGTCTTATGGAAAAACTATAACATTCTATCTACATATTCTCACCACATTTTACATTTTCATATGACGAAGTATATTATATCATTTTCATTTATACTTTTAATTTATGACTGGAAAATCCCAATTGTTCTATGATTTTCAATTTTTTCCATATTTTAGCTGCTTTTAGGCTCACTAGAGTTTGTTTCAAGATTTTACTTTTTTTTCTAAAATTTCAAGTCTAAGAACATATAACCATAGTGATCTATAATTTATCCCCTTTAGTATATAAGTCTGATATATCTTATGTTAATCATATTTAGAACCCATGGTTGGTCTTTTGAGTCCATATTTAGGAGGAAAATAGAAAATTTCAAAAGATTCAAAAGTCACAATATCATAAGAAAGAGGAATAATAATTATTAAAATTTAGATCACACAAAAATATGTTATCTTTTCTTGGTACACCCCTATCCTAATTGAAGATAAAAATCCATAGTTGGCCTTGACTAGGGTCATTGTGTCCACTTCATTTAGTTAAGTCATGTCAATCTGGGTAGTGTCCAAAGGTTGTATGTAATAGGACCTAAAGAGTTGTGGCTAATAATATTTCCTATTGAAAATGAATTGTTTAAAAACTAACTAAATCAAAATCTTGATGGAATTTAAATTATTGATATTAACTCAAACCTTTGATATATTTTACTTTGAAATAAATCACACTTTGATGAAATTAAAATTTATTGAAATGGAATTCACTCCTTTAATATAATTGCTTGTAATTTAAGTCATTATTACTTGAAATGTATATCACTCAATGCTTTGAAATTGAGATCACACAATGCTTGAAAGGGAATTTCTTTAAATTGAAAGTTTAACTATATCAAAATTAAATGTTATAAATAACATAATTTATAAAAAAATCTTGAATATAAGTTATAAAAATAAACAATGAATGTAAACACACACACACTCCTGGAGGTTGACAAATAAATAATATCTTGAATAAGGAAATAAACATGAAAAATTAAAACACACTAAAACATATTTTAATATCATAAATACCAGAATGATCATTATTCCTTAGAATTATTCATCCCTTGATCCTCCTTGAAATAGGATTTAAAAAACTATAAAACTCTTAAAAGATTCATATGTTTACACTTGTTGATATCAAAAAGTTTACAAAAGTCTAACACGAGAGAGATATCATTTTATTCAAAAAAATCCTTATTCTCTAACAAGATAAGACTTTATATTTGTATTATAATGTTTACAAAATTTTTACAACACTAGTCTAACATTCTAATAAATAAAATCCTAACCAAGATCTATATTATTTAAAATCAATGTCATTCTCTAATTTTGTAGGAGGAAAAGGTGGAGAGATATAGAAATTAAAATTTTACAATATTTTATTTTGTTGCTAAGAATTATGTATATTATCTTAGTCATTATGGTTACTTATCTATCCTCTAACATTAACAAGATAAAATATTCATATCCACTTTGAGGAAGATTATAAATACCCTTGCTATTTATATTAATATATATTTTTATAAATGTCTATATTTAGCACATATAAATTCATTTTTTTAAAATAGATTAGAACCATTTATGGAATTGTTATAAACATATTTAAAGCTGATATAATTTTTTTTTTTTTTTTGTGAATCTATGAATCTATTTTGGTGACCTATGTAGCTACTCTAGTGATCTCTAGAGTTACGCCAATATGGAGCTTGCAAGAGTACAAGCTCTAGAAATGTATTCAAAATTGATTCTCAGCAAATGGTATTGATGATCACAAAATAATTATCTAAATTTTATATCTTATATGACCTGTGCATAGAGAATTGGTATCTTTTTAGATATATTTGTTATAGCTTAATTTACAAAATGAGTAACAATGAATTCTTATAGAATAGTCAAGATAAATGTTGCATATTATATTTTAAATCAACTATTAGTTATTACATTAACATATAAATCCACTTTAGGGAATGATAGATGGGGTAAAAATAAGTTATTAGTTAGACATAATAAGTCATATTATGGACTCATCATCTCCCCTAGACTTAAGGTCTTTTAGGACTTCCTATAATCTACAACTACTATAATTTCCTGCTTAGTGTCATCCTTTTTAAAACCTAGATTATGTTATAATATTTATGCAAATATATCTAGGTTATTTGACCTTGATTAGAATGCCATTTATTCTCTCTAACTCTTTCTTTCCATCCTTAAAAATGCTCATATGCTTTCTCAATTTTATTCATCCATAGGGGTACTGATACTATCAAGAATGGGGATTTATACTTTATACCAGTCCACTCATTCTTAAGTTCTCTCATCATTTTCATAAGATCCTTGGATATCCTAAAAGACTCCTTTAGTTTTATGGGAGAAATTACCTCTCTTATTTAAATAGATATTAAATGTAACCTACCATTTTGTGCATGCCTTTTAAGTTTCCTCAAAATATATTTGAGATTATACCTCAAAATCACTAGAACTTTGTAACATATTTATTATATACCAATCCACTAACCTAAAATACATGACTAATTTTTGAATTGGTTAAAAAAGTAGTATGTATCTAGCTATTAATGTCTCATCATGATCTGTATGGTACTTGATTTGGAAATACATTATTTAATTATATCCTTTGAAGTAATATAATTTTTAAGTGTGTAAATGAAAGCCTTTTACTAAACTTCTCCTACATATAGATTAACTGGGAATAATACCATATGCCCTATAAGTTACCTATGTAAGATTAATACACATAGAAGGTTTTACTGATCAGGGAAGATATAAAAATAGGTTATTATGAACTCTTTTTCATTTTCCATATCATGTGGTAATCCATAAGATGATGTTCATAATTTATATCTATAAAACTATTCTTAAATAAAAATTCCATACACAAAAGCAGGTCTCTAACATGCAAGGACAAATTTGACAAATTATTTAAAATAGAAAAACTAGTAACTAATAACATATATTATCATGAATATAATTTCATATTCATATTCCTCTTGGAAAAATATACAAGTTCAAAAAAATATTTGTCTTGATATGGTCTTTTATGCAAAAGTTATGAGAATTTTAGTGGGATTTGTACAAGTACAATCGAAGCTTTGGAGTTCATCAAGGAAGCTCTGAAGTCCACCAATGAAGCTCTACAATAATTATTGAAGCTCTAGAGTTACATAAAATTGGAGTTGAATATACTCATAAATTTTTTTTGGTGTTAGTAGACTAAAGGAGGCATGGGCAAATGTTTTATAATTTTTTTTACAGACTTTCTATTTATAGAAATTCTATAAATAGAAACTTACAAAAATAGACATCATAACGCATTAGTAAATACATAGTTTAACAACTATGGAAACATGAAGGAAAAGAGCACCAATAAATTTTTTTATCTATTTTTAGAATGTGATTTATTTTTGAAAAATAGGTTTTTTCTGAAGAAGAAAATATATTCATAGTAATATAACTACTATGAATATTTTACATATAAAAGTTGTAAGAATGAATTTTTTAATTTGTTGTTTGGTATTTGTTATCCTAGAATAAGAATTGGTTTCTAAAATAATTTGTTATGTTTTTAAGAATAAAAAATTAGTTGTAAATTGATTTTTTAGGTTGTTAAGATTAGACAATCAGTTCCAAACTAATTTGTTAAATTTATTACTCTCTAATAATAATTTGTTAAAGAAGTTGTATTATAAATACAACCTTCTCATCCATTGTGGGAGTTAAAAAAGTTAGTAGTGGTTAGTATAAGAGTAAAATAATTAGACTAAGCTTGGATTAACGATTTCCATATTATAAATCACTTTTGAAATTAATGAATATTTAATGTTCATGAAGATTTAAGTGTTGATCTACAACCTAATCCAAGGGAGAGCAAGGGCCCATTCAACCAAGGAACTAATATTTTTTTATGTTATTTTAAGTTTTGTGTTATTTTTATTTAATATTTCAAATTTTTTATGTTAAGTGTGAGTGAATTAATTAAACTTGTAGGACTGTGCATTAATGCGTGTGTTTTCATTTGAGTTAATTTCAACATTTTAATTCCAAGCATTTCCTTTTGAAGCATTTGCATTTTAGCAACATAGATTAAATTATGTTTATATTTTCTAAATTCACATTCATGCAAATATATTAAGCGTGTGTTTATTTTAAAATTAATTTCAAATTCAAGAAAGTGTGTTTATTTTAAAACATTTTCAATTCTCGTAAGAGTGTTTATTTCACAAGCAATAAAGTAGATTTCCATTCATGTAATTAGATTATATATTTAGGATTATGTGATCCAAAACCACCCCCAAATAGAGAATTATTAGTCTTTGTATTTTATACCTTATTTCATACTACCATTGGACACCATCCCTAGTTTGATATGACATCAACTAAACTTAGTTGATAAAATTAAGGGATTGATAACACCCATACACATGGTGTACTTGATACTCTTCAGAGGGATTTTAAGACTATTCTACTTCTTCTTCTTCCAACATTTGTCCCTTACCTTTATTTATTCTAGTATAGATGAATAGGAAGGTCAAAGAGGCACCTCCAAAGTCTCACTTGTAGGTTATTCTATTTTTAAGGGCTCCACATCCAAAAATGTAGGTTATTCCATATTTAGAATTTCCTTAGCCATGAATGAAGGTTATTAAAGAATAGGAGTTTCTTTAGTAAAAACAAATGTATCTATGCCTTGGTCAAGCTATCAAGAATCTCTATAATAGCTTAATTTGTTTCCAAATCATATCCAAATTCTTTCAAATCATTATATTGGGAATGGATAAGATTCCTTCTCATTATATGCAAAGGGACAAACCTAAATTATTTTTTAGGAAGACTCCTTCTAGTAATTCTTCTAAGGGGAAAAGATTTAGGTATTTCAGTAGCTAACTCCTTACTTTCAGATAAATCAACAATTTTAAGGCCTCCCTAACTATTTAAAATCTAGTCTCGAGAGTTAGACTTGTAGTAGCTCTTATGGTTTGTAGTCTCTTTGTTTTATTATTTTTAACTAGATATAGATTAGAATCCAGATTGGCTTGTGTATTATTAGTGTTAGTCTTGAGGTAGAGGTAGAACCATGTTTCCTCTTAGTATTATTAGCTTCTATATAAGGACTTATATAAAAATTTGACCTCTTATTCCTTTATTTTCCTTCCAAACATTCTTGTTGTTCAACATCTAAATTTGGTTGCTTTAAAACATCATGATGGTTTAAATCAGAATCAATCCATAACATTTGAAAGACCCTAATCCTTACATATATTTATCTTCCATAATATAAATGGAACCATATAAAAATTAAGGTAGGTTTATTTTACATTTAGGCTTGCCTATAATATGCATCAAGTTGTTTAGCATTCTCATAGAGTCTCCCAATATAGTAACAAGATGACCATCATAGGTAAATAAATTTATTACCTAAAGGTAAATAGTCTTCCATGGTTTTAGGAAGTTTTACACATTGATGAATTGATAATCAATTATGGGGTTTGTTCCCCCTCCACATGGAAAACCTAAATTAAATTTTTTAAGGAAGGTTTGTGATGTAAGACCATGACAACCTCTAGAATACCAAAAATTTCACTAAGAATAGTTGAACCTGTCGATATTTTTACACCTATGAATTTATAATGGTCCTTATCTAGGTTGATCATAGTATATTAAACTATATCTTCATTATATACATGGAATTTCTCCAAGAAATCAAGCCATCCTATTATTCTAAACACTTTTTCCATGACTTCATTATGTAATAACAATTCCATAGAATCTGGTTATGACTTCCTTTTTTGGCCCATGATTTAAAGGAAGGAGGGAAATAAAATCTAGGATTTTGAGGAAGTTTTATTTGAATATCGATGTGTAAAACATAGTAGAGTAAGGTTTAATTCAAAATAAGTTGAATGAGCAAAGAGAGATAGTGAGAGGTGGAAAATGAGTGAGGTGAGGTGAATGATATTCTGTCTCTTAGGGTAATCAGTAGCCATTATTTTATAATTAGTTTGGTATGTTGGATATATGTGGAGATAATTTTGGGTAATGTGGGATAAAAAACTAAATCATGATTACCATAACCACATACGTGAATAAATCCATTGTTTATCCTCCAATCATTTTCTAGTTGTCACTTTATGCTATTTAATTGACATCACCCTCTTTGGATATAATGAATATATATCATGTAATGTCATAATGTTTTAACCTTTATATTATGACCCATTTTTATAGTTATGGGTATATGGTGAAGTGACCCCTTTTTAGGAAATACCTTTTTTTAAGAAAGTGGACATGATGCATAATAAAAAAAACTCACAATAAATTTTAATCATGGAAAAATGAAATAAATAGCTTAGATTACCTTTGATTGTCATTGATTTTATTTAGTCAAATTATCCTATGATATTGAAAAAGAGCAATAAGTTAGTCAAAAGGTATTATTTATTGCTTGAATTTGAGAAAAGTTGTCAATTGTTTGTTTTCAAACTTTCCCCCTTTATTTTTTTGGAAAAAGGGTTTCCATTTACTAGTTTTCAACCCCCCACCCCACTTTTTTTGGGAAAAGGGTTTCTAATTACTAGTTTTCAATTGTTCTCTTATATTGGAACCAATAGGTATAGGCATTTTCCATAATGGAAGAAAAAATATCTTTCACATAAAAAAAATTATGTTTTTACCATTTTGATGAATTTTTATTATTGGGATGTTGGTGATATAACCTCAATATATTTCCATTTACCAATAAATTTTTCTTATTCCTGTCAATTGGTAATAGTTGGATAAATCAAATGGCCCTAACCATTGAGTATGAAATTTACATTTGAAATGTTGGTACTTTGAATTAAATAGTAGCACCCAATATCCAAGTTTAAACATCCTTTCTTGGATGTGATGCTCATGTCATGTCTTTGGTGTTGAAGGAGTTCTATTTATTATAATGCTTTAAGTCTCAATTCATCCAACTCATTTAAATTATAAAATCATATCATGTTATGCCTCTATCAAGATAATCTCTACCTCTATTATTGTCCTTAATGCTTTAAATTAAAATATAATTTAAAGTAATTCATTTTTTAAATACAATAACTCATATGGATACAATCATGTGGTGGACTTCCATGTGGTTTTGTAGGGCCAAATTGCTTTTGGTAACTTGTTGACCCAATCCTTTTTGTTGATGTCTACTAACTTTGTGAGGATGTTCTCTATCTCCCTATTGGTGACCTCTAATTTTCCATTGGCTTGATGATGGTAAGGGGGTTAATTACTATGATTGATCTGATAGTGTTATATGAAGGTTTGGATCATGTTGGATGTAAATTTTGGTACTTGGTTTAAAATAATATCTCTAGGTGATTTGACACATTGAATAATATTATCATAAAATAATTCAATAAATATCTCCTAATGAAAATTTGGTATATCTTTAATTTCATCCCATTTGGTGACATAATCAATGAACAACAAAATGTGATCTTTTCCTTGTGAGTTTGGATCAATAGGACCAATTAAATCTAATCCTCATTTATTAAAATATCCTAAAACCACTTAAGGATGGATGGTAATTTCATTTAATAATGTGTTTTTACCCATCATCTAACATGGATCACATTGACAAACATATTTATTCACATCTTTTTAAATTTAAGGCCAATAATACCTAGCTCCTAGGAGCTTGTGAGTATTCATTTTGACTAAATAGTGCTCCTCTTGGTTAATCATTGTAGGATGTCAAGATGTCATATATATCATCTTCTTAGACAAACCTATGAAGCACATAATTAGGTACACATTTTAACAATATTCCGTTAAGCCATTTTTAGTTATAACTATCCTTGATTAAACATTTATTTTATTTATTATTGAAATCACAAGAAAACCTCCTTTTAGCCATATAATTGGCCATACCAATAAACCATGGTGAGTGTTAAAAGTATGAATAATTATTCATATGTAAAACCATCTTCCATTGGTTCATTCTCTATCTCCCTATTGGTGACCTCTAATTTTCCATTGGCTTGAGGATGGTAAGGGGATGAATTACTATGAGTGATCTGATAGTTTTATATGAAGGTTTGGATCATGTTGGATGTAAATTTTGGTACTTGGTTTAAAATAATATCTCTAGGTGATTTTAAACATTGAATAATATTATCATAAAATAAGTCAATAAATATCTCCTAATGAAAAAATGGTATATCTTGAATTTCATCCCATTTGGTGACATAATCAATGAACACCAAAATGTGATATTTTCCTTGTGAGTTTTGATCAAAAGGACCAATTAAATCTAATCCTAATTTATTAAAATATCCTAAAAACACTTAAGGATGGATGGGAATTTCATTTAATAATGTGGTTTTACCCATCATCTAACATGGATCACACTGAAAAACATATTTATTCACATCTTTTTAAATTTAAGGCCAATAGTACCTAGCTCTTAGGAGCTTGTGAGTAGTCATTTTGACTAAATAGTTCTCCTCTTATTTAATCATGGTAGGATATCAAGATTTCATATATATCATCTTATTAGACACACCTATGAAGCACATAATTAGGTACACATTTTAACAATATTCCATTAAGGCATTTTTAGTTAGAACTATCCTTGATTAAACATTTCTTTTATTTATTATTGAAATCACAAGAAAACCTCCTTTTAGCCATATAATTGGCATACCAATAAACCATGGTGATTGTTAAAAGTATGAATAATTATTCATATGTAAAACCATCTTCCATGGGTTCATCTTCTCCTAAAATATTCAACCTTGATAGAATCTATGCAACCACATTAGCTTTCCCTATCTTATCAATAATTGTTATGTTAAATTCATATAAAATTAGTAACCATCTAATGATTCACCCACCTACTAATAGTTTATTCATTAAGTATTTTATATTTTAATGGTTTGTATATATAAATATTTTATATCTAGTAATGTAATTATGTTTTTTATAACATAGATGACAACAAGGAATTATTTTATGTGGTTGTATAGTTTTTCTCATTATGGGCTAAGTTTCTTTTGATGTAATAGATGGAATACATCTTACCTTATTCATATTTATATCTAATGAATACTCCCATTATAGTATTATAATCATATATGTGGATGTGAAAAGGGAGTTCCTAGTTAGGACCCATAAGTATTAGAGTAAAGATTAGTTTTTATTATATCATTTCAAAGCACTGTTGAATTTTTTCAGACCATCCAAACTCACTATCCTTGGTGAGAAAAGAGAACATGGTTATATTAATTTTTATAAAATATTTAATAAAAAACATATAATACTTTTATGTCTTTATAATCTTTTAATATCAGTTTGGTGCTTAGGTGGAGGAAATTTTGAGATAAATTCAATAATTTTAGGATCTACTTGTATCCCTTTGGCTGAAATATGATGGCTTTAGACAATACATTTATCCACTATCATGAAAAAATTCATAGATCAAAGATAGATAATGTTATTCAAACCTATTTAACACTCTATATAAAATTTTTAAAGATTCATTAAAAGGAATTTCCATACATAGTACAGTCATGCATGTTAACCTCAACATGTGCATTGGTTAGATCAACAAAAATTTCAAGTACTGCTCTTTAGAAATTAATTGGTCCATTATATAAACCAGAAGACAAATTTATATGACAATGTTATATAAGGACATGTGAAGGTGGTTTTATCTTGGTATTTGGGAGAAACTCTTATTTTATTATACCAACTAACTCCATCCAAGAGATAAAAGTATTTCTTCCTAACCAGATTATCTAAAACTTGATCAATGAATGGTAAGGGAAATTAATATTTCATTATTTATTTGTTGAGTTCCATATAGTATTAACAAATCCTCAATTTTTTATTATTTTTTGGTATTATTACTAAGGGAGACCCACTAACTATCTAAAATTGAATATATGAATTTTATTTGTAATAACTTTCAATTTCAATTTTGACCATATCCCTCAATGTTGGATTTATCCTTCTTTGGGGTTGTCTATTTATTTTTAAATTATCTATATAAATATGATGAGTGTATAAATTATAATTAATACCTTTAAAATCACTATAATCCTAAGTAAAATCTTTTATATGTGTTTTTAGTATATCAAATATTGTTTCTTCTTATTCATCAGTCAACTAACTATTTATATTCAAAAATTTACCTAGTTGTGTTGTAATTTGTTTTATACCTAGATGTACTGAATTAAATTGCCTAAATTAACTCATCAAGGATTTCAATGGGAAATATTGAGGTTTAAACATATGTAAGGTTTAAATTTCCTTAAATAAATATTCAACTTATGAAATGACTCACACTAAAGGGTAACAAAAGGCTGTGAGGAAAACCCTTTGGCTACTTTGTACCCAATTGATGCAACTCATTTGGATATATATGTGACATTAATTTTCATTTTAATAATCTTTACAATTGGTTTGGTATTCATCCAAATATAGTTTGGTAGTCTCTAGAGCCATACTAGTGATTCTAGATCTAGACTAGTGACCTTTAGAGCTATTCTGCTTAATTCATTAAACTTTGTGAAATCTTCTTCTATCTAATTTTGATGATTTCTAACTGAAATCATTACCAAATAAGAAATATTATTGCTATTATGATATGGTTAATCTACCCATTAGTTATCATTGGATTCCATAAAAGGTTTTGTAGGTGGATATAAGGAAAATTTCATGTGTTTTATTCCATTTGAGATTATCATGTCCCATGAACTAAAATATATAATAATAACTATTATAGTAACCCATAGTCTTCCTAAAATTAATGTATATCCTAGTTTTTTGATTTTTTGGTTGGAGTATCATAAATTCCACACATTATTCCTATGACTTTTTTATAACTAAGAAATCCTCTATGACTTCTAGTTTGAAAATTTAGTAATCAACCATCTATAGTACCATGGATGTTGGTTTTAACCCGTATAGAGATAGTGATTTAAATGTATCACAAGTCATCACATTGATAACAAAACCTAGATATACCAACACATTAGGTTTTTATTTATTTCTGATTGATATTGTAATGAATTGATTTTTAGGGTATCCATACTTTGGTAAGATAATTTTTCCTACTAAAAGGCTAGATAGATTACCATCTACTTGTATGGTCTTGGGATATTGTATTTTTATCCCTAAAGTTTTGAAACATAGTTCCTTAATAATTATATTGAGCTCATAAAATATATTATGTCATGCAGTAAAGCCATCTCAATACTTAACCATTTTAGTTCTTGTGTTAATATAGAATAAAATTTATGTGATGTTTCTTTGAGTCTCTTTGGAAATAGTATTGGTGATAGTACAATGGGAGGAATCCTTTCTTGAGGTTTCTAATTCTCCTCTATTTTTCGTTACACAAAACTTGTTCTTCCTTCCCATTGGGTATTTCATTATTGGTTTACGGAGAAAGTTGGATAATGTTTTCCATGAATATAGTTGAACATTATTACAATCTATAACATTTAGTCCCATGGTTCCTTCTTGCTCCACATTGTATATACGGGATTATTGCCTATTTATTGGGTTTACCAAGGGTTGATTACATAACTTTGGTTGATTTACTTGTTCATTTTTCTAGGGCATGTTGGAAGGAGAAGGCAATAAGGCCTATTTTTTATTTGGGAATCATCTTTGTTGATTCAATGTTGTTTGAGGTACCCATTATTTATTTTATTGAAATATACATAGATGTTGATTTTGTTGAGGTGCCCATGGTTTTTGGGGTATCTACTCTTGTGGAGACCAAAATTTTGGTCTCCACTATTTTGGAGGAGTTGGAATAACTCATGCCAGATCCCATAGATTGTAAAGATCCCTAGGAACAAACTAATATGGATATTAATTGTAATAAAATTTGTTCCCTTATATCTATGAGATATAATTGAGTTTTTCCTCGGGTTGGGTACTCTATTTAAGATAATTATTAATGGCATGAAGTATATTACACTTCTTAGTATCATGATCCTTGTTAAAAATACCTCAAATCTCTATTTTATCAAGATCACAATCATGTAGAGTGTGTTTATCTGTACATCTTGGGTAGTATATAGATAGGGGTTCAGATGTGAATTTTTATTTTCAATGTAGTTCATCTAATTTGGTATTTATATGTACCAAGGTGTTTATTTTAATTTTTAAAACTATTCCATGAGTTGACCAACCTCACTATTTCATTTCCTTATTTTTAGTTTTTGAATCATGATCCTTATTCTTGAATAATTTATATAGACTTTAACAATATCATTACATCAAGTTTTTTTACATCCCTCTTTCCCATAAGGTTTAGATATTCTTGTGAATAATCATTTAATAATTTTTTTACAAATTTCGTCATCTAACCTATATCCATATCTATATGGATGAATAAAAATTGATTAAGATAATCTTCCATATTTTCATATTCTTTTTGTTTAATTAAAAAGAGTTATTCTTTCCTATCTTGTAAGCTATAGTAATCATGATATTTTCCCAAGAATTTAGAATCCATTTTTTCCAATGTATGGATGCATTATATGTTTAATCCCATAAACTATCTCATAGATGAATCCTTGAGTATAGATGGGAATAATTTTAATTTTTTATTATCACTTTTGTATTCATATGTTTGATAAAGTACCTTGAATTCAAATTAGAATTGATCAGGATCTTCAGTTACCATGCCCATAAAAGTAGATAATATATATGGAAATATGTTTTTCATTGAATAATTCTCATCTATATCTAACAAAATTGGATAGGTAAAGGTTATCCCTTGAGGAGGATCCCTACCTTATGGATTCAATGCATTACTGTGGTTATCTTCCATGTCTTCCCAATAGATGGTATAAATGGTTTTTATATGTGGTGTGGGATCATCTAAAGTATCTAGAAGGCTAATTGATTAAGATTTTGTGTCAAAGCTTTGGATTAAAAAAATTTCATCTGAGATTACATCTTTTTTTAAAAACTTACTTTTGGAGATGTATCCTAAGGTTTAGTGATGATAATTGTGATCCTTCTTCAAAAATATGTGGTTCCTTCCCTATAAAGTGTTCTTTCCCAACTTTCATGTAGTGATTTTGAGAACCCTGTGGCTTGTTAGGCAGGGGGATTGAAAAAAATCTCCCTTAAGGATCTCTTTTCTTATTACTACATTTAAATTCCTATTCTTGCTTCTAACAATTATTAATTTTGGCCAATTAGATCCTAACGACACTTTAGAAAATATATTGCAACAGTGCCAAAAATTATGAGGTTTTTTGTGTCCTCTTCATTTAGTTAAGTCATGTCAATTTGTGTAGTGTTTGAAGGTTTTATGCAGTAGGACCTAAAGAGTTGTGGCTAACAATATTTTCTATTAAAAGTGAACTATTAAATAACTAACTAAATAAAAATCTTTTTATAATTCAAATTGTTGCTATCAACTCAAACGTCTAATCTATTTTGATTTGAAATAAAATCAAAATTTACTAAAATTGAAATTGCTTGAAATGAAAATCACTCATTTAATCTAATTTCTTGTAATTTAAGTTATTTTTCATGAAACTTAAATCAATCAATGATTTGAAATTAAAATCACACAATTCTTGAAAGGAAATTTATTGAAATTAAAATTTTAACTAGATCAAAATCAAATGCTTTAAATAATAGAATTCATAAAAAAAATATTGACTGGAAGTTTTGAAAATAAATAACACACACACACACACACACACACACACACACACACACACACACACACACACACACACACACACACACACACACACACACACACACACACACACACACACACACACTCATGTAGGTTGACAAAGAAACTATCTTGAATAAGTAAATCAACATGAAAACTTGAATCACACTGAAAATTATATTAATCTAATAAATACTAGACTAATCTTTTGTCCTTGGAATGAGTGGGCCATTACTAATCCTTGGAATAGGATTGAAACAAATATAAAACTCTGAAAAGATTAAATTTCTTTAGCTTCCAATTCTCACTGATATTAAAAAGTTTACAAAATTTTAACAAAAGAGAGATATTATTTTATTTAAAATCATCCTTGTTCTATAATAATCTAGGACATTTTATTTATTCTACAAAGTTTACAAAAACTTTTCAAAGCTAGTTTAATAGTCTAATAAATATAATCCTATCCAATATCTATATTATTGAAAAACATCTTTCTCAACTTTTCTAGGAGGAAAATGTGGAGAGTGATATATCTTGGGATTTACACAATATTTTATTTTACTACTAAGAATCAAGTACAACATTTTGGTAGTTATGGTTGTTTACTTATCTTCTTATAATAATAAACTAAAATTTTCATAGCCACTTTGAGGAAGACTATAAATATCTATGTTATTTATAGGAATATCTATTTTTAGAAATGTATATATGTATCATATACACATTAATTTTCAAAAAATAACTTAGAACCCTTTTTTTAACTATTTTATGCATATTCATAGCTAATATACTAATTTTATGGGAATATCTAGAGTTATTTTAGTGACCTCCAAAGACATTCTAGTGATCTATAAAGCCATTCAATTGATCTCTGGATTTGTGCCAAAATCTAGGGAAAGCTGGTTTGGTGGCCTCTAGAGCTACTATGGTGATATCCGTAGATGTGCCAATATGGAGCTTCCAATAATAAAAGATTTGAAGATGTCTATGCCTCTCAGTAGATGGTCTTGATGATCACAAAATACTTATATGATTTTAATACCTTATATGAACTATATATTAAAAAATGGTATATATTTTTAATATTTTTGTTATATCTCAATTGAAAAAATTATTAATTACTTTCAAACAATAATAAAGATAATTATCTCATATTATAATTTAAATCAACTATGAGTTCTAACATTAACACATAAATCCACTTTAGGGGATGATAAATGGGGAAAAGGAGGTTATTACTCTTATATAATGAGTCATATTATGGAATAATCATGCCACATGATAGATCTGAGGTTTATTGGGTAGTAGTGGGAAAATAGACTTTGTAAGAGGTCTCTCATATCTATACATTATGGTGCCACCTAATTTATCAAACAAGTACCCGATCCTCATATTAGACCAACAAATTTGTAATAGGTCGTATGAAATTATGAACACAATGTGGGAATGTAGGATAATTTTATTTTAATTCATACTAGCATTCATGGGATGATATTTACACTTCACTAGTTATCCCAAGCTTTATGTTTTCTAGTTTAGATTCTCTAAAGCCATTATTTTTTAAAATTCTAGTCTTATTAAAATGATTAGAGTGTCTTTCTTCTATTAAAGACCATTTTTTACCCTTCATGATGCCCTATTTTCTCTCCCTCCATTTTTCCCCCTTAACAAGAAGGTTTAATTCTAAATCTATCTCATATTTTTTAATTCCTATTTATAATTTATTTTAGACATGTTAGCATTATGAAAGATTTAGTGTTTTTAATTTTTGAGTAGAAGTTACAACTTTAAGTTTTTATGATATGTGCTCTTAGTCATTACCTTATCTTTATAGGATTTATCTTAATTATGTTTAGGACCTTTATTTTTCTAGTCACTTTTTACATGTCATCTGATCTCATTGATCCCTTTGTATAGTTTCATGTTCCACCTTTTTATGGGCCATCCAATCCCATTTCACACTTTTAATTCTTTCATGTTTCACATTTTTTTAGGCCATCCAAGTTTTTTTTATTATTCATACCTTAGTTATATTTTTCCTTAGATTTTTAACCTTACTATAGTCTTAACATTTTAGCTTTCCAATTTTACCCTCTATTATTACCTATATCCTTGGATCTTTTGCTTCAAATTTATTTTATCATGTTTGGCTTGCCAGTTTTTCTAGGTTTTATAGTCTTCTTCTAAGAGTTTTCTATTTACATACATTTATTGACTATAATTCATACACATGCATGAATTTTACGCATTTTTATCTTTACATATTTAGGATTTTCCAAATGTAGTTATTTTTGACACTTAGATGCACCCTATGAGAATAAGTTTTCTAAGCCTCTAATCCATGTGGAAAAATTGGGACATCTCACTTGCTATGGGTGAGCAAACTTATGAGATGAACCTCTAGATGAGGGATATCTCCCTTTGATGTATCATTCAAGTACATGTCCCTAATACTAAAACTTTAGGGGTTAAAAAGAGTGAATAATAACATGAAAAGTTAGCCTAATCTATGAAGGTGATACACCAAAAGAATTTCTCTACTCATACCTTATCATGCAGATTAAAATAAGGACAAGTTACATATACACTTCACTCAATATCGACTCTCTCTCTCTCTCACATCAGTGTTTCAACATGGGGTCTGGGAGATAACATATATTAGTAAGACTTATGTAATAGGCATTCCAAGACACTCTATTGAATTAGTTGTTAAATATATCTACAAACTCACTTGACACTTCTTTTTGACCTGCAAGAAAGAGATCATAAAACACTAGGTATTAATAGTGTCGACATGTGAAGGTTGATTGAAACCACACTTGCACAAGACTAAAAACTATCATTTACACCTAGTGCAATCCTTGAATGAGGTAAAATTAATTATCTTTATTGGTTCAAGGCATAAATTTGGTAGGGCTTCACCATACCCAGTAGAGATATTCCTATTCAATGCTAAAATGTCTCCATTTATAGAATTTATAAGAATAGAAAAGAGGGAAGCTCAAAGGTCGTATAAAAACATGCTCAGGCATGAGAATAGAAAAAATTATGCTACACATATGGTTGAGTGGGAAGTAGATA
Source organism: Torreya grandis (assembly GCA_037957365.1). Taxonomy (NCBI): domain Eukaryota; kingdom Viridiplantae; phylum Streptophyta; class Pinopsida; order Cupressales; family Taxaceae; genus Torreya; species Torreya grandis. The sequence goes on from JARHVA010004266.1 coordinate 191,665, forward strand.
GTGAATGTATCTTGAGATAGATGTCCATGTAAAATCATGATAGACTCTTCCAAAATGGTGCAATGACTCTTTTGTTGTCCTTCATGAAACTACCTCCATCAAAGACCATCCATGAGAATTTAAAACTATAAACAGGGGAGCTAACACATATAACTACTCAAGGGAAATGGAATTCATTTCAATAGTTATAAAATGCTTTCCTTAACTATTATCCATCCTATGGACACCTATGTTTATGATTTCACGGAAGCCCTTTGATTTCGTTGATTTCCAGTAATGACTCAAACCATTGACCTGCATATTTTTTGCTTACTTTGTCTACACCATATGCTCAAGATTCTACCATTTTTCACCTCTACATTTGCTCTCAAGTTCCCACCAATATTTTTAACTTCAACAGCTAGCCCATGACCTTGAAGTTGATGTCTATGGACTTGTCATGAATTCCTTCAAGATATTTTCCTCAAACACTTTTCTATTTACCTCAAACTTGTGTTTCCCTCAGAATTTTATTCATTGGGAAATTTACCATGAACTTAATGTCTTAAACCAAATTTATTTGGATTTTTTATTTCCCCTTGTATCAAATAAAATGTTTGAAAGAATTAGACTTAGCCCTTTTTCAATGTGGACAATTTTTTGGACTTTTTCTAAGTGCCCTTTCCAAAGGAAAAGTTCCCTTTGGATTTTGAGAAATAGACTTCAAATTTCTCTTAAATGTCTTTTGACAAAATTTTAAATGGTCCCTTTGCCCTTTTGCCAAGAAAAGTGTCCTTTGGATTTCTAGAAATATACCTTTGAAGTTCTTACAAATGAACCTTCCAAAAGGAAAATTATCTCTTTGGGTTGTTTTAAATTCCATTCTAAAAGGTAAATACCCTTAAAGTTTTTTTTAAAGTACCTTTCATCTTTGAAATGGGCCCTTTCTCTGAGAAAAATACCTTCAAAATTCTAAAAACACCCCTTTAGAAGGATTACAAGATGCCCTTCAAAAAAATTGAAGTGCCCTTCAAAAAAATTAAAGTGGACAATTTTCCCAAAAGACTTTTGACCCTTAGCCTAAAAAAATACCATTCAAGAAAATTGCTTCGAATAAAATGTCTGAAACAATTCCTAACACTTGAACAAAAAACCCAAAAACAAAACCTTTGAAAGAATGAACACTTGTACTTTTGCCATGGTTTTTATGTGGAACACCTCCTCTAAAGGAATTATACATAATAGACCTATCCAAAAGGTATATACTTAGATGGTTAAGATTTCATATAGGGGTGCCCAATTTTGACCTGAAGGGACAAAATTTGGTCAACAAATTGGTGACTCATAGGGGTAGTATGCCTACTATACTGACCAAACCAATAGCCTAATTAGTCCATTGGGCATGGAGTCATCTAAGGACTAAAATAAATAAGAAACCTTGACCATGACTCAAAACCTTGATGAAAAGGACAACTAGTTACTACCTTAACCACACAAGGGGAAAGGACACACACACCAAGAAAGCAAACTCATAAGACACACACATGTGCATAAGCACTTAGGGGGAAAAAAAGACACAATTGAAATAAAAATAATATGTACATCTAACATGATATGTTTCTCCTCCTCCTAGATCAAAGGGGAAGCTTCTTAGGTCTCTTTCATGATAAGAAACCTCATGGTGGTAACCAATTATCTTGTTAAAGTGATAACTTGGTGACTCACCCTTCTTGTTTTTGACTTTGATTGGCATGCATTCAAATGTATCAGATTTAAACATGTCCTCAACCTTCATGTATCCATTCTACTCTTTGATACATGTCTCAGGTTGGTTCTTCATGATAGTGTAGTCCATTAATGGATCAATGGCTACCATCTCATCATCATAGGGTTCATTTGGCTCATGGCCCTCTTGGTATGCATCATGGACCAACTCATTATTTTTTATCCTTTTGAGAAGCTGGTCAAACTAATCTCTTACTTTATCGTAGCTCTCTTGAGAAAGGGTGGATGGTGTAATATTTGAACTGAGGCAAAAAATTTCTAACTCATTCTAAAAATCATCATTTTCTTGCATAACTCCTTCAAAGTCTCTATCAAACCAGACTGACCTATCTCCTTATTCAAAACCAAGATTCCTTGTCTACTCAAGAACATGCTATTGAACCACATTCAACTTAGGTACCATGATTTTATCATTATCTTCATCAAATCAAGAGGAAAATCCATCAAACAAAAAGGAAGAGAGATCACCATGTTTGAATTCTTCATCATCAGCTACTATGTATTGTTCATTATCTTCATCATGACCAAAATGAAGTTCATCAAGTATAGATAATGAAACCTCATCATGTCTACAAATATCTATACCTACTACCTCCTTTCCACTCATATTATCTTCTCCACCGTTTAATTTTTCAACTTCATCTTCCACCTCACACAAGAAATTTTCTCCTTTCTCCAAGGAGAGGGTGGGAGGGCAAGAAACATCCTTGACTAGGGTGAAAGATAATGGAACATTTTCATGCTCTTCTTTCCATATTGTAATCACCCTATAAAATCTTGGAAAACTTCCATTATTTGAACACATTTTATATTGAGGAGTAGGAAAATGAGTTACTAAAATAGCATTTCTATCCATAAGAGTCTCATCAATCTCTTCATTCCTCTCCTCTTTAGGTTGTGTTTGCATTTGAATAACATCCTTCCAATGTGTGAAACCAATAGGCATAGCTTCTTCTATCTTTTCTTCTTTAAACTTTTGGGCTAATCCGTGATGATCACTCCTCCAACTTAGAATCTTGACATCATGTGTCTCCTCTTGATGATAGGCATAAATTTCATTCATTTTTTCAAGGTCTTGAGTTGTTTCATGATAGAAATTTCTCCAACTTGGAATCTTGACATTAGATTGAAGGGCTTGAGGAGGTTGGGGAAGACTAGGAAGAGTTTGCACATGCATAAGAGGGGTTGTTTGAAGATAGATATGTTTGTTTCTAAAGGAAATGGGATGGATTTATTCAAAGGAGGGATCACAATCTAAGAACTTGGCGCATTTTGTTTCCATATAATGTTGATCCACTATCTTTTGGTGTTGGATTTATAAGTGCAAAGGATTAATAGTAGGGGTAGTTTGTTTTGACATAGGAAAAGATGTATTAGATGGGCTATAAGGTTGGCTCATTTTATTTTGGCAAGCAAGTTATATTTGATAAAAAGGATTTTTTGTATAGGGGGAAGGTTTATTTTATATAGGAGAAGGTTTAGAAGAAGGTCCATAAGGCTGACTACCTTGAATGGATTGACTTCTCCATCTTACTAGTTTCTCCTTCATGGATTGCATGGATTAGGCTTGCCTAAATAAGCACTCCTTATTTATAAGCTCTTTATGATACCTATTTTGTTCATTAAACCTATCTACCTCCAGTATTTTCTTCTCAAACTCTAATATTATCTCACTGACACTCTTGGATTGACTAGGAGAAGGACAATTAGGAGAGCTGATTGAGGGGATTCCATGAATAACATGAGCTTAATCAAAACTATATGAAGGAACATAAAGTCCATACTACTCAAAAATGGGATTATACATACCAAATACAATTTATTGATGCACTAGGGATACTTAACCAGCTGATTCAACTCAGAGTCACCATTGGTGTTGATTGAAATGCCTCCAAAAGGTTGATTGATTGAAGAACACACCAATAATTGTTCAACTCTTTGGACAAATTGTCCCACTAGGCATGCCAAAAAAATTTGACACTTGGATGTACCCTATGATAATAGGTTTTCTAGGCCTCTAATCCAATTGGTAAAATGGGTACATCTCACTTGTTATGGGTGAGAAAACTTGTGAGATGAAATTCTAGATGAGGGCTATCTCCCTTTGATGTATCATTCAATCACATGTACCTACTACTAACACTTTGGGAGTTGAAAGGAGTTAAGAATAACATGAAAATTAAGCCTCATCTATGAAGGTGATATACCAAAATATTTTCTCTACTCATACCTTATCATGCACTTTGAAACAAGGATAAGTTACATATACACTTCACTCAATATCGACTCTCTCTCTCTCACATCAGTGTTTCAACATGGGGTTTAGGAGATAGCATAGGTTAGGAAGAATTAAGAAATATGCATTCTAAGATAATCTATTTAATTATTTGTTCACTATATCTATAACCTCACTTGACACTTCTTTTTGACCTACAAGAAAGAGATCATAAAACACTAGGTATTAATAAGAGTGACATGTGAAGGTCGATTGAAACCACACTTGCACAAGACTAAAAACTATCATTTACACTTAGTTTAATCCTTAAATGAGTTAAAATTACTTATATTTATTATTTCAAGTCACAAATTTGGTAGGGCTTCACCATACCCAACAGAGAGATTTATATACAATGCTAAAATGGCTTCATTTATATAATTTCTAAGAATAGAAAAGAGGGAAGCTCAAAGGTCATAGAAAAACATGCTCAAGCTTGAGAATAGAAACAATTACACTACATATATGGTTGAGTGGGAAGTAGACAATGAATTTATCTTGAGATAGATGTCCATGTAAAATCATGGTAGACTCTTTTGAAATGGTGAAATGACTCTTTTGTCATCCTTCATGAAACTGCCTCCATCAAAGACCATCCATGAGCATTTGAAACTATCGACAGGGGAGCCAACACATATCACTACTTGAGGGAAATGGAATTCATTTTTATAGTTAGAAAATGATTTACCTAACTACTAACCATCCTATGGACACATGTGTTTATGATTTCATGGAAGTCCTTTGATTTAGTTGACTGCTAGTAATGACTCAAATCATTAACCTGCCTATTTTTTTATTGCTTTGTTTGCTCCAGATTCTCAATATTTTTTCATTTGTCACCTCCACATTTTCCCTCAAGTTCCTACCAATATTTTTAATTCCAATAGCTAACCCATAACCCTGAAGTTGATGTCCATGGACCCATCATGAATTCCTTTGGGATATTTTCCTTAGACACTTTTTTATTTCCCTTAGACTTTTGTTGCCCTTAAACTTTTCTTCATTGGGAACTTTCCCATGCACTTAATTTCTTTGACAAAATTTCTTTAGATTTTGTATTTCCCCTTGTATTAGACAAAATGTCTGAAAGAAGTAGACTTATCCCTTTTTTAATGCAGATAATTTTTTGGACTTTTTCTAAGTGTTATTTCCAAAGGGAAAGTGCCCTTCAGATTTTGAGAAATAGAACTTTAGAGTTATTGCAAATGTCTTTCAAAAAAATTATAAATGGTCCCTTTGCCATTTTGTCTAGAAAAGTGTCCATAGTTTTAGAAATATACCTTCAAAATTCTTGAAAATGAACTTTCTGAAAGGAAAATTATTTCTTTATATTTTTGTAAAATGCCCTTCCAAAAGGAAAATACCCTTCAAGTTTTTTTTAAATTACCTTTCAACTTTGAAATGGGCCCTTTATCTAATAAAAATACCTTCAAATTTTGGAAAACACCCCTTTGAAAGGATTTTAGGATGCCCTTAGGAAAAATTTAAGTGCCCTTAAGAAAAATTGAAGTGGATAATTTTCCTGAAAGACTTCTAACCCTTAGCCCAAAAAAAGATACCCTTCAAGAAAATTGCTTCAGATAAAATGTTTCAAATAATTCCTGACACTTGAATAAAAAACCCAAAAACAAAACCTCTAAAAGAATGAACACTTGTACTTTTTCCATGGGTTTTATGTGGAACACCTCCTCTAAAGGAATTTTACATACTAGACCTAGCCAAAAGGTATAGACTTAGATGGTCGATCTTTCATATAGGGGTGACCAATTTTGACTTGAAGGGCCAAAATTTAGTCAACAATTATTTCACCTACCATGATCAATATTATGGTATTTGCATACATCATTTATGCTAAAATGCAAGTTAATACATGTTTATTTTACTTTAAATTATTTATTTATCAATAGTTATTTTAGAGTTTCATTTATTTTTTGGTGGTGTTATGTATATTTCCAAAAGCACCATCCAATGTTACACTATTGTGACATAATATGAGCTTTAGATGGGGAATATGTATAAAACTAATATTTTGCATCTTTATAATTTATTGATTATTTCTCATGTAGGGATTTTTAGGGCATTAATCTCCATGAGTGCACATCATAAAGAGTGCACTAGGAAAAGGGTGGGGTTGGATTTTAGTGCTTTATGAGATATTTTCCTACTATTCTAAAATACCTTCAATATTATTAGTCTAGCCTAATATGAGTCTCTTTTGTCTTTATTCTCCATATACTTAAGTCTAATTTTTATATCCACCATATAAGAAATCTATATTACCTTGGTTGATATATTCTTTTTCTTACTTGTTTATCCCTATATTTTATCAACATGGATGATGTAGTTTTGTGTTTGTCTTTGTCTTCCATATTATATCATCACACCAATATATTTTTGAGTTAGCCAACAACTTTCAACTATATCATCCTAGTCAATATGATCAATATAGAGTTTCAAGTGATTTATGGGTTTTGAGTTGTATATATATGGGTCATAATCATCATTTACAAATAGACACTAATTTCATCTACTATGTTTTCACTCACATTTTTTCTCTTAAGTAGTCATTTAAGAGTTATAGATTCAAGTCTTATCCATGGATCTCAATTTTTACTAAAATTATTTTAAGTTTAATAGGAAGAGACAAATTGAGGAGGTAACCTAGTCTTTAGAATCCAAAACTAAGGACATATAGGCATTCTTATTTCCATTTTAGGTTTTCATCCCAAAATATTTCTTACAAAGTTACACTAGACAAAAGGAAGAGATCAATGTGATAAAAAGTCACTCCAAAGGTAAGTATCCTTATTCTCTTTCCTTTATTTACTTAGTAGATATATATGCTTTGCTTATTTTTAAAATAACATGTATGTTATTTTAATTTGTTAAGTCTTACTTATATAAAATAAGATGGTATAATATAGGGTACATAGGCTTTCCATTATCACTCTAGGCTACATATATTTTATTTGCAATTTACCATTATGTCACTTATTTCTTATTGAGTTTAGTGTTAATTTATATCTTAGATTTAGGTTGCCCTTATTTATTAGATTATTTTAGGATATGTTAAAAAATAGGTTTAAGGGCTCCAACAACCCATATAATAATGCCAAAGAGAGATAATGAACCACCCATCAAGACAAACTAGGACTAACATCCCTCCTGGCAGCCACCATAAACCCCCTTAGGATAAATTAGAAATCTAAAAAAACATAGCATAATTAAACAAGGCACAAAAAATGTAAAAAACTACATGCAAATCCAACTAGTCTTCAAGCTCATTTTGGATGGTAACATTAAGATTATTGTTATTTTTATTGTCATTCACTTCCTCATTGCTAGACACTTTATTTTTCATGTTTTCTTTGGTCCTTTTACTTGGTCCCTTAGTTACATGTGGATTATTAGGTTTTTTTATCAAGATCCATCACCTTTACCCTATTATTGTTCAATGTGGCCTGTTGCTACTTATTTCAACCTTCTTCTTGTTATTTCTACATTTAATACTCCTCTTTGAGAATTTCCTTGAGCTCAGGGTTAAGCATGCTCATCAGCTACTTATATACATTTATACCCTTGCTACCCATTCTAAATCTAGCTAATATCCCTTCTATGACAACCTTGATTTCCTTTCTGATTCTTATGATGTCATTAACCATCCTTTTAGTCTAGCCTCCAAATCATTCAACTAGTCCTTCAAGTTCAAATTTGGGCACTCATTCTTAGCTAATATCTTGCCTTGTATGTTGGAATAACTGTCATTGATGTTAAAGGAATTGTAACAAATATGAGTGGAAATGTCAAATGGAATTGTTGTCAAAAATGAACATAACTATTACCAAAAGTGAAAGTAATTATTGTTGGATGTTAATGGAACTATTGCCAGAAGTGAATGGAATTATTGATGGAATTAAATGGAAATATCACTAGAAGTGAATGGAAATGTCATCAGAAATGAATGGAATTATTAATGAAAATGTCAATGGAAATATCAACGATCATATATTTTGGTGAAGATGTGCCTCTTAGATGGGATGCATCCTTTAAAGTCTATATAAGGGAGAAGAGATGTGGAAGTATACCAAGCATTCAATTTGATTTAAGATCATATAAGTGTGAGAGAGAATGGAATTGAGAATATATATCATTCAAGTCTAAGGAAGAGAAGAAGAGAAGAGTAAAAAATGAAATAGAATATCTCTTAAGAAAATAAGTGTGAAGGGTAGATTTATTCTAATGAAGAATATCATTTGATAATTATGAAAGAGAGGAGAGAAGAAATTATATAAAAAAATTAGTGAGATAAAAAGGTTAAGAGAAGAAAATCCATCATTTGATTGAAGAAGCAATCATAGATGGTGTAATAAATTTGTCTTAGGCTTAGGCTCAGTGCCTCATAGTCTAAGGGTTGTTACTCCTATGGTTTAGTGCTCATGAATTGGCCAAGTTGGTTCTTGTTAAAGGGGGTTGGTGCTCTTATGGGTTGGTTCTCATGAATTGTTTGGTTTGGTGCTTGGTAAAGGGGATCAGTGTCTCTAATGGGTGGGTGATCATAAATTTATCGATTTGGTTCTTAGTTTGGGGATTGGTGTCTCTATTAGGTTGATGTATGTAAACATTGTAAAAGAGTTATATTAATATAAAAGAAATATTTTTTGATAGTTTTACCCTAAAAGGGTTTCCACATAAATATTATGTTATCCTGTGTTATTAATTTCTAGATATTGAATGTTTATGGTAGTTGTGGTTGATTAAATTGAAAATATTAAAAGGTTGTCTTATATTGATTCACCCCCCCTCTCAGTATAAGCATGTACTCAATAATTGGAATTAGAGTAGGTCCTTTGGAGTAGGTATAGAAACCATAAAGTATATTATTTGAAGAACAAGATGGACAAGCAGCTAAGGAAGGAGAAACAAGAGTTGAAATATGTGGTCAAGGCTCTTAACGCGCAGGTATGTATCTTGGAGTCTAAGTTATCTTTAGAAGCAAAAGAAGATAAGATGTCTATTCAAGATCTTAATAATTAGGTAGAGGTTTCATATTCAAGTTTTAGATCAAGAGAAAAAGAGTGTGATCAGTTGAAGGCTGAGTTAGGTTCTTTAAAGGATAAGCATGAGAGGCTCATAATCAAGGTCAAGTTTGAATGGTAAATTAAAGAAGCCAATTAGGTAGCATAATGCTTTTAGGTTTTATAATTATTTTCATGGCCATTGTTTTTTTGTCATCATATTGGTCATAGGGAAGATAATATTTGAGGAGAAGTAATCAGTCAAAGGGAGATCTTAATCACCTTCGAGTAAAATCTATGAGAAATGTTGCTTCATTTTATTGTCATAAGGTTGGCCTAATGGTAAATTATATCCAAATGGAATAAAGAGATCCTCAAGGTATGTCAAAAGATATGGATCCAATATAAGGTATAAAAAGGGCAAATCCAAACTGAAGATAGTAAAGTTTGATCATATTGAGTTTAAGAGTGAGAATGGACTACTTTCAAAGTGGAGAAAGAATCAAATAAGAAGGACCGTGTAGAACTCTTATTATCAAGAGTTGTAGAAAAGATAGTGACTATTAGTCATAAGTAGCCTATAGTTAAAAGAGAATATTTTATTACATTTTAGTATGATCCTTGTCAATATTCCCTAAAGTTAGTTTCTAATGATGGTGCATTAGAAGGTAAGATAGTTACAAGAGTTGAGAAGATGAAAAACATCATGTATGTTAAGGTTAGTTAGTCAAAGAAGTTAGACATACCTAAATGGATTATAAGAGAAATAAATCAATATTATGTATGTAATAGGATCAAATAAGTAATAGAGGATATGTGGGCATCTCCTAAGTTCACATTGTTCTAGGACCCTTTGTGTGGGGTGTCTCTTCTAGCCTTTAAGGAGACACTTTACAAAAAGAGGAAGCATGGTGGATGTTTGTTGGGTATTGGATATGTTTCATGACAATAAATTAATGAAGGTGAGCTCATAAATTAGTTTGTATATATTTTTGAGGTAGCTTGATATGGTTTAGTGTCTTGAGAGCTCTTGTGAGCATGGATTTAGGTAAGTCTAGTTATTTTAAGCATGTTCTTGATGATCATATCAGTAGTAGTGGTAAGATTCATATGAGAATGTGTATTGATATTTGAAATAGGTCTCTTGGGTCCAAGAATTTTAGAGATTGATATGAATTTGGCATCTTATGCAAGGGTGAAGGTGTAATCAAATAATGTATGTCAATCTTGTGAGAAGTTATGCATGTTTTGGTTTCTATATTTTGGTTTATGGCTTTAAGTGGTGTGATTAAAAGGAGAATTGAGTTAGGGGGAGATAACTCAAGTCTCTTGAGAATAATGTGAAGTATGGACTTATTTATTATGTGAGATTAGTCAAGGATTAGCTCTGAGAGTAGTTTATCAGGTCCAATGATCAATAAGGATATATATGGATAAGCTTGTGAGAGTTTGTATAACCCTTTGCCATTGATGTCAAAGGGGGATAAGGAAAAGAAAAGGGGAGAACTATAGAAAGAGGATAACCATGGAAAAACCTTTGCCATTGATGTCAAAGGGGGAGAGTTGAAGACAAGGGGAGTAAAGGAGGAGAACCACAACAAGGGAGATTTCATATATTAATTCATGGGGAATGCCATCAATGACAAAGGCTGAGATTATTGGAATAATTGTCATTGATGTCAAAGGAATGATAATTGATATGAATGGAAATGTAAAATAGAATTATTATTGAAAGTGAATGAAATTATTATTGGAAGTGAACGGAATTATTGCCAAAAGTTAATAGAATTGTTGCTAGAAGTGAACAAAATTATTACTAGAAGTGAACAAAAATGTCACTGAAAGTGAATGGATATGTTGTCATAAGTGAACATAATTATCAATGGAAATGTCAATGGTCACATATTTTGGTGAAGAGATGCCTCTTAGATGGGATTCATCCTTTAAAGACTATATAAAGGAGAAGAGATGTGGAAGTATAACAAGCATTAAATTTGATTGAAGATCATATAAGTGTGAGAGAGAATGGAATTGAGAAGATATATCATTTGAATCTAAGGACGAAAAGAAGAGAAGAGCAGAAAATTAAGTAGAATATCTCTTAAGAAAATAAGTGTGAAGGGTAGATTTATTCTAATGAAGAATATCATTTGATAATAATGAGAGGATAGAAGAAATTATATAATAAAATTAGTGAGAGAAAAAGGTTAAGAGAAGAAAATCCATCATTCTATTCAAGAAGTAATCACATATGGTGGAATCAATTTGGCTTGGGGTCAGTACCTCATATTTTATGGGTTCGTGCTCTTATGGGTCAGTGCTCATGAATTGGCTAGGTTGGTTCCTAATGAAGGGGGTTAGTGATCTTATATCATAAATTGGTTGGGTTAGTGCTTGGTGAAGGGGATTAGTGTCTTTAGTGGGTGGGTGCTCATAAATTGACTGAGTTGGTGCTTGGTTTTTGGATTGGTATCTCTAATAGGTTGATGTCTATAAACATTGTAAAAGAGTTATATTTATATAAAAGTAATATTCCATGGTTTTCTCCCAAAAGGGTTTCCACATAAATCATGTGTTCTCTTATGTTATTAATTGTCAGATCTTGAATGTTTATGGTTGTTATGGTTGATTAAGTTGAAATTATTAAAAGGCTATCTTATACTAACTCACCCCCTCTTACTATAATCATCAACCTCATTCTTTCCATATTTTTTCAAATAGGACTCAAGGGTCCCAATGTGTCACATCTAGTTTCCCTAAGGATTACTTAAATCATTAATTAGTGGATGATGTGGTTAATGATTAATATATTTATTGTTTATTTATGATTTTGATTTTCATATGTTGTTTAGTTGACATATATATTAAATACTTCCATGATTAATACATAGATAAATAGTTGTTGCATACATTTTGTTATGCTTATGATCATGACTTATATAGATTACTTTCATTCAATATTCATTATGGATATATGTTGATTATTATCATGATTTGGGCTAACTACCAGTTTATTTGATGAGGTGGATGTAGGATTGTTCCACCCTCTCAGGTAATTCCAAGGGAGATTATCATCGAAGAGGGGGGTGAAAATATTAATAGTGGGTATTGAGAGAGATAACTCTAAGGACCAATTCACACACCAATATCATATATTTAGAATGAAACAAATGATGTTTGCACTAATTATTATAAAAACTATTTGCCTTTATTTCATTATTAGTCAAAAATTTCATGTGTGCTAATTTGTTGTTATTAAATGATACTCCTCACTGCATTATACTTGGTAGAAACATAAGTGTGCCAATATGGTTTATTTATTTATACATCTTGTTGTTTTATCACATTGTTCTTTTGATATATAACTTAAGAATTTTTTTTTTTTTTTTTTTGAATAACTAGAGGTTGAAAAGTAGTTATCTTAATTGATATTTTTGACTACCTTTATTTAAGCATTTAAATATCTTTTTTGAGTAAAACAATATTAAGATACATTTATGATAAGAATACCCCACCTCCAAAAGAAAATTAAATTTTCTAGTTGATACTTCAACAGTTTAGGCATGATAATATTTTTCATACTTTAGTGGATAGATAAAAATTAAGGGTTGTTTAGAATCTTCATGACACTTTTATTATTGTGATCCATTTTCTAAAGTCAAAAAAGGAAAAATGTGAATGGAATTAGGGTTTTGATATCATTATGTTTTTAGGTTTGACCTTGTTAAAGAAGGTCGGAGTTAGCTTGGCTACCAAGCTCACATGTAGGAAGATGGAATATGTGTTGACATGAGTGGAGGAGTGGTGCTTTAATGAATAAATGTTACATGATATTTAGTTAGCTAAATAACTAGGGTTTTGTGGAATTCATGTAGAACATGAACAGATGGTGTAAGAGGATAAGTAAGAAGATGTGAAGAATAAAAGGTGTCTTATTCATCATCATCACCTAAAAAAATGAAGAAAATAAGGGTGGTATCTTGAAATTTGGAAAAGATAAGATTTATATATGTTTTTTTTAAATACTAGGTCAATTACATTTCTTAGTTTTGATAAAAAAAGAGATTATGGGGTTTTGTTTTATTGTATTAAATAATAATGTGAAATATATCTTATTAAAAACCCTATCCTATTAGGTTTATAGACTCGAGGATAATGTTCAAATCCCATTATCAAGCCTATAAAGTTAGGAGGTGAGAAAATTTATTATAGACTTGGACTATGTTTTCATACCTGATTACTTTGGTATCGACCTGAATATATATTTAGATTTGTATTCTTTAAAAAAAATTACTATTTATAGATTTGGGTTTTTTAATGTATTCATTATCTTTGTATACCTATATCAATTATAAAAAGAGAGAAACTTGTTTATGTCTTGAGGACTCGTGTCATACTTAAATATCCTTCCCCACTTGTGTGTGTGTGTGTGTGTGTGTGTGTGTGTGTGTGTGTGTGTGTGTGTGTGTGTGTGTGTGTGTGTGTGTGTGTGTGTGTGTGTGTGTGTGTGTGTGTGTGTGTGTGTGTGTGTGTGTGTGTGTGTGTGTGTGTGTGTATTGATTTATCCATGTTGTAACCAATATTATAATAATGAATAAGTTATAGATGGCATGGATCGATAGCTATATTTTTTATGAAGACCCTAGCTCACCTATGGAGAGTCCTTTGACCTAGAATAATATCAATCCTTATACTCACATGTATAATTCATGTACAATTTTTGAATAAGAACATAGTTATAGGTGAAGTAATGAACTTATAGTTTTATAATCAGTTTGTATGATACCCTTAGCTATTATCATGAGTGATTTGGTTAATTTGAAAGATGTTAAGATAAATAAAATAAATTTATTTAAACACAATTACAATAAAAAAGTCATCATGTATGTAAATATGGATATGAAATTATGTGTTTTCAATAAGGAATCCTTTGTAAATTTGAGGCCTTAACATGAATATTTAAATATTTAGTGGTATACACTTATAGGATTAAAATTTAGTAGTAAGATTTTCAAAATAAATAATATGCTATATTTAGAGACATCAGAATGTCAATTTAAAGGTATGTTATAAAATATATACATGGGTATAGTTATATGGGAAAGATAAAGTTCAAATTCATAAGCTTAAGTATATAAATAAGTCTTGAGTTGATTTTATTTCTAAGTTGATAATACAAAATACTTGTTAGTTGTATAGGAACCTTGATTAACAAAAGGAGTAGTATATACAGGTTGAAATTTAGACACCATGTCATGTATATGATTCATAATTTCCTAGTTATGAATTTATATGGAATACTATATGTATCATTTATCAAAAGAGTAAAAATAGATAATTTCAAGTTTTTGGCTAGTATTAAATGTATATAGGATAGACCTATAAAATAGATATTCATTTTTAGACTTTTAAAATGAAATGATGTTTCTATTAATATGTGAGTAGGGTGGATTTTAAATGAGGAATGAAATCCAAATATCATCTAGAACTATTACAATTTGCTTCTATTCTAGAGTATGATGTTATAAAAGAGGGAAAATGGTACAAAGGGTAGATATAGTGCCTTGATTTGATGATGTTTACTTGATATTCTTTGAATATTTTGTTGATTATGTATTGACATTGGGTATTTATGGTGTTGAAAATATATGTTAGATCTTGATTCTTATTATACCCAATGAACATATCTGGTATGAAATATAGTGAATAGATAATTCTATGAGTACCATTATAAATGGTAAGTGATTGAATCAGTTGGATTTTTTATTGATGTTTGTTTACATCATTTATTATTGCATGGTATTGTACTATTCTTCTTTTGAATCTTTTTGTGTAGACTATATATGGGATAATAGGAGATACATATATGAGTATGCCAATGGGTAATTCATATACATACCCCCTAATATCATTATGTCATGATTCAGTAGTAGAGAGTTCTATGTGAGTGAAAATGACTCGGATTGTTAAATATGAAATTATATAATGAAAATTTTGACCAAAGTAATGTTATAGATAAGACATTGTCATTTCACTATACTTATAGTTTACATATATTTTTTGATATCATTTATATAGATGAATGAATTACATGATATATTTGATTAATGCATATAATAATTTTAATACACATGTGGGTTTTAATTTTTTCATGATATTTGTATTTTTCTTATCTTCCCCTCCATGAAGGGTAGGGACACTCCAAGAAGGGAGGTATGTGGGAGAACTCTAGTCTATGGTTAGAGGTAAAACACTTAAATCATGGTATCCCTCTATCAGGTGATTCAACCAAATGGAATTATACTCAGGCTATGTGATGCATCATGTATCTATTTTGTGTAACTCATATTATACTATTGCACTCATTATTTGTATATTCAACATTGTACTAAATTTGTACCTTATTATTTGAGGGATATTCCACATAACAATGGCTATGTCTTTTGTATATTATTTTAAAAATAAAAATAATAGTGGTTATAAATAAATTTATGAGTGATTTATGAATATATTATTAGTTTTAGTACTTGTTTCATTTTATTGTACCTAATGGATAGTTTTTTAGCTTATTAACTAGTTTATTTCTAGAGTACTAAATGGGTTTGATTTATCCAGTGGGCTAATGTGACTATAGCATCTATTTATTAAGAATTATTTAGTTTTTAGATAATAAATGGTTAGATGTAAATAATATTAACAATAATTTAAAAAAATTAGTGTCACTATGTGTTAGCCCAATGGGGTCTAACATTATGGTATTAGACCTTAAGGTTTAGCTTTCGGACCTAATGATTCCACTAACTTAAATTTTATACTTCTAATATCAAAAAAGGAAAATTGTGTGAGGTAGTTTGGTTAGTGAGGGGAATTCTAATGTGAACCCTCAAGATAATAAAAATCAACTATAAATAGATTAAGTTACAAAACATGATCATATTCTCACTATTATGAATGAGACTAGAGATCAAATAGCATCTATAAAATAAGAAATTCATGTCCCAAAAGAGGAAAATGAATAAGAGGTACCTGAAGAACACCCTAATAAATAGGAAGTTCCTCAAGATCAAGGGCATGAGGAATTTCAACAACTTGATATAGGTCAAGTATATGTAAAACTAGCATGAGACATGAAGAAAGTAAATCCATCCAAATTTAATGGAATAGTTTTGGGTGATGGAGATGAAACTTGGATCACATAGATGGAAAAATACTTTGAGATTTTAAATTAATTTGAGGTAACCAAGGATATATGGGGATCTTACAAATTGGGTGGTGAAGTAGAAACTTGGTGTTCCAAGAAGAATCTCAAAATGAATCTAGATTCTAATACCACCAAATGGGAGTAATTTATGACTCTTTTCAAAGCACAGTGGTTACCTTAGCTCTATTTTAACCATAATTTAATAGATTTTTAAAACTTGAGGTAAGGATATTTGTTAGTGAACAAGTACTGGTATTATTTTACTAATCTCTTAAAATATATTCCATAATACTATAAGGATGAGAGATTCTAAATCATGAAATTCATTATGGCCCTAAAACTCCAAATTGGGTATGAAGTGGATGTTCATGGACCATCCACCATGGATCAAGTTTTAAAAAAGGATATGAAATAAGAATAGAAGACAAAAGCCTTTAAACAAGTCAAAGAGAAGTATAAGAATAAGTTTGGAAGTTCTAAGACACCATTAAAGAAGAAGAACTAGAAATGGAATGGTAATTCTAAGAACTAGTTCAACAATCAAAATAATAAATCTGGTAATACTTCTGGGAATAAGAAACTAGGAGGAAATTTTAGATAAGGATTTAAGGGTGAAATTTGAATTGAGAATAAAGGACCACTAGGAGGATGTTTTACTTCTAGAGGAGATCATTATGCCAAAAATTGTCATTAGTAGAAGATAGATTACAAAATTAAGAATACAACTTCTTCTTCACAATAAGGAAACCTTCCAATAATGTATTCATAGAGTAGTGGATAATTGGAAAATTGAATTCCAAGCCTCTCCCATTTAAGTATTAGGTACTCTATTTAGTCATACAATTATTGTTTTAATTGATACTAGAGCTACCAAATGCTTTATTTCTCTTAGAATGTTGAGTAAATTATCTAAAAAATTTAGATGTATGACAAAATGCATGGTAGTATAGTATTGGAATGAGTCCAAGTTCAACGTTGACATATATCTCATAGAGGCTGAAATATAGTTGGAATAATTCACTATGATTTTAAATCTTTATGTAGCACCACTAGAGTCATATGATGTTATCTTAGGAGTGAATTAGAATTTTAAGCACAAAGCTAAAGTTGATTGTTTCCTTAAAAGGGTTTAATTTTTATATGATTTGGGAAACCAAACCCAAATTTGAGGAAGTCAAAGGGAGTTAAAGCTCATTAAAATTTCATCCATTCAATTAAATAAGGTTTAATTTAAAGGATGTAAAACATTCCTAGTCATAATGAACAAGTGTTGAAGCTAGGGAACCCACCTTGGAAGACAATCCCTTTCTACAAGAATTTTGGGATGTTTTTCTTGATGAATTTCCAAGGTTTCCTCCAAAAATGGAATTTTATTTCACCATTGATATCATTCCAAGATTAGAACCACATTCTAAGGCACCTTATAGTATGATAACAATAAAGATAATTGAGTTACAAGCACAAGTACAAGAATTATTGGATAAAGGTTTGATTCAGCCAAGTATTTCACCATGGGATACACTTGTAGTCTTTTTCAAGAATAAAGATGGAAACCTTAATTTATACATTGATTAATAGATTATTAACAAAGAAATGATAAAAAAACATGTATCTATTTCCTTGTATTGATGATATTTTTGATCAAATGTGTGGTGTTATAGTCTTTTTTATGATTGATCTTCATGCAGAATACCATCAGTTGAGGATTTGAGAGGAAGATATTCTAAAAATAGATTTTTAAACTCATTATGGGAATTAAAAGTTCATAGTAATTCCTTTTAGGTTAACGAATTCACCTGAAACATTCATGAATCTCATGAATAATGTGCTCAAAGATTATCTTGATTAGTTTGCACTAGTCTTTTTGTACGACATTCTTATTTATTACAAGAGTGATGAAAAGTATATTGATCACTTATGACTAGTTTTGTAATAGTTATGGAAGCATAAGATTCATGAGAAGATATCAAAGTGTTATTAATTTAAATAAGAGTGTAATACTTGGGACACATCATCGCTATACATGGAATTTTAGTATATTTATCTAATATTAGGGCCATCATGGATTGGTTAACACCCAAAAATGTGTATGAGGTATATATTTTAAAGAATTAGTAAGGTAATATAATAATTTTGTACCAAAATTATCCAAGATATCTAACCCAATTAACTCTCTTCAATGGAAGGAGTAACACTTTGTGTGGTCATCAGGGACTTTCAACCCAAGATGAAGACCCAAATAAGATGAGGGTAGAGATCCTGTAGAGCATCCAAGGAAAATTAGAAGCATGAACACAGCTCTCTTGGCCAAATTGGGATGGAGAGTTTACCATGAAAACAAAGAGTGAAGTACTATATGGAAACATAAGTATCTCTTCAATGCTAATACCCTTTCTAATTTCTTTTCTTACCCTGATGTAATTCGCCCCTCTTCCATATGGGGGGTTATTCAAGGGACCAAACAAACTTTAGAAAAAGGATGTTCATGGAAAGTTGGTAATGGACTAAAGGTGAAATTTTGGGATGATGTCTGGTTAAAATATTATCCTTTGATAGAATATTTTCAAGATAAGGATGTTGTTGATCGTTGTAAGCAGAGATATGGTATACTTGTAAGTCAGTATTAGCAGAATAATTCCTGGGTGAATTTAACTAACGTTAATCAAGACCTCAGAAATATTCAATTATCTCTCAATGTTGTCTCTCTTTATCCCTATCTTGAGGATAAGATTATTTGGCATGATGATCCTAGTGGACAATTTAAAGTATCCACTATTTTTATTTCAAAGGAAAATGGTAATCAACCTTTGTGGTCCCACGCCTGGATGAAGGGGCTCATCCCCAAAATTAATATTTTCTTCTAGACTCTACTTTAAAATAAAATCCTGACTCTTGACAATTTGCAGAAAAGAGGAATAAATGTGGTTAATAGGTGTATTTTATGCAAAAATGGATTTGAAGATAGAGACCATATGTTTTTGCACTGCTCTTACATGCAGCAAGTCTGGACTGAGATTCTTAATTTTTGGGGTATAACATGGATTCATCAAAAAAGTGTGGATCTATCTTTTAAAAGTTGGTGATGTCCCTCAAAGAATACTGATGTTCATTTTCTCTGGAAACTAACACTTCCTCATATATGGTGGGGCATATGGAAAGAAAGAAATAATAGAATATTTAGAAGTAAAAAACTTCCAGGATGGGTGCTGGGCCAGATAATTATTAGAACAATTAAGGAGAATTTTAAATCACAGAGGAATCCTGATGAAACCTTTCAATTTGATAACCCCTTATGATCTGAAAGGCCTAATTTGAAGACTGATAATCCAAGATCAGGTGTAAAATGGAATGTTCCTCCTATTGGATGGATCAAAGGAAATTTTGATGGAGCAGCTAAAGGGAATCTGAGAAGAGCGGGATGTAGAGGAGTTTTGAGAGATCATGTGGGAAATGTAATTGATGCTATTTCTATCCTTATTATTAAGTTGAATAGTCATATTGCTGAAGCTACTACAGCCCTCTACACCATGAAACTAGCTGTTGAGTTAGGATTTTCCAAATTATGGCTGGAAGGTGATTCCTTGAATATCATAAACATCTTAAATAATAAAAACTCAATATCATGGTCTATTGAGGCTATGGTGATGGAAATTAAAGCCTTAATTCAAAAATTTGAAAAAGTGACCATATCCCATACTTACTGAGAAGCCAATGGGGTTGCTGACTAGATAGCTAATTATGCAGTTTAAATAGAGCAAAAGTTGAGATGGCATGATGCATTAAATAAGCACGTTGATCTCAAAGCGCTTATTAATTATGATGCCATTAATTTAAAGGAGGGAAAGATCTACCTAGAATAGGAAGTTAATGATTCGATGGAGTGGCCTTATGGTGGATAGATTACTTAAACTGAATAGGTACACTCATGAGAATGTAATATGGTTATCACATGTGTCAACAAATAGGCAATTTTCATTTCAAGTAGAAAACAATTGGCTCCATTTTTTAGTCATTAGTGTGTGGGCGTTGCTGGAATATTGTTTGTTCTACAAAATGAAGGGTGAACAGTAGAAGTAAGAACCTAAAAATTGTGAAGAATGGAAGGCTAAACAGGATGTTTGGAATATTCTTTAAAAAGGGAAGGTGGTGAGTTATATGGAGCGGCTGCATGGTTCTAAACCCCACATTATGATGACATTCTTCAAAAATTAGATAAACGATAGAGTAACTCTCCATGGTGTCACGGTGAATCTCACTGAGGAATTCATAGTAGAGGTCATGGGGATTCCAATGGAGGGTATTAAATTCTCTAAGTAGACCACTATTTCTAATGAGGCATATAGAAAATTCCTGAAGACGGATGCTGAGGAGAAGCAATTGGAAAATAGTAGAGATTTTTTTGACCTGGAGCAGATAAAAGGAATCTGGAGAGAAGTTTTATGTTGCACCCATGAGTATTTCATTCTTGATGGTAGAAGCAAAAGAGTACATAAATTCCATTTTGTCTTTCTTAATCATATTAGGCACAAAGACAGAATTTCCTTTCCTTTCTATTTGCGTTACTCGCTGCTTCAAAGTCTGTTTGCTCATAGAAAAAAGGAATCTCGCCCTATCTTGCATGAAGGAATGATTATTATTATAGAAGGTTTTTTTCAAAAACAATGCCATAGCCTCAAATCCTCATTCCAACAAAAACAAGGATTCTCAGAGTAAGAAGAATGAAAATGTAAAGGGGAAAGAAAAACTCAAACCAAAACCCTCCAGTTTTAAAAAACAAATTGTTGATGAGGAAACTAAGTGGGAAACTATAGAAAGTTCTGATAAGGAGAGTCTGGAGGTAGAGGAAGAGAAGGATAGTGGGGATTCCATTTCTAATTTGGAAGGTAAAGATAAAAGTGAGAATGAAAAAGAAGGGGATACTATAGAGGAAAAAATAGAACAGGAAAATTCTGATCATGAGGATAATCAGGGAGTGTTGGGGGGAAGTGAAAAAGAAATGGACATTTTACTTGATGATCCATCTTTGAAAATAGATAAGGAACATATAGTTCAGGATTCCAATCATGCTATGGAAATAAGAGAACAAGAAAAGGATTATCCTATCCAGAATGAAAATCATGTTACTATCGAAGAACATAAAACAATGGAGGATCAAACTGAAAAGGATGAATTCACTCCACAAGAGAATACTGAAGATATTAGTGATGTTGGGCAGAAGGACAGTAGGCTTCCCTTCATTAATTTGGCCAAATGCAAAGCTGATGCCATTCTTCAAGCTGATTCGTGGATGTATAAGGAAATAATGAAGCTAAAGAAGAGAATGGAAATAATGGAACATAATCAGGAAGCTAATTGGAATAAAATCAATAAGCTGGAAATGCAGATGAAAGATATTCCTATCAAACTTAAAGATTATGAGAATAATCTCAGAAGGCTCATAAAGGAAAGTAAAATGAAGATGGAGGAGGTTACTTCTAGCATATGCACTGCTACAGCAAACCTTGGAAAATGAGCTAGTGAGGAAATAAAATCCTTGGAGGGGCCAAGTAAGAGGACCAGACAGAGCTCGAGGAAGAAAGCTATGCAAGATGTTGCTACTTCGAATGCAATATCCATACAAGATACTACAATGATTGGAAAGGAGGCGGTGAAGATGATCCTAGAATTAGAAGACTAGGGTCTTTTTGTTCATATTGTTCTAGTCCCTTTTGTTGGATGTTATAACTAGTTTCGATATTTGGTTCTTAGATTTTAAAACTTATGTGAGTTTTCAGGTCTCTGTAAAACCTGGGGTCTTTCTTCTTATGGTCTAGATTGGTGGTTTTAGGTCCTTGTAAAACCTGATTTTGATATTGTTCTGCAATAGGCTTTAGGTTTGTTTTCTTGTTGGGCATTTTTGTTGTATCTTTCTGACTTTGTTTCAGGGTTTCAGGCCCCCTTCAAAACCTACTTTTACCTTAATCTAAAACACTTTGTGTGGTCAAATAAGTGTGAATAAACCTTTCAAATTATGAAACAAAGGCTTAATTTTGCACCAATGTTACAGATTCCATATCTGAATGGACATTTTTCAATTATAATAGTTACTTTAGGAGATGGATTAGGAGGATTTATCATGTAGGATGGTTTAATTGTGGCCTATTAATCTAGGAAATTGAAGCCTTATAAATCAAATTATGCTCCTCATGACCTCAAACTAGTTGATATAGTTCATGCCTTATAGGTTTGGAGGCATTACTTGTTGGGTAAACCCTTTGATCTTAAGACTAATAACTTAGGTCTTAAGTGTTGAGGTATGTTATTGTTGTTAGTTTTTAGGCATTGATGTTGTCATTGATGTCAAATTCAAGATGGGTGTCAAGGTCAAGAGTTGAGGCCATGCTTGATGGAGTAGTATAGAAGTCTTGTGATATGATAAGAGAAATTTTGAAAGAAACATTTTATTCCTCTATTGAGAGATAATTTTAAATCAACCTAAAAATTCTTCTAATTTTGGTGGCATGCCAAAGCTAAGATCATGATGCAAGGTAAGCTATATTTAGTATTAGGTGTCTTGATAAACCTACTCTTGTCCTACGAGAAGGCATATACATAGACCATATTGAATCTTGGTGATGTGTGTTAGTATAGGAATGAGAGAGTGTATTAATCTATGTTAAACTTGATAAAGAGACAAAAAATCTTTAAAATGAGTTCTCAACTCAGTTTTGAGGCTTAGTCTTTTCATGAAAAGACCTAGTGAGAAAGATTAGGCCTGGTAGCATGATGAGATAAGCGATAGGAGACTTGTATTAATAATTTTGGTAGTGTGTGATAATGGTATGAGGTTTTATGACATGAAGATGAGGTATTGATAAAAATACAATATGTTTTAATGTGTGATCAAGGTCTAATTATGACTGGCAGTTTAAGGCATAATATGCAAAGAGACCTAGTGTGATCTAATGAGGGGCAAAGTTTAGATCCCAAGATGAAAATTTTAATATTAACACTTTAAAATTTGTGATAGGTTTTTTTAATTTTTTTGACCAATTTTTAAGTCATATATTGAATTAGAAATCATGTAAATTGGTGTTGAGATCCTCTATGTGCATAGAATGGGGTATTACAAACTCAAAAAAGATTTTCTTATGCTTGTTGGGATGTGCAACCTTTGCATGAGATCCTGAGTAGTTCATGAAAGTTGGGGAAGGGTCCCATTTTGAATTTACTAGAATTATTTTTGGATTTGATGGGCAATCTTGTATGAATGATTGCTAAGAAGGTAAACCAACCCTCTTAAAACCCTCAAAATGACCTGATAAGAAATATCTTATTGGTTATGGAATAGAATGGTTTTTTGACATATTTTAATGTTTTTAACATTTAAAGGACTCTTATATGTTTCTATATGTAGTTTTTATTTGTTATAAGAGTGAGTAGAAGCTATATTAAAACCCTTGTTTCTCAAAATTTTGATGTAGTAGGTAGGATTGACCACATCAAAGCATGAAAATGGATGGAGGATGATGAATGAGACTTATAGTTTATGACCATGTAATTTTATGATCAGGTTTCATAACTTAAATATAATAAACTAGTGATACAAGTTGACCTATTGCTACATAGGCCTAATGAAGAAAATAGTAAGAAAACTAGGTAGAAGTGAGAATGAGATTAGGGACGGATACAAATGTATGGGGCAATATATGTATATTTCCCCATACATTTGTATCCATCCCTAATCTCATTCTCACTTTTGCCTAATTTTCTCACTATCTTCTTCATTAGGCCTATTTAGCACCATATATATATATATATATATATATATATATATATTGCCCCATACATTTTTATCCATCCCTAATCTCATTCTCATTTCTGCCTAGTTTTCTCACTATCTTCTTCATTAGGCCTATCACCTTTAACCCTTGAATATAAGTTTTGGTGATGCACACAATCAAGCAAAAAAAAATTCTCAAAGTGACATGTCTAACATAGTGAAGTCTGTATAGGGTGAAGGCATGAGATTGGTCTATAAGACCAATATTGATATTGAACCTTATTGTGTGTGTGTGTGTGTGTGTGTGTGTGTGTGTGTGTGTGTGTGTGTGTGTGTGTGTGTGTGTGTGTGTGTGTGTGTGTGTGTGTGTGTGTGTGTGTGTGTGTGTGTGTGTGTGTTATAATAATTATGAAGGATCATTATAACCCATTTTAATTTAATAAAAGTGTTCACATATGTGTTTTAAATCTTGATCTTCATGACTGTGTTTTTGGAGCTACAAGCAATTTTTTGTATGTGAGGTAGAATGTTGTTATTGAGTCTTTTTTCATAGATTTAAATAATACCATGATCTTTAAGTTATTATATAAGTATCATATGTTAATTTTAACACATTTTTATTCATGATAAACTCCTATGAAGGTGTTAAAATTTAAAGACTCTTGACTAGGTTTTTGGAGCTTGTGTGTATTTCTTAGTGAACATTTGAAAGTGATCAGTTTGAGGTCTTCTACCCTATTTGGTAAAGTATAATTGAATTTATGATGAAATTTAAGTCATTGAGGTTATATCCATGTGATTTTTTGATATATTTATGAGGAAAATTTTAGTGTATGCTTTAGATTCTCAAGATTGATTTTTTGGCAGTGAGAAGGGCTATTTGTGAGTAGGATTAATGGCATGGTTCAAGGAGTCAAATAATATAAATGGTGTTATGGACCTATATTTATGTTATAATGGGCCTTTTTTTAAGTTTATATTAAGTGTTTCATCCATTTGGGGTTATTCTAAGGTGATCAAGGTGTAATGTGTGCCTTAAGAAGGCCTAATTATATTAGGTCTCTATTAGGCCTAAAGGTGGTTTTAGTCCTTATGGGTTATGAATGACATATGTAGTGAGTGTTTCACTTATTAAATGTGTGTATTAAACAATTAAAATATCTATCCAAGTATTAATAGATGTTTGGCTGACCAAGGAGGGTGTAATCAAGAGTCTTGTATTTATACAAGGCATAATAGGCCTATTTGGGCTAGTTAAGTAATGTGAGTGAAAATGAATAAAATATCACCTTTAAGAGAATAAGGAGGTTATGTAGACCTTAAAATGGGACTAAATTATTATTAATGAATATACAATAGAATATTTGAAGCTTAATAACAAGTTCATATGAACTAATCAAGCCACATGAAGGTTGTTTGAATGAAGTAGAAGAAGGGTAGATTAGATTGTTTGAAGAGGTAGTTTGAGAGTGTTGAAGGAGTGATATTTTTTTTATTGAGAGAAAATCAAAGTTTAATAAGATATGTGTTCATAATTTATGACATAGGATATATCAAATAGAGAACTGAAGAAGAGGTCACCATTTATTGAGTGAGCAACAAGGTATTGTAAAGGTGATCAAGCATGTCTTAATTGTGTTGGTGCTTAGTAAAGAGTGAGTGGGAGATGCCTTGTATATTTATGATTGTATAATTTTCCTTGAAGTGGTTTAGTTGGTGCTGATTCACTTATTGGGTTGATGCCTCCTTTCAATTTGGAGCTTACTAAAGGACTAGTTGAGTTGGTGCTTGAATAGTGAGGGGTTAGTGCTCCTTGTGGGGTTGGTACCTCCGTAAATGTTGATCAATTTATTATAATAAGTATTCCAAGTAGTATTTTAGTGGTTTTTATCCCCCATGAGGGTTTCCCACATATATCTTATGTTCATGTGTTATGTTTTTGCTTCATGCTCATATGAATGGTTGATTATGCATTTTTATATCTCTTGATTAGTTTGAATGTTTAGATTGTACACTAATTCACCCCGCCCTTCATTGGTTATGCTTCCAAAAATTTATATCAGAACTATTCCTTTATATGAGGCTTGATAGCTTGAAGGTGATCCTAAAATTAGAAGATGGCTAAGCTTATGAAGGTCATGGTTGAGGTTTTCATAGAGGACCACATGATGGTACTAGAAAAATTAACTAAGAATAAAAAGTATTATGTTGAAGCTAAGACAAAAATCAAACCTAAATATGAAAAGTACTCTAGATTAGAAAGGCCAATTATAAATATATGTTTTGATAAGCTAATGATCATTTAAATAAGCTATCTAGGCCCAAGAAGATCAGATAATGGTTCATTGGAGGTGTGATTGCAAAAATGGCTTCATGATGTATAAAGGTATGAACATGTATCCTTGTTTTTATATGTATATTGAGGTAACAAGACCCAATGGAAGATTTCATTAGAATCATGAGTTCCAGGAAGGTATATGAGTTATAGATTGGTCTGCAAGACTAATGAGGTTATGAAGACCTAAGAAGATGATTATACCTTATGAGCATGGTCAATGGAAGACAAGGGTTTTTCAAGACTCCATGTAATATTAAGACCTATAAGAGATTTCATGAAGTGAATGAACTTGTAAAGACTTGAGTATTTCAATGAACATAGACTGGTCTACAGAACCAATATGAACATTTGAACAAATTGTCTATGAGAAAAAAGATAATCTAAGGATTATTATAGATCAAGTTAACATGATTTATATGCCCTAAGGAATATCACAAAGGTCTGAGCTTAAAAATCATAAGGAAAACATGAAAATTCAATGAACGTAAGGTGACTATAGAGTTGGTTGTTTTTTAGTCATTACCATGTGTATTTTAGTGATCTTGGTGGATGTGAAAGTGACATTAGGATCATATAATGCACATGGATAGTATATGAAGTCCTTGACAAATCTTGTGAAGTATAAATTGATTAGAGTTTGATAAATGTTTAATAGAGGTCTGCAATAAAGATTGAAGTCTCACAAACCTAATTGGTAGTTTTTTATGTGGAAGTTATTTTGAGGTAGTCTAAGCCATGATGGCTTATGAAACATAAATGGGATAAACTGATACACAATCAATATGTTTGTGTATAGACGACTAAGATTTTTATTTGCATGCATGCCTAATTGTATAGGTATCTATAATATCTAATTTAAGATGGTTATAATTACCTATAATATGCTTTGTCAGAGAAGGATTTCCTTCTTCAGGTGTTACCAGATATAAATTAAGAAGATTGATGTTCATGTGTATGAAGGCCTATGATGGTTTGGGCAAACTTGAAAGGAGAGCATGATCTTATGGGGAGCTTTGTATCTCTATGATTAATAAGTTGTCTACTTTAGTAAATATGATCTTAAGATGAATTTAATTTCTATTTAGTTTTATCAAAGGAAGGATAGTCTTGTGTGGAGAAAAAGGTGATCATTCTTGTAGCATGATAAGTTTATATTAATCTTGAATAATATTGAAGTGATGTTTCTTTAGAGATTGTGTCATGAGTTGAAGTGTTCTTTTGATGTCAAGATGCATCATAAGGTCATAAAAGGATCCATTTTCATATTGTGAATGATCTAAAGATGTTTAGAGGCCTGAGGAAAATAGAAGTTCTATGTTGTTCTTAAGAAGACCTATTTGACCATATGTTTCCTTGAAGATGCTATGACGTGATCTAAGCCATGATGGTTTGATAAGCTTGAAGATAAGTATGTATAATTAAAAGGGGAGATTTTTAGTTCTATGAGTGATTATGTCCAAGGATCAATGGACTATGTGTGGATGACCTTGTGATAATGTATATGACCCTTTGTAATTGATGTCAAATGGGGAGAAAGATGAGATTGGGAGAAAGATTAGTTTGAAGAAGATCCAGCTTGGGGAGCTGTGAATGATCAATTTTGTGTAAATGTTTACCATAAATTAAAAAGGGGGATATTTTTGAGGTATGTTATTATTTTTTTTATTGAGTCATTTATGTTTTCATTGATGTCAAATTTAATATGTGTGTCAAGGTCAAGATTTTAGGCCATGCTTGGTGGAGTAATATAGAAATCGTATGATATGACAAGAGAAAATTTGAAGGCAACCTTTTATTTCTCTATTGAGAGAGAATTTAAAAGCAACTTAGAAATTATTTTGAGGTTAATGGCATGTCAAATTCAATATCATGATGCAAGGTAAGCTATCGTTTAGTACTAGGTGTCTTGAGAAGCCTGGTCTTGTCTTATGAGAAGGTGTATGCATATAGCATAGTGAAGCTTAGTGATTTTTGTTAGTATAGGAATGAGAGATTCTATTAATTTGTGTAAAATTGAGAAAGAGGAAAATAATATTTTAGATGATTTCCAAGGTTAGCTTTGAGGCTTATTCTTTTCATGAAGAGACCTAGTGGGAAGGTTTAGGCCTAGTAGTATGATGAAATGAGAAGTATGAGACTTGTGTTAATAAGGTTGGTAGTGTGTGATCATGGTATGATGTTTTATAACATGAGGATGAGTTATTTAGAATAATAAAAGAGGTTTTAAGGTGTGATCAAGGCCTAAGTATGATTAGTAGTTCATGGCTTAGTATGCAGAGAGACCTAATGTGATATAATGAGAGGTCAAGTTCAATTACCAAGGGGAAAAAGATAATAATAACATTCTAAAAGGTGTGATATTTTGTTTTAATTGTGTTTACCAAGTTTTACGACATACCCTGAAGGAGAAATCATGAAAAATAGTGTTGAGATCCTTTGTATGCACAAAATGGGGTGTTGTAGACTTGAGAAAGATTTTTTTATGCTCATTGGCATGTGAAACCTTTGCATGAGATCCTAAGTAGTTCATTTAATTTAGGTAAGGGTCCTATATTTACTTTCATGTCATTATTTTTTGATTTGAGGGTCAATCCTTTATGAATGATTGCTAATAAAGGAAACCAGTCAAAAGCCTCCTAAAACCCTCGTAATGACCCAATAGGAAATATCTCGTTGGTTATGGATCAAAATGGTTTTATTAACCTATTTTTATGTTTATAAAATCTAAATTACTCTTCAATGTTTCTCCAAGTGGTTTTGGTTTGTTATAAGAGTTAGTAGAAGCTGTAATAAAATACTTATTTCTTAGAATTTTGATGTAGCATGTAGGGTTGACCAGGTCAAAACATGAAAATATATGGAGGATGATGCGTGAGACTTATTTTTTGTTCCAATATAATTTTATTATCAGGTTTTAGACCTTAAATATGTTAAACCAATCATGTAATTTGACCTATCGCTAAATACACCTAATGAGGAAGATAGTAAGAAAACTAGGCAGAAGTGAGAATGAGATTAAGGATTGTTTGCAAAGGATTAGGGATGGATAAAAAAGCATGAGGTAATTTTTAAATACCTATATCAAATTTCACCCTTGAATATATTTTTTTTTATGCACACAAACAAGCAAAATAAATTTCTCAAAGTGACCCGTCTAACACAATGAAGTTTGTGTAGGGTGAAGGCATGAGATTGATCTGTAAGACCAATATTGATATTGAACATTTATATATATATATATATATATATATATATATATATATATATATATATATATATATATATATATATATATATATATATTATTAAGTATAATTAAAACCCATTTTAAGTTCATAAAATTCTTCACATAGGTGTTCTAAATCTTGATCTTCATGATTATGTTTTTAGAGGTAGATGTAGTTTTATGTGTGTGAGTGATAATGTTGTTTCAGAGTATTTTTACATATATTTTAAGGATAAAATCATATTTAATTTGTTAATAATAATCATGAGTTAATTTTAACACATTTTTATGCATGATAAACTCCTATGTATGTTTAAAAAGTCAAAGACTCTTTACTGGGTCTTTGGAGCCTGCATACAGTTCTGAGTGATCATCTGAAAGTGATCAATTTGAGGTATTTCCCCCTATTTGGTGAAGTATAATTGAATTTTTTATTAAATTTAAGTCATTAATTTTCTATCCATGTTATGTTTTATATAGTTATGTGGAAAAGTTGAGTGTATGCTTCATATTCCCAAGATAGATTTTCTGGCAATTAGAAGGGTTATTTGTTAGTAGGCCTAATGGCATGGTTCAAGGAGTAAAATAAGATAAATGGTGTTATGTACATATATGGATGTTATCATGGGTATATTTTATGTTTTTATGAAGTGTTTCATCCATTGGAGGAAGCTTAAAATGTTCCAAAGTGATCAAGGTATAACATGTGCCTTAAGAATGCTTAATTACATTAGGTCTCTATTAGGCCTAAAGGTGGTTTTAGTCCTTATGGGTTATGAATGACCTATGTATTGATTTTTTTACTTGTTAAACTTGTTTATTTACCTATTTTTATAGTGATCACAATATGGAGAGATGTTTTGCTGACCAAGGAGGGTACAATCAAGAGTCTTGTATTTATACAAGGCATAATAGGCCTATTTGGGCTAGTTAAGTAATGTGAGTGCAAATGAAAAAAATATAACCTTGAGGAGAATAAGGAGGTTATTTATAACTTAAGAGGTGATTAAAATATCATTAATTAATATCCAAGATAAGTTTTGTAGCTGAATAGCAAGGTCATATTACCTAATCAATCCACATGAGGGCTATTTGAGTGAAGTAGAAGAAGGGCATATTTGCTTGTTTGAAGAGGAATTTTGAGAGAGTTAAAGGATTGATATTTTGATGATTTATAGACTATAATATTTTAATTATATATGTGTTTTTGATGTATGATAGAGGATAGAGTAGATAGAGAGATAAAAAAGAGGTCACCATCTATTAAGTGAGAAACAAGGTGTTTTGAAGGTGATCAAGCGTGTCTTGGATGAGTTGGTACTTATTCAAGAGGGAGTGGGAGATGCCTTATATTTTGTTTATTTTATAAGTATCCTTGAATTTTTTGAGTTGGTTCTGAGTCACTTAGGGGTTTGGTGCCTCCTTGCAAGTTGGAACTTGCTAAAGGACTAGTTGAGTTGGTGCTTGACTAGTGAGGGGTTGGTGCTCCTTGTGGGGTTGGTGTCTCACTAAATGTTGATCCATTTATTATAATATAGTATTAAAAGTGGTATTTTAGTGGGTTTTGTCCTCCATGAGGTTTTATCACATATATTTTGTGTTCATGTGTTATGTTCTTGCTTCATGCTCATATGAATGGTTGATTATGCATTATTATATCTATTGATTAGTTTGAATGTTTGATGAATGATAAGTGGAATTGAAAGAAAATATTTTAAAATGATTCACTTCACAATGGTTATGATTCTAACATTAAGTATATCTTCTCCCAACCCAAACTCAATGCTTGTCAGAGGTAGTGGTTAGAGTTTCTATCAGATTATGATTTTGATGTCAACTACATTAAGGGAAAGGAAAACAAAGTTGTAAATAACTTTAGCCATATAATATACATTTCAAATTTGGCTATAATTAGGAGTACCTTCTAATATTATGTATAAAAATTACTACTTGGTGATGATTTCTATGAATAAATTAATAAATCTTTGGTTGTAAAGTCTCAAGATCATAGATGTCAGGGGTTTTAGTTTGATAGTTATGGTATTTTAAGGTAAAATGATACGATATATGTGTTTAATAAGGAATATTTAAGGAATATTGTGATAGAGGAATCACATAATGCTCCCTATTTAGGGCATCTTGGAGTAACTAAGTTGGTAGTAGAATTAAAACCTTTGTATTTTTAGAAAATAATTAATAAGGATGCAACTAATTTTGTGTTTAGGTGTTTGGAGTGTCAGCGAGTCAAAGTTTAAC
This sequence comes from Torreya grandis, assembly GCA_037957365.1. NCBI lineage: Eukaryota > Viridiplantae > Streptophyta > Pinopsida > Cupressales > Taxaceae > Torreya > Torreya grandis. Next base: position 223,502 of record JARHVA010004266.1, read on the forward strand.
ATGTACATATAGATAGATTACTTTACCCACATTCTATACCTAAATGTAAATGGAAATAATTAGTATGGATTTTATTCAAGGTTTTCCTATCCTGAAATCATCATGATATGATCTTGAATGTTGTGGATAAACTAACCAAGGTATCTAAATTTATTTACAGTAATATAATTAATGATGCATATATAATTTATAAGAGGTTTGTGAAACAAATTTATAGGTTCCATGGGTTTTTAAAAAATATTATTTCAAATAGGGACCTGAATATGACTTCTAGATTTTATCAAACTTTAAATTTAGCTTTGGGAGCTCATATAAATTTCAAAATAGCTTACCATCTATAAATGTATGGATAAACAAAGAGAATAAATAAGATCATAGAGGATCCTTTGAGAATTTATTTTATGGACCAAAAATAAAAATGGGAAGAATACCTAACTTTGGTTGAGTTTTCTTACAATAACTCATACCAATCAACTATGGAAATGGCTCCTTTTGAGGATTTATATGGTAAGAGGTGTAAAACACCAATCAACTAGGACAAGTTGGAAGATAGATTGGTATTTAGACATGATATGCTTGTTGAAATGAAAGAGAAAGTGAAATTAATAAGGTAGAAATCTGTTGAAACCAATGATTGGTAGAAAATTTATGTTGATCTAAAAAGAACATGGTAGTTTTCAGTTGGAGATAAAGTTTTTCTACAGGTTAAGCCCCAAAAGAATGCAATAAATTTTGGTAAATTATAAAATCTATTACCTAGATATATGGGACATTTTAAGGTTCTATAAGTGATAAATCATGTAGCGTATAGGCTTGCATTGCCACTAGATCTAGCACAAATGAATAATGTTTTTCATGTTTCATATATTAAAAATTATATTGATGATCTTACACATATTTTCGATTGGAATGAATTATAGGTTCAGAAGCTAAGGTGATCATAGTATACCCAATTATAATAATTGATACTCGTAATCTTAACTTGCATAATAGAAAAGTATTAAAGTGCAAGGTCCAGTGGGACCAATATTCTGAGGATAGTGCAACATGGAAGGAATATGATGATTTTTTGAGGTTGTTTACTCTTTTTTTTACATGATATTCTATTGAACATTATTTTTTTTTTCTAAAACATTATTTATACTTTTTTTAACTTTGTTATATTTTATAATTGTTATATAAAATAAGTGTCATCAGGATGATGACTGGTTTTAGGGGGAAGGATGTCACATCCAATTTCCTTTAGGATTAATTAAATCATTAATTATTGGATTATGTGGTTAATTATTAACAAAATTATTATTTATTTCTAAGTTATATTTCATATGTTTTTTAGTTGACATATATATTACTTGTTTTCATTATCAATATCTAGAAATATACTAAAGGAAAAAAGAGAGAGAAACTTGTTTATGTCTTGAGGACTCATGCCAAATTTAAATATTATTCCCCATTAGCATATTTTTATATATAAATATTATAAAGGTATATTTTTATATATATAAATACACTTTATTATCCCATATTGTAACCATGCTTAAAATAATGAATAAGTTATAGATGGTAGGGATCGTTAGCTATGTTTTTTATGAAGACCCTAGCTCACCTATGGAGAGTCTCCTGACCTAGAATAATATAAATAATTATACTCACATGTATAATTCATGCACAATTTTTGAATAAGAACATAAATGTATGTGAAGTAATGAACTTAAAGTTTTATAATCAGTTTGTATGATACTATTAATGCCTAAACGTGTACCACAAGTGCCCAGAGTGTTTAGAAAACACTTCTCATTTTAGAATTCTAGGAATTTAGTGCATGAGTTATGAGTTGAAATAATATTATTATATATTGGTGTAATAGAGGTAGAACAAGTGACTAGTTCACAATATTTATATTATTTAATGGTTGGGAGCCACTGTGGCCAAATAGTAGATCTATGTAGAATATGTAGTATTTATGTTAAAAATAGTGAATTATGATCAAGAACTAATCTAAGACTAATATAAAATGGATATTCACAATGACCATTAAAATAAGGTGATCCAGAAAATAATAATCAAAAGGAAGGGTAGGGCAGAAAGAAAGACGTTGTTGGTTTTGTTTCAGACATTGTGACAAAGTTTAGATTTCATCTAGATGTGTACTTAACCAATGTGTAACATGAAATAAATTAAGCCCAAATCACATGATGCATTAGGTATACTTCTAAGGACTATGATAAATAATGAAAATTAAAATTAAACTTAATTTAAATATTTACTCCTATAAGCAAATATCCAATGCACATCTACAAATGTAGAGTGAATAAAATGAAGCAAACTAAATAACCTTTAATTAATCTAGCATTGTCACAAGTTAAAAACTCTATAATCAAATGTAAACAACAATAATTCATAAGAACCATTCAAATCTGAAATTAAAACTAGAAAACTAAGAGGGAAACCATATATCACTTCACACAAGCAAATACCAAACAATCTTTACAAAATTCCTTGCTTATGTTTACTTCTCAAAGTTTACAAAGTAATTTGGTTCTGAGAACTCCTTATTTTTTATACAAATGACAAGGCTATTTTTATAATATGCAAGGAAGAATTATTAGTTAGTCCTAATATAATTACATCTGTACAAGTGTATAAGACATTTGTCCTTTCAAATTTTCCATAACAAATGATCTTTTCTAGTGAACTGACCTATAGACCATCTGTGTTCTTAAAAATTACACATGTTTTTATAAAATAATATCCTATTTTTAAATATCATACAATGTTGGTTACAATAGGAATATTCCTATTTCACTTGACTTAAGACCTACTGGCTAATGATCTGCTCTATAATTATTATAGGGTATTCATTATTCTCAACTCTGCCCCAAACAGGTATGGTCCCATCTTCAAGCTACTCAAAGATAAACAATGATCTAATGGCATAGTTATTTAAAACATTGTGAGCTTAGATCCCAACCCTTTATAATACTAGGTATTTAGGGTCTCTAATTTATCCCATTAAATTCACATAGATTTGATGTGGCAATTCCATGTCATCATAGGTCATTCTATTCATCACTATCCAAAAATGACCATTGCCTTTTAAAATTTGGATCCAAGTTTACTAGGTTAAAATTGGCATCCATATGTCCATCATTTAACATCTACAAGAACATCTTTGATGGTCACATGATTGTCAATTTTAAACACATGAACTAGGCTCTTTACTATGTTCAAATTGACATCCACATGACCGTCATTTGACATCTATAGGAATGTCTTTGACGGTCATGTGACTATCAATTTTAACCACATGATAAAGGATAATTAAAATTGAGGTTTTCATGGCCATAATTTGATGTTTATGAGAACATCTTTGATGATCGTGTGGCCATCAATGTTAACATAGTTATGGGGACTATCTTCTAAGACTACCACTTGTCATCTTCTGGTTTGATCTGCACTCTACATGTGCCATGTGTCAACTACTCAGTGTTTTTGGGATCTTTGTACTAGGATTCATGATTATGCCACTTGGAAGTCCTATGGAACCTTTGACTATTCAACATGGTCTCTCTCTATTGATCGAGATAGTATGAATCAATGTTGGCCATTGATTTCCAAAAGGTGTTCAGTCTTTAAAATGGGGTCTAATACTTGACTTTTTAGTCATTAATCATGCTCTATTTGATCTGGGTCCTCCACTTAAACATGTGTCATATATTGGGATCCAATTATTTAAATGTGATTGATCCCTACATTTTATAAAAGATCAAGTTAGGCTCAAGATATTGTATAAAGGACTTAGTATTAAAATTATTAAGCTAAGTTCTTTATAGATTATATGGGACCCCATGAATTTAAAAGGGACTCAACATAACTTTGGACCATGGTTTTATTCATATTAATAAATATGAATATTTTAGTCTAAGGTTTTTAAGCTAAGTATGTAACATATAAAAAGGACTCTAAGAACAATAACAGGACCTAGGCATGAAGATTTTAACCTAAGCCTTTTAATCTATACTAAACATAAAAAAGGACTCTTTGAAATAAGACTTAGCATAAGGTTATAACCTAATGTTTCATTTTATAAATAAATATAATATAACTTTGGGATAGGGCCTTAGGCTAAGTAATAAAAGTGACCATACATTTTTAGTTGGACTATGCTAAGATAAAATGGACCATGTGATACAAAATAAACTAAGCATAGGATTTTTAGCCTAATGTTTGGTTGTGTTAAAAAACATGACCAAGCATTAGGATAAAAATTAAAATAATACCATGTTATTATTAAATTGGTCCCACTTAAACTTAAATAAAAGGCTCCCACCAAATTTAAATTTGAATTAAAAGGTCTAAGTAAAACATTAGTCTAGAGTTTCAAAAAACATGAATTTAATTAATCAATTATAGATCAAGGTTAATAAATGATAAATGTAACATTGAAGCACAAAAAACCCAAAAATTCTCAACCCAAAATGGGCTCTATTAATCCTACAACCTGAAACACAAATACATGATGTTAGCACTTTAGATAATATTAAAGAAAAACCATGAACAAATAAGTCAACTAGACCATGGTGTGGATGATATTCACATAAAAATAATGTGAAATCATGATAATGATACTTTGACCAAGTGGAATTTAATCTTTAAGGAACAAATTTTCACAATTTGACACATGGGTCCTCATTTTTTAGAAATGGGGGTAGGTTGACCTCAACAAATGGTAACTTATGGAGGAAATATAGCAATATATTAGAATTTAAAGACTCTAATTTAGACTAATAATTAAGATACTTATTCCATTTTATCAAGCACCATTATTAAGATAATTTCATGGTTAAAAAAAATCTTGCCTATGTAGAATTGGGATCAAACATCAAAACTCATTCATGCTATGTGTGTACTTTGATTCCACTTCTGATTGCCAAAGGATTTAGAGAACAACTTACAAGTTCATGACTTTAATAATTAACATTGAATTTTAGCATGCTTGAATATTAATTAAGAACCATGATTTATCTCAAGCAAGGCTTGAGCATTGTTCTACTACCATCTAGGCATTCATATCCCCAATAGTGATGCCTTTGGCTCCACTCAAGGCCTTGCTCCACTACTAGCTAGGCATCTATAACCCCATAGAGATTATCAGAATCACCTCTGCTTAGAATTTTCTTGTTTTTTCAAGTCATATTGACTTTATATCAAAATTTGGGAGCCAAGTTATCTAGGTTTAAGTATTTGGTCAAGTATTTGATTTTTAGACAATCATCCTTGGCTATAAACTTTATCCTAGGCAATTGATGTTTTTTAAGTGCAAGCATGATCATGTTTCAAAAATTTAATATTTCATCCTATACATGAAATTCTTATTAAAAATAATATTAGATCATAACAAGGTTTAAAATCTTTGAGAACAATTAACTCATCCACCAGTCTTTGCTAGTTTCTCTAAACTACAACATCAAGCTCCTATTTCAATAATCCATGATCAACTAATGTTGAGAAGTCATACCTACATTTTTTAACTATGAATCTACTGAGAAGTTAGATGAAAATTAAGTTGAGGGCTGTCCAAAAGGACTTATTCAAAAGCAAGGAGAAAATAAAGAGAAAACAAACTAATATAAATAAGCACTATATATAAACAAGGGATAGGAAGGAAAAAAGCAAGAAAGAAAGAACAAGAAAGAAACTAAACTAAGTTCTACACTAACTACATGAATTAATTACCTCCCAGATCAAATGGAAAATTATTTAATCTAATATAAAACCTTAAATCATGATTGCTTCCATTTAATGGGATCACTTTTATGCTTGTGTCTTTTAAGTGATGTAGCTTGGCTCCCTATTAGCATTCTTAGATGTATAGGTCAAAGGTATGAATCTAGGACCCAATAATATTCTTCCCAAATCCTTTTATCTTGTATTAAGAGTGATAAGTATCCTTCAGTCATAGATAGATAGTGACTTATATCATCCTCTTTCAATGATGGTAGCTCAGCTATCATTCTTGTTCTAATGTCTTCATTAAATTTAGCTTGAGGTGGAGATAGACTATCCATATTTATGACAAAACTTTTCGAGTCATCTTTAAATGATAATTCATCTTGATAAATTGAAAGATCATGAAATTCATCTACAAACTTACCATTTAAATCAAATTGATCACATACTTCCACCCTTTTGAAGACATCATATGAAAATTCTTGATCCATTTCACTTGCTTCATTTTCATCCTTCATGCAGAATGGTGTCTTAGCTATCCAATTGAGTCCCAACTCATCTTACTTTGGGATATATATAATGATATTATTGTCTTGAAATACCTCAATTTCCTTCAAAAAATTCATGTCATAAATGTTTCCACTGGTCTTCTTCTTTAGGGGCAGACTCTATTTCAGTAATGACCTCATACAAATTACCTTCACAACTATCTTCTAAAGAGAAGTCTTCTTGTATTTAATCTTGTTCATGGGGATGCTCATCTTGAACATCCATTACATCTTATATATCACCCTCTAATTCACTTTCCTCTTTAAATAAAAAATCAAAAGCCTACACGAAGGATTTAGAAGTTCCTACAAAGCCAAATGTCCCTATAACTAAGTCCTGATTAAGCATAGGTTCAGTTGTATCCATTTCACTTTGACATGCTTCTAAGACATTATAATGATCAACCACACCTATATCTAAAATATTCACTTTATGTATGTCCTTAGATGACTCATTATAATTTTTATTATGAAACCTATTGATCCTTTGAGAAATATAGCCTCTATTGGAGCCTTCCCCAGAATTGCCCACTTCATTTTGCAATAGAATAAAATTAGTGCTCAGATTTTAAACCATATTATGTATGTATTCATTTTCATTCTCTAGTGCTTCTGAATTATGAACTTAATTGTCATTACTAATGGGCACCAAAGCTCTCTATCCTTGTGAATGAAATCCATTTGTATCATTGTTCAAGAACCCCAAATTTTGGCCAAGATAGGCATGGATTAAGGGCAATTAGTTCAATGGTGGTGTTTGATTTAAGGTAGACACACTCTGATTGGCATTAAGAATGACATTCAATGCTAGGAAATTAAGGTTGACATTTGGGATAGAATATGCAATATGACCTTAATGATGCATTTTATCATTCATTATTACTTCTTTAGTATAATCTAATGCCAAGGTGTTTATGACTCTAATAGACCTTTTAAGGAACATAGAATTCATGGTATCTAAAGCATCCTTATAGATATCTAAGGCTAAATCCTCTTCAAGTCTATAAGGGGCTAAAATTATACTAAACATCTTCTAAAACATAACATTAAAGGCTCTAATGGGCTCATTTGAGTCTCTTTTGATAGTGTTTAATTGTTGATATAGAATTCATGGACTAATGATTTTACCAAATTGATCAATAAATATCTTTTTAAAATCATCCTAGCTAGCAATATAATCCTTTATAAGGTTAAGGAACCACTCATATGCAACATATTTGATAGTAAATGGGAAAAATCTACATGATACATCTTCATGGATAACATTTAAGAGTCTTAAAGTAGATTTGAAAGATTTAACATGTTCTTCAGTAGTGACAATGCCATTAGGATAGAAAGAAGGTAAATACCTTTCTAGATTTCTTGGTAAGTCATGTACCTGACCAGGCATGTTGATAGAAAATCCATCTAACCATGCCATAATTCAATGAGGACTTACTTGTGGTGTCTCTAACTCTAAATCCTATTTGAAATACAATGTGTAAGCCTCATCTTTATGAAAAATAATGATCAAACTCACATATTAAGCAAATTTGCACAAATATGTATATAGAACTATTTCTATGCAAAATTGCTTTCTACATTCAAAGAAGAAATAAAGAAACTAAAGGAAATGGTCAAGGCTAGAAGTACCTGATAAAGTCGAGCACACCAAAATCAGACGTTGGAAGATTCTCCTCTTTGGCTGTGGAGGAATGACACCTGCGAAGAAAAGGCTAAAACACGGAAAAACGTTAGTCAAAGATATGGTGGGCTGTCAGGCGAACGCCCGATCCCGGAAGTACGAAGACTTCCTAGAAGGATATCAACCCACTGATTAAAAAAAGTAGAATATTAGACGAAAGTAGATAATAAAAGATAAAATGACAGAAATAAATGACAGAAAATAAAGATGCGTACCTGAAATGCAGCACTGTTCTACACAGTCGCCGGCATCGGTCTCTGTGGTGCCGGCGTCGGTTAGGGAAGGTGCCGGTGTCGGTTGAGGTGCCGTCGTCGGTTAGGGTAGTGACCGGCGTCGGTCGGGGCAGGTTCTGGACAGATTCTGAATGAGTTGGAAAAGGTCTGGGAGAGTCAGAATAGGGTCTTGACAGGGTCGGGACAGGGTTTAATAGAATCGAGATAAGGTCAGGGCAGGGTCTGGGCAAGGTAAGGTCGGGTTTGGACAAAGTCTGGGGGTTTTAGTCGAGTCTGGATAGAGTTATGGATTTGGATAGTGGGCAGGGATGTAAAGGAGAGATGCAGAACTTGGGTTTGTGGTTTGAAGATTCAGGATGACAGAAATAATGAACAAATAATAACCAAGAAGAAATAAAACAAACAGAGTAAATACTTACCTGCCAGAAGATGTGATGAAAGCCATAGTTGAAGTTGTCTGTGCAGTGTTGGATTGAAACGAATGCAGATTGATTGATGCCGGAGTTGGTTGATTGTGAGAGTGTTGATTGCCAGAGTCTGTAGATGTCAGAGTTCGCAGGTCGATTGAATTATTGATTGGTTTGATTGATTAGCCTTTCGAATGGTTGGCGGAGGCTGATGAAGGCAAGGGACGGTTCGAGAGATGATTTGACAACCGTTTTGGGAAACCGATCAGGAACCGAATGATAACTGATAACGGATAACGGCAAGGTGACCAACGTCGGCAAGATTGCCAACGTCGGCCGATAAGTGACCGACGTTGGCGACATCAGCCGGGTAAAGACCATCGTCGGCAGATGCACAATGGGGATAGAGTCTAGCTTTAGCTCTGTGCTCATTTTTACATATTGCTAGGGTCAAGATTGGTGGAACAAGTGATCGACAAGGGTTAAATAGATGAAGAAGAATAAAATGGGGAATGACCAGGGGAGTCGACACGATTTCGGTGTCTACATTTGCCCCTTTTTGTCTTGTTGGTTGTTCTGGATGAACTGCAAGACAAAAACAAGAGTGATTGCCCCAGGTGAGGGATAAGGTTGATTTCATCTTGTTGGTTGTTCGAATGAACTGCAAGACAAAAATAGGAAGCGGAATGCCCCGAGTATGGATAAGGGATTCCCCCTCAAAGCAGGAGTCGAGGGAAGGGAACCAAGAATCGGGTGCTGATTTGATAAAGAGTGGATGAAAAAGGGGTGAGGGTGAACGCGGCAAAAGTCGTGATTGCGCGCATACCACTGCACGAGAGGGTTAGGTCAAAGTGTCACAGGTTAAGGGTTGAGGAGTGCCAAAATTAAAATAACCAAGCCCCAGCATTTAGTCATCTGCTGATCGGGTTACTCAATCTAAGCTGAAGCTCCAAATGGTCGTCGTGTTCCAGGTATCCAGGGCTCAGGAAGTGCTCCTAGAATCATGAAAAAGTCACAAGTAGTGTGGATCAACCGGCTTGCGATCCTATACTTGTGAGGGTCCAAAAAGGTCTGCGCACAATTCTACTAACCAGTCATGAGGTAGCAGATATGCAAAAACAACCAAGGCAACAATGTCTTGGAAGTGGTCAAGGTCGGAGGAGATAGGCATGATCTCCAATGGTTGGTGGTCGATGGATGGATGAATGGATGAAAGGATGCGGCCGAGCTAACCCTAGAAGACCCCATGTCAACTGAGTGCTGCCTACATAGCCCTGGTGATAGGGCCTCAGGCCGATGTAGTTCTCCCTAGAAGGGAGGAAGGGTCAAAGGGATGGAAATGGGTCGTGGTGAAGGGCAAGGTTATGGTTAAAAGAAGGAATGAAGGTTTGTTCATCAGAGGGACGAACAAACGAGAATGGTTGAGCGAACCCCAGAAGACAGTCGTGTCATCTGAGTGCTGCCTACATAGCCCCTGTGGAAGGGCCTCAGACCAATGTAGTTCAGACAAAGGGTCCGAGTAGTAGACAGGTGGTTAAAATAGTTGAGAGATTGGTCTTGGTTATGATGAAATGAGGAGGAAAAAAGATGTTGTAGCCTTTTCCAAATGGTGTATTCTGCAACATTGGTTGAGGGGTTTTTCATCCCTAGCAATATTCCATATTCGTGATGGATGTATGCTAAAAATGAATTGAGGTTTATTTATGCTTCAGCAAGTATTGGTTTATGCTGAACATAAATTGTAGCGGGTCGATAGTTTCCATGTGTATTGGTGTCTATAGAAACTAGGATGAATAGGCTATGGGAGTGGTCTAAAAAGAGAGTTGAGTTGAGTCGATTGACAAGTGATGAGGAGGAATGTGACCAAAGTGTAGAAGAAGTGAAAAGCATATTGCTCTTTCATTGACAAGGACCAAAAAGATAGCATAGATAGGGGTTATGAGAACCAAGAGCCCCAGTCATGCGTGACGTCGTTGACCATAGTTATGTTAGAGCGGTAATCGAATCACTTAGACATTAAAGTGAGCTCGAAGTCCCTTGAGCAAGTGATAGGAGGAGGAAAGAGGGTAACCCATTTTAAGAGCAAAGATAACTATGCCCCTTTTTATAGGAGACCCTGAGACAACTATAAGTCAAGTCCATGACTCTTTTTTTTTTTTTTTTTTTGGCGGTGAACTGATCGATGCGGGAAGTCCACATAATGATGTCATTTGCTTGGTGGTCAGGTTGTGAAGCTGATCAATGCGGGAAGCTTCTAAAATAATGTTGTTTATTGCTAGATTATTCATAGCCATCCTTCGAGGGAGTGGTCTAGATTTTTGTTTAATATAAAGGCTTTTGAATAGCTGTCCTTCGAGGGAGCAGTCTATTAATTACAACAATGATAGTACAGCTGTCCTTCGAGGGAGCAGTCTATTTTTTGATTTGATATTGATATAGTGACCATGGATATGTTTTGACATCTTGATTTGTTTGATTTTTATAGAAATGTGAGTCATGGACAAGATTATAGAAGGTCAAGGGCTCCCTTTTATTAGGACAAAGCATCCATACATCATAAAAGGGTTATAGGAGTTGTTAAGAGGAATAGGGTTGAAAGGAAGTAGGATTTAAGGGGACGGGGATTGCTCAAGGGACGAGCTCAAGTTAAGTGTCAAGTGGACGAATACTCGACTAGCAGTAGAACGGTCGCAGATGCAACGCATTAAGAGGCTCAGGTTCTGGTCATCCATCAAGAGAAGACAGACGATAAGTCCCTGATCCATACTTGTGCGTGATAATAAAAGGTCCGAGCCAATTAGGAGCAAACTTGCCTCATTTACTTCGCTCCATATTGGTCACGTGTTGATTCTATTTGAGGATGAGGTCTCCGATGTTGAAATCTCATTCTCGCAGATTTTTGTCATAGGCGTGCTTGATGCGATGTTGATAGACATGGAGATGATTAAGGGCAGCAAGACGGCGTTCGTCAAGTAACTCAAGTTGAGCTAAGCGATCTTGATGAAAGTCATCGTTGGAAAGGATATCATGTAGATAAATGCAGAGAGACGGGATCTCTACTTCAAGAGGTAAAATAGCCTCTGTTCTGTACACGAGAGAAAAAGGGGTAGCACCCGTGGAGGTTCAGATGCTAGTGTGGTAAGCCCACAAAGCGAAGGGAATGTGAATGTGCCAATCCTTGCCTGTGTCACTAACCACTTTCATGAGAATTTTGGTGAGAATTTTGTTGGAAGCCTCGGCCTGCCCATTTGCTTATGGGTAGTAAGGCGAAAAGAAACTGAGTTTGATGCCGAAGGAGTCGCATAGCTTTTGGACAGTTTTGTTTTTGAAGGACTTGCCGTTATCAGTGATGATTTTATGAGGGACACTGAAATGACAGATGATGTGGGTGTTGATGAAGTCGACAATCTTGTCGGCTTTTGTGGAGACGAGAGGAATGGCTTCCACCCACTTGGTGAAATATTCAGTGGCTGTGATGATGGATTGATGACGAAGAGACGAATGAGGGTTAATCTCACCGATGAGATCTAAACCCCACTGAGAAAAAGGCCAAAAATCCTGAGCAATTTGTAAGGCGTGACTGGGGAGATGAAGCAAGTTAGAGTGCTGCTGACACTTGATGCAACGCCGAACATAGTCGCTACAGTCTTGATGAAGGGTAGGCCAATAATAGCCCAGATGAAGGATGCGCTTGGCAATCGAATTCCCACTGAAATGTCTGCCACAAATCCCGTCGTGGACTTGTTGAATGGCTTGAGATGCTTCAGTGGAGGTGAGACAGTGAAGAAGGAGGCCGTCGAAGCCTCTCTTATAGAGAAGACCCCCTAGCATGGTATAGCGAGTAGTACGCTTGATAAAAGCTTGTCGTGCATTACTAGAGAGGTTGGGAGGAATGACAGAGAGAGATAAGAAGTCCACAAGTCGCTTATACCAAGCATCTTGTGGGATAGGGTCTATAATGTTGACATGATGAATGTGAGGAGAGATATATGAAGGCAATGGCACACGATGCACCGTGACAAAAAGTCTGGATGCAGATGAGGAAGATGGGATATGTGAAGCAAGAGAAGCCATGGTGTCAGCAAACTTATTCGTGGATCGAGGAATAGTCTGCAGGAGGAAATGGTCGAAAGATGCAAGGAGAATGTCAACACGGTTTTTGTACCTTTGCAAAATTTCATTTTTACAGAGGTATGAACCATTGACCTGATTGACGATGAGCTGCGAGTCACCGAAGATGTTGATGGACTTGATGCTGAGAGAGAGGGCAGTCTGAAGTCCCAAAATTAAGGCCTCGTATTTGGCCATATTATTGGTACAATCAAAGTCGAGTTTAAAAGACAAAGGCATGGGCTCCCCTTCGAGTGGGATGAGAATGACCCCAGCACCTCCACCTAGTTGACATTTGGATCCGTCAAAGAACATAGTCATCTGATAGGTGGTGTTGTCGGAGGAAAGCGCAGCGATAGACTCTTCAGGGAACTCACACTGCGAAGGTTGATTGTCAGGAAGAGGGGCATCTGCTAGTTGATCAGCGATGGTTTGCCCCTTGATAGATTTCTGCTGGATGAATTCGAGATCGAACTCAGCAAGCTGCATGAGCCACCGAGCCATATGTTGATTCTGATATGGCTTGGAGTGCATATATTTGAGAGGGTCAGTGTGGGTGATGACAAAGGTTTTGTGACTGAGAAGATAGTGGCAAAGCTTAGTAGTAGCAAAGACTAACGCCAAACAGAGTTTCTCGATATGGGTATACCGAGTTTCATAGTCGACTAGTGTTCGGCTGATATAATAAATGGCTTGCTCACGGTGATGCTCGTCTCGGTGCGCGATCATGGCACCTAACGAATGGTGAGTGGCTGAGATATAAAGGTAGAAGGGTTGGTCATCTTTAGGTGGAATGAGAACTGGTGGAGAGACCAGATAGCATTTTAAGGCTTCAAAAGCCTCTTGACAGTTCTTATCCCATGTAAAAATGATGTCCTTCTTAAGGAGATGATGAAAAGGTTGACAGCGGTTAGAAAGCTGTGAGATGAAGTGACGAATGGACTGGAGCTTGCCTTGAAAACTGTGAAGCTGCTTGAGATTGGTCGGGGAAGGCATTTCGAGGATAGCGCGAATCTTAGCGGGATCTATCTCGATGCCACGGAAGGAAATGATGAAGCCGAGAAGCTTGCCAGAGAGGACCCCAAAGACACATTTCTTGGGGTTAAGATGAACATTGTACTGAAGAAGATGAGAAAAGATGATTTTGAGAATGGTCAGATGGTCACGGCGAAATTTGGACTTATCGAGCAGGTCATCCACAGAGTCCTCCATGATTTTGTGGAGGAGATCGTGGAAAATGTAGGTCATGGCACGCTGATAAGTGGCGCCTACATTCTTCAAGCCGAAAGGCATGACTCGATAGCAAAAAGTCCCCCATGGGGTGATGAAAGTAGTCTTGTGCTGATCTTCCGGAGCAATTAGGATTTGATTGTATCCTGAAAACCTGTCCATAAGAGATAGCATCTCATGGCTGGCCGTAAGATCAACAAGCTGGTCGATGTTAGGAAGAGGAAAGTCATCTTTAGGATAGGCTAGGTTAAGGTCACGATAGTCTATGCAGATCCGAATCCCCCCAATTGCCTTGGTGACTGGGACGATGTTAGAGACCCACTATGGATAATCGATGGGTTGGATGAAGGAGACAGAAAGAAGGCGCTGAAGCTCCTCCTTGACAAGGAGGGCAACGTGAGGATGCATCTTTCAAAGCTTTTGCCTGACAGGATTAGCCTCTGGTTTGGTGACAATGTTATGGGTAACGATGGTGGGGTCGATGCTAGGCATATCATTGTAAGTCCAGGCAAAGGCCTTGCTATGGTCGGAGAGGAATTGGGTATAGTCAAGCTGCTCCTGAGCGTCTAAAGATTGGCTGATCTTTAAGACATGAGGAACATCAGAAGAAGGAAGGTTGATGTCAATGGTTGATTCATTTAACATAACCTGGGTCTCAGAAGGGAAGGAGCGTTGGATAAAAGAATCATCAGCGCCCATGTAAGAAAGAATGGCATCGTCGTCAACGCAGTGAACAGTGTGAATGGTTGCCGACTCATCTTCGATCATGCTAGGAAGAATGAGAGGGAGAGACTTGGATACCCCATTGAGCTGATAAGTCAAGGGGTCCAGGCGGATGGTGTTTATGGAGAAAAAAAAAAACTAGGAGGAATGGAAACCACTGACTCCGTAGGTGAAGGTGGAAAAATAGGCGAGTGTGGAGGAGATTAGTCAAGGATTGGTTCAGGATAAAGGTCTACAGGGTCTTGAGTGGGGTCGTGATATCCTAGACCATATCGTTTCTTGGCATCGTCATCATTGAGCGGTTGGATAGGCTGATGGGAGCCCTGCTCATAGCGTCCAAAACCAAAACCCTTCCATGCACACTTGTAAAGGTAAGTGTGTGCAAAGGCGGGGTTGCCAAGAAACGAGAAATCTGATGTGAAAGGTTGAGGTGAAGAAAGAGGATTACCGTCAGTAGGAGCTTGATTAAGCCCCCCATAGATGAGATTGGTGCGGAGGTGAGGGGGACCATAAGGTATGATCATCCCGATCCGATGGTCGTAGCTGGGGCTGTGATGAAGGCGTCCATACTCTTGTGGAGTTTGGAACATGTCTAAAGCCAGCAAGCGATACTCTCCCAATGAAAGTCTTTGGAAGACATCTTCCATGGGGTCTGTGGTTGTCGCTTGAAGGGGAGGTGTAAGGGCGACCGCCTGTTACGAACTGGTCAAAGCTTCCGTGGATGGAGGCGGTGCCAGGGTTGATGGCTTGATAGGAATGAGGACATCATTTGGACGGTAGGTGGTGTTGCATGTTTTGAAGGGTGAAGGGTTAGCGGGAATGGTTTGGACTTGTCCGTCATGCTCAAACTTCACACAATGGTGCAGGGTGGAGGGGACACAGGCCATGGCGCAGATCCAGGGTCGGCCTAGCAAGATGTTGTATTGGAACTCTCCTTCGATGATGTAGAAGAGCTCCAGGACTGTGCATGGACCAATGCGGATATGAAGGATGACTGTGCCAATGGTCGTGGCAGTAGTGTCATTAAAAGAGCGCAAGATCGCGTCAATTTTGGAGATGTAATTCTTGGGAAGAGCTAACTGATCAAAGGCATGGGTGGAGATGATGTTGATGCTAGCGCCTCTATCGATCATAACACGTTTAATGCGTGTTCGATCGATATAGGCAGTGATGAAGAGGGCGGCATCCTGATCTTTCGTGTTGGATGTGGGAATCTCAGAATCGCTGAATGTTATGGAGGCAACAGGGGTTAAGGAGTGGACAAGGGCAGCAAGTGGTTGGGGGTCCTCGAGTTGGACCTCCACTGCCTGCAGGGCTTGGATGAGGGCATGACGATGTTGGGGCGAGGTTTGGATGAGATCATAGAGGGACATCTTCACAGGCGTCTGGTGAAGCTGTTTCAACATGGAGTCATGGATTGGTCTGGAAGAAGAAGAAGAAGAAGAGGGTTGAGGCGCGCCAAGGATAGAAATCTTAGGCTTAGGCGGTTGAGGTGGATTGACAAAAGGGTAGGTCCAAGGAATGGCAGCTTTTTCTTTCACCTTGTCCTTTTGT
The DNA here is from genome assembly GCA_037957365.1 of Torreya grandis. Lineage (NCBI taxonomy): Eukaryota > Viridiplantae > Streptophyta > Pinopsida > Cupressales > Taxaceae > Torreya > Torreya grandis. Next base: position 239,721 of record JARHVA010004266.1, read on the forward strand.
GACCTAGTGGCGATGTGAATGGCATTGATTTCAAAGATGGGAGGTGAAGGTGATGAAGGGGTTGTAACCGGTTGATGAGATGTGGATGGGTTTGAAGAGGTTGAAGGGTTATGAGAAGGAGTCGGGGGGCGGTCGAAAGTGTCCTCAAAGAAAAGAGTGTCTTTCTCCAGATAACGGCGAATGATAGCCTTGAGGGCACAGCAAGTCTCGGTGTCATGTCCTGGTGTACAATGATATAAACAAATCTTCGTGTCGTCGAACCAGGAGGGTTTAGACCCGAGAGGTTGAAAGGGCTTGATGGGTGGAAGAGTTATGCTAGAATTTTGCAAAAGTCATTGCAAGATCAAAGAGTATGATCCCACTAAAGGGTCCGTGTTCATCGATGTATGCGATGTCGGTGACTTTTGCTTGGGCGAAGTTGGAGGGGGTTTTCGTACCACCTTCTGGGTTGATGGTGCGATGATAGGCAGAGACGGTACACTCTTCATGAGAGGTGTCGCCCTTTTGGAAGAGGGTAGGCTAGCGGTAGGTAAAGGAAGCAAAGGAGGCAACCGGTTTTGATTAGAGGTTGAAGCGGGAAGGACTCTGGTTAAGGTTGAAGGATGCGGGCCCAAAATGGAAGGCAATGGTGACGGAAGAGGAGGCATTCGCCTCTGTGGTTTGGTAGTCTTTTGTGATTTAGGTTGAAGACTATTATTATTTGAAGTTTGGGTTAAGTCCACCTTCACTTGTGGATGAGTGAGGTTGGAGACGGGGCGAACGCCAAGTGTTTTGATAGGTTTAGGCAGAGTAGATGAGGGTTTTGGTTTTGATGAAGTTGATGAAGATGTAGATGGTTTGGAAGTGGAGATCAGATTTTTGTTGATAGTCTTAGGAGGTTCTGCCATAGGAGGATTAGCAGCATGAGATGAGAGGGCCCGGGCTTGTTGAAGAGCTGTGAGATGATCCCACAATCCCTGATGTTCCACTTTCCTAGAAGGGAGAAGTTTGAGTCTCTCCACTAGTCGGGAAAATGGCTGAGAAGATGCGGGATGAGGTTTAGGCTCTTGAGAAGATGCCGATGGTTGTGGGACTGAAGGTGAGACGGGTGTAGTAGTCTCGGGCCCAAAGCATGGTGAAGTCGTGACAGGTTCATGTTTGGTTGGAGACGGAGGAGAAATAGGTTCTTCCCTGGGTGGAGAAGAAACTGGTGAATGAAGCTCCTCAAGTGGGTAAAGGGCAGGGATGATAGTGCCCTCCACTTGTGGTCGAGGAGTAGGAAAGGTTGGGTCCTCCATGGGCAGCAAGAAGGAAGATGGTGAAACTGGCGGTGCTGGTAAGGTCGAGGCGTCCTCCAAAATGAGAGAAGTTGAGGGGGAACTAGCCAGAGAAAGAGGTTCATCCACATGTGATGGACTGATGGATGAACTCACCTCTTGGGGTTGGTTAGAAATAAGGGGCGAGACCGTATTGACTATTCAAATATTATGTTCATGGGTATTGTCAGTCAAGGTCTAGACGTTGTTTTGGGTTGGTGGATGATTAGGGAATGGTTGTTTGAAAATATCGATACCCTGATTAGGAGGGGTGTTAGGATTGTCAAGGATGAGGTCACCCTTTTCCAACATGTCTTGGACTATGTTTTTAAGGGTTTTACAGTTGCCCGTGTCATGACCTTTAACATGGTGGTAGTGGCAAAAGTCATTTTCCCTATACCACGCAGGGATGGCGCGTGAGGGATCAAATTGTGGTGGAGGTCAGATCTGAGGGAGATTGATGGCCCCTTGTTTGACGAGTTTTTCTAGCACAGATGCGTATGATTCTCCAAGTGGAGTAAACTGTCGCTGTATGTATCTCTGCTGAAATTGACGAGTGGCGCTCATAGATGTGGATGGTTTAGGTTGATTAGTTGAAGGCGAAGAAGAAGAAGATCTAACAACCACAGCATTTGCTGAAGCTTTAGATTTAGGATTGGATGAGGAGGGCTTAGAAGAAGGGTCATTGGTTTTGGAGTTGGGATTCTTACTCCGCAACTTGACTTTATTCTCCTCGACAGCACGTAACTCAAGTTTACGAGCCATCGTGAAGGCTTCGTCAAAAGTGCGGAAGGTTTGAACCCTCAAGGTAGAAGAAATATGTCTAGCGCAGGCTTGAGAGAAAAGTTCAATAAGCTCAGGCTGAGGTAAGGAAAATGAAAGTTGATTGATAAGGCCCCTCCACCGAGCGACGAAATCAGCAATAGATTCATCCTCGAACTGGCGAATAGAATAGAGGTCTGTGATAGAGACCTTCTTGGTGATATTGATGGAGAAATGATCGAGGAAGAGCTGGGCCAGCTGAGTGAATGTGAGGATGGAATGGCTGGGAAGAGAGCTGTACCAGTCAAGTGCAGCACCTGAGAGAGACATGGGAAACGTGCGTAAGAGTAACGCATCATCATGGGCGATAAGGTAACAGGCATGTCTGAATGCCCGTAAATGTTGTTGTGGGTCTTCCTTGCTCTGGAAATGAGAAAACTTAGGAAGTTCCCACTGGCTGGGATATGGTCTGATGGGGACAGAAGGATGGATAGGCTCGTTGCAGATTTGTTCATACGAGAGAGTGTTGCGTGAGTCGGTAACGGAGGTCTCTAGGTTGGACATTTTATCCATCAGCATCTTGATAATATCTACTGACAGATTGGCGGGTGGAATGCCTCCTAGATTGTAAGGCACTTGAAAGAGGCTAGAAGAGGTATACGACGTAGTCGGTTGTACCAATAAGGGTGCAACGTACGGATGACTAGTCGTAGGGACAGAAGAAGTGACTAAGGATGGTTGGATGGAAGGCATGGCTAGGTTTGATGTTGTCATGGGAGGTTGGCTAGAGGTAACATGGGCTAATGGATGGGTAGCCACCCTAGTGTTGATAGGAGTAAGGGTGGGCGGAATAGAGACGACCAGGTTTTGAAAGGGGGTAGAAAGTGGTTGAGTGGACTGAGATTGATTGGGGGCTGAAACCCCAGTGAAAGTGGGCCCAATGATGGAAGGAGAGGCCACACTTAGATGGTTGGTAAAAGGTTGGTCGTTGGTTGAGGCAACAGCCTGGGTGTCTAAGGGTTGGACTACGGACGTTGTTGATACGGCCGCAGTCTTGAGGAAAGAAGTTGGCATTCCATAAATTGGATTGCCCAAGGGGTCTCGCGTTCGGCTATTCGCAAGATAATGTTGCAAGGCTTTGGTATTGAGGTCCAAGAATCGTGCGAAATCTTGGTCCCCTTCTGGAATAATAGGCGTTTGGGTCGGAGATGGTCTAGTAGGAGTTCTTTCAGTTTCCGAGTTGAACTCCATTATAGGGCTGGTTGTAGGTGGGGTAGATGGAAGAGGATGATCCCTCGCGTGATCGACTAGAGCCTTGGCTTGGCTATGAGTCAGAACCATTCAAGGCAAGGAAGAATGTCCTCACAAGCTCAAACAAGCAGATAAGAACCAAAAAGATGAAGACACAAGCAGATCCTAAAACCCTAGAAGTAAATTATTAGGATTATAGTGGCTTATGCCTTAGAATGTGTGTAGAGGAAGATTGGCTTTGTGAGTCGGGTCCTAGAAGAAGCAGTCTATGGATGGTTTCGGGTTTTGTTATGGTGCTCAAGAAATCTGTGTTAGCTTCCGTACAGGCCTGGTGCTAAGGAGCAAGCTCCCCTCACTTCACGATTCCAGTGGTTAGCTGGTTTCACTTAGCCAAAATATACTTCCACTAGAGTTTATCCTCCGCCAGAGAACGGAGTGGGCTTCCCCCTTGGTGATGAAATCCAAGTAGGGTCACCGGGACGGGTAAGGTATCCGCTGGGGGATGAAATCCCAGTCGGGCCTTGTCTCAGGTAAGTTTTATGTTTGTTTTGTGCAGGTGGTTTGGTCGTGTAACATCAAGTGATCTAGATTAATTCAATATGCGGTTTAATTACTATGTGTGGTCAAAAAGATGCAGGCAAACAGAAATGAATGCAAATTGTTTTAATGTCCAAGTCAAAATGTTTTGTTCGTATGAAGACGAATGGAGAAAGAGTCAAAGAATATGAGTTTTAGCTAGTCTAGAAGTGCAAGAAAGAAAGAAATGTTTGTTTTAGTCATGCTTATGATGTCGTTTAAGAAGAGACGAAAGGAGGCGAAAAGGAAGAAACCTAATGCACCTAAATGAACGAAATAAAGAAAGAACCCAAGGAGGACCTAGGGTCCCACCGGGCGTGCCAGAATGTTTCTATGCAAAATTGCTTTCTACATTCAAAGAAGAAATAAAGAAACTAAAGGAAATGGTCAAGGCTAGAAGTACCTGATAAAGTCGAGCGCACCGAAATCAGACGTTGGAAGATTCTCCTCTTTGGCTGTGGAGGAATGACACCTGCGAAGAAAAGGCTAAAACATGAAAAAATGTTAGTCAAAGATATGGTGGGCTGTCAGGCGAACGCCCGATCCCGGAAGTATGAAGACTTCCTAGAAGGATATCAACCCACTGATAAAAAAAAGTAGAATATTGGATGAAAGTAGATAATAAAAGATAAAATGACAGAAAATAAAGATGCATACCTGATATGCAGCACTATTCTTCACAGTCATCGGCGTCGGTCTCTGTGGTGCCGACGTCGGTTAGGGAAGGTGCCAGTGTCGGTTGAGGTGCCGTCGTCGGTCGGGGTAGTGATCGGCATCGGTCGGGGTAGGTTCTGGACAGATTCTGAACGAGTTGGAAAAGGTCTGGGAGAGTCAGAATAGGGTCTTGACAGGGTCGGGACAGGGTCTGATAGAATCGAGATAAGGTCAGGGTAGGGTCTGGGCAAGGTAAGGTCGGGTTTGGACAGAGTCTGGGGGTTTTAGTTGAGTCTGGACAGAGTTATGGATTCGGATAGTGGGCAGGGATGTAAAGGAGAGATGCAGAACTTGGGTTTGTGGTTTGAAGATTCAGGATGATAGAAATAATGAACAAATAATAACCAAGAAGAAATAAAACAAACAGAGTAAATACTTACCTACCAGAAGACGTGATGAAAGCCATAGTTGAAGTTGTCTGTGCAGTGCCGGATTGAAACGAATGCAGATTGATTGATGCCGGAGTTGGTTGATCGTGAGAGTGTTGATTGCCAGAGTCTGTGGATGTCGGAGTTCGCAGGTCAATTGAATTATTGATCAGTTTGATTGATTAGCCTTTTGAATGGTTGGCGGAGGCTGATGAAGGCAAGGGATGGTTTGAGAGACGGTTTGACAACCGTTTCGGGAAACTGATCGGGAACCAAATGATAACTGATAATGGATAACGGCAAGGTGACCGACGTCGGCAAGATTGCCGACGTCGGCCGATAAGTGACCGACGTCGGTGACATCGGCCGGGTAAAGACCGTCATCGGCAGATGCACAATGGGGATAGAGTCTAGCTTTAGCTCTGTGCTCATTTTTACATGCTGCCAGGGTCAAGATTGGTGGAACAAGTGATCGACAAGGGTTAAATAGATGAAGAAGAATAAAACGGGGAATGACCAGGGGAGTCGACACGATTTTGGTGTCTACAAGAACAACAAAAGACATCAATATTTAACTAAATTAGCTCAAATATATGTCTAAATATGTTGATATGAATTATATTTACATGTTTAAGCTCAAATGAACTCAAATTTACAAAGAATCTATCAAATTTTGAACAAAACCACTATTTCTAACTTTAAATGCCTTAGATTTAAGCTATCTTTACCACAAATACTTAGGGATATTCAAAGAATGTTGATATTTGGCTAAAGGAAGACCACATATTGATCTAAAACTATATATATCAATGATCTTTGCATAAATATCTTAAAATAAATACAAATATTCAAATATTACATCAATCTTTGGATATAATTCACCAAATTGATTAAATATTCTACCAATTCACAAAGATCTAACCAAAGGCCCTCCTTTTATCACCAATGAAGCTCCTCCTTTTGATGCCTAAATGTGTACCAAATGTGCCTAAAGCATTTAAGAAACAACACTTCTCATTTAAGAATTCTAGGAATTTAGTGCATGAGTTGTGGGTTATGATAATCCTATTATTTTTTGGAGGAATAGAGGTAGAATGAGTGACTATTTCATAATATTTATATTATTTAGTGATTAGGACCCACTATGGCCAAATAGTATATCTATGTAAAATATGTAGTATTGATGCTAATAATAGTTAATTATGATCAAGAACTAATCTAAGACTAATATAAGATGGATATCATCATGACCATTAAACTAAGGTGATCTAATTAAAAAAGAAGCAAAAGGAGGGTAGGGTAGAAATAAATATGTTTTTGGTCTTGTTTTAGAATATTATGACAAAGTTAAAATTTCATCTAGATGTGTACTTAACCAATGTGTAACATGAAATAACTTAATCCCAAATCACATCACGCATCAAGTAGGCTTCTAAAGACTATGAGAAATAATGCAAATCAGAACCAAGCTTACTTTAAAAATTTACTCCTATAAGCAAATAACTAATGCACATCTACAAATTCAGAGCAAATAAAATGAATCAAACTAAGGAACCTTCAATTAACCTATCATTGGCACAAGTTAGTAACTTTGTAATCAAATATACACACCAAGAATTCATAAGAACCATTTAAATCTGAAAGTGAAAATAGACAACTGAGAGAGAAACCATATAGCACTTCACACAATCAAATACTAGATAATCTTTACATAATTCCTTGCTTATCTTTACTACTCAAAGTTTACAAAGTAATTTGGTTTTGAGAACTCCCTCCTTTTTCTATAAATTACAATGCTCTTTTTATAAGATGCAAGGAAGAATTGTCGATTAGTCCTAATCCAATTATATTTGTATAAGTGTATAGGATAGGTGTCCTTTCAAATGTTTCAAAACAAATGATCTTGTCTAGTGAACTGACCTTTAGACCATTTGTGCTCTTACAAATTTTACATGTTTATATAAAATAATATCCTATTTCAAAATATCATATAATGTTGGTTAGAATAGGAATATTCCTATTTTACTTGACTTAGGACCTATTGGCTAATGATGTGCTCTATAATTGTTGTAGGGTCTTCATTTTTATTAGACTCTACCCCAAATAGGCATGGTCTCATATTCAAGTTGCTCAAAGATAAATAGTGCTCTAATGGTGTAGTTAGTTCAAACATTGTGAGCTTAGATCCCAACACTTCATAATACCAGCCCTGTAGGGTCTCTAATTTGGCCCATTGCATTCACATATCTTTGAAATGGTAATTCCATGGCATCCCAATTCATTATATTCATCACTATCCAAAAATGACCATTACCTTTTAAATTTTGTATCCAAGTTTACTAGGTTAAAATTAACGTCTACACGACCATCATTTGACATCCATGGGAACATTTTTGACAATTGTGTTACTATCAATTTTAACCATGTAATCAAGGCTCATTTATATGTTAAAATTGACATCCATGAAGCCATCATTTTATGTCTATACAAATCTCTTTAACGGTCATATGCCTCTCAATGTTAACATAGTTATGAGGACTATCTTCCAATCTTACCACTTATCATTTTTTGGTCCATTCTGCACTCTACGTGTACAACATGTCAACTTTTTGGCTCTTACAGGCTCCACAGTTATGCCACTTGGTAGTCCTATGAAACCTTTGACTATTAAATGTGGTCTTGTTCCTTTTTATTGAGATGTTATGAATCAATGTTGGCCACTGATTTCCAAAAGGTGCTTGGTATTTAAAATGGGGTTCACTACTTGAATTTTTAGTCATTGATCACGCTCTATTTGATCTGGGTCCTCTACTTAAATGCATGTCATAGATTGGGATCCAAGTAGTTTAATGTGATCAGTCTATATATTTTATAAAATATCAAGTTAGGCTTGACAACATGTATAAAGTACTTAGGATAAAAAATGATTAAGCTAAGTTCTTTATAAATTATACAGAATCCATGAATTTAAAAAGGACTCAACATAACTTTGGACCATGTTTTCATTTGTATTAATATATATGAATATTTTAGTCTAAGGGTTTTAAGCTAAATCTAAAACATATAAAAAATACCCTGAGAACAATAAAAGGACCTAGGCACAAATATTTTAACCTAAGCCTTTTAAGTTAGGCTAAACATAAAAAAAGGACCCTATATACTATGACTTAACATAAGGTCTTAACCTAAAGTTTCATTATATAAATAAATAGAATGGAAATTTGAGATAAGGCCTTAGGCTAAGTAATAAAAGTGACCCTACATTTTTAGTTGGACCATGCTAAGATAAAAGGGACCATGTGATATAAATAGACCAAGTGTAGTATTTTTAGCTTAAGGTTTGGTTATTGTAAAAAACATGACTAAGCCTTAGGATAAAAATTAAAATAAGACCATGATATTATTAAATTGGTCCCACTTAAACTTAAATAAAAGGATCTTGTCAAATTTAAATTTAAATTAAAAGGTTCAGGTAAAACATTTATCTAGGGTTTCAAAAAACATGAATTTAATTAATCAATTATAGATCAAGGTTAATAAATGATCAATGTAACATTTAAGCACAAAAACCTTAAGCATGCTTAACCCCAAATGGGATCCATTAAACTTGCAACCTCAAACACAAATATATGACATTAGCACTTTAGATAATATTAAATTAAAACCATGAATAAATAGGTCAATCAAACCATAGTGTGGATGATCTTTAAATAAAAATAATGTGCAATCATGCTAATGATATTCTGGCCAAGTGGATTTTAATATTTAAAGAAAAAAATTGCACAATTTGACACATGGGTCCCCATTTTTCATAAATGGGGGTATGTTGACCTCAACATATACCCTCAACCATTATCTTGAGTGATTTAGTTAACTTGAAAGATATTAAGATAAATAAAATAAATTTATTTGAATGTAATTAAAATAATAAAAAAAGTCTTTATGTATATAAATGTGTTACAACTATATGTTTTCAATAAGGAATCCTTTGTAAATTTGAGGCTTGGGCATGGATATTTAAATATTTAGTGGTATACACCTGTAGTATTAAAATTTAGTAGTAAGATTTTCAAAATAAATAATAAGCTATATTTAGAGACCTGGAAGTGTCGATTTAAAGCTATGTTGAATGATATATACATGGGTATATTTATATGTAAAAGATAAATCTTAAGCTTAAGTATATAAATAAGTCTTGAGTTATTTTTATTTATGGGTTGATAATATAAAATATATGTTAGTTATATAAGAACCTTGATTAACAAAATGAGTAATATCTACAGGTTGAAATTTAGACACCATGTCATGTATAAGAGTCATAATTGTCTAGTTGTGAGTTTATATGGAATATTGTATGTATCATTTATCAGAAGAGTAATAAGAGATAATTTCAATTTGTTAACTAGTATAAAATGTAAATAGTATAGATCTATAAAATAAATGTTCATTTTTAGACTTTTATAATGAAATGATGTTTCTTTTAATATGTGAATAGGGTAAATTTTGTATGAGGAATGAAATTCAAATATCATCTAGAAATATTACATTTTGCTTCTATTCTATATTATGATGTTATAAAAGAGGGAAAATGGTACAAAGGGTAGATATAGTTCTTTGCTCTGATGATGTTTACTTGAGATTCCTAGAATCTTCTATTAATTATATATTGACATTTGGTAATTATTATGTTGAAAAGATATGTTAGATCTTGATTCTTGTTATAGTCAATGAACATATTTGGTATGAAATATAGTGAATAGATAATTATTATGAGTATCATTATAAATGTTAAGTGATTGAATCAGTTATATTTATGATTGATGTTTGTTTACATCATTTATTATTGCATGGTATTGTATTGTTTTGCTTTTGAATATTTATGTGTAGACTATATATGGGATAACATGAGATACATATATGATTATGCCAATGGGTAAATCATATACGTACCCCCTAGTATCATTATGTCATGATTCAATAGTATAAATTTCTGTGTAAGTGAAAATGACTGAGATTATTAAATCTAAAATTATATAATAAAAACTTTGGCCAAAGTAATGTTAAAGCTGAGACATTATAATTTCACTTTAATTATAGTTTACATGTATTTAATGATATCATTTAGATATAAGAATGAATTTCATGGACTATTTTATTATTACATCTAATATTTTTAGTGCACACATAGGTTCTAGTTATTTTTCCATATCTGAATTATTCTAATCTACCCCTCCATGAAGGGTAGGGCCACTCCTAAAAGGGAGGTGTGTGGGAGACCTTTGGTCCATGGTTGGAGGTAAATCATTCAGATGATGCTCTCCCTCTATCAACTAATTCAACTAGATGATATTATACTTAGGATATGTGATGGATTATGGATCTATTTTGTGTAGCTCATATTATACTATTGTACTCATTATTTGTATATTTGGCATTGTACTACATTTGTACCTTATTATTTGAGGGATATTACACACAAAGGGTTGTGTACTTTGTATATTATTATGAAATTAAAAATATTAGTGGTTATAAACACAATTATGATAGATATATGGAATATATTAGTAGTTGCATTACTTGTTTCATTTTATTGTACCTAATGGACAATTTTTAGCTTATTGGCTAGTTTATCTATTGAGTAATAAATGGGGTTTATTTAGTCATTGGGTTTATGTGCCTATAGCATCTATTTATTTAGATTTATTTAGTTTTCAAGTAATAAATGGTTAGCTATAAATAATATTAAAAGTAATTACCAAAAAAATAGTGTCATTATGGGTTAGCCTAGTGGGGTGTAACATAACCTCTCCCGCCTTCACCCATGTTGGATCTTCATTATCTTTATAAATGATAATTGGTAAGTCTAGGTGATCATTATTAAGATAAAAATGTGTTTTTTCCTATAATTTGGTCAATTGGAGCTCTTTCTCATTGTCTAACACTATCATTATGATTTTGGTCATGGGTGAGGCCTTCACCTTTTTCCTATCAAGGGGATGGCCTAACATCTGCTTAGAGTCCTCAGATCCCTTCATAGATTCCTCTTCTATAACTATTGTCTTGACCTTATTAGAATAATTTGGGTTAGAATCCTCTTCACCCACCATAATATTATCTATCAATGGCTTGCCATCCTTCACCAAAAACATGATTAGGGCATGATGGATGATGTCATTTAAAATTTCATTCTACTAAGCCTACACTAAACATTCAAGAGACCTTATCAGATAAAATTGTAGACTAAGGACATAATTATTTTTAAAATGATTGATAAAGAGGAAATAGAGAGCGTGTACAAGCCTCATCTTCCCCTCAAGCGTCAAATATATTATTATTTGTAGGCACACTTCTATCCAAGAAAAGGGTAGACTTTCCCTCAAGAAGCCATTTTTTACATTCTTAGCTAAATCCTCATATTTATAGAGTCTTTTTATTACCTTATCCATGCATTTATTATATTTAAATACCTTAACACTATAAATAAACATATCAGTAGCCATCATGATACTCTCCTCTGAAACATTGATTACCACCCTTCTTATCATAACCACTCTATCTATCTAGGCTCTCACAAAGTCCATAGAAAGCTCAAGATCATGGCCTTCAATTATTTCCATATACACCATAAGAACACAATTGCACATAATTTACTATATCAGGTAGATATTAACATCAACACATGAAATGGGTTCAATCATGACTAGTTTACCCCCATTATATTAGCTATATGGTTTCTAATGGTGCTAAATATGAGCAGCTCTCTATTTATGAGAGTGTCAAACAATTTATGATTGAAATTGATGTGATGATTATAATTCTCATCAATAATAGTAATGATACTCTAAATTTTGATGCCTTTATTCCCACATAGGTGAATGATATCCCAAATTTGATGTTTAATGTGACACTCATTAGGCTTTAAGGTTTCCCATGAGTTGGGGATAACATTTCTTCAATCAAAAACATGGTCATGTAAAATATTTCAACTTAGTTATGAGTACCCTTTGATTCATCCAAAAATCTAGTAGCTAGTTGATATGGGAGTTCATCTATCCAAATCCAACTTTTAAAATAATTAATCCCCATCCCTAAGTTGGTGAATATATAAACACACTTATTATCTTCCTTATATATGTGAATTATTTGAATATGTTTAAATTGATCAAGGAGAGTTATAACATCTTTAATTTATTTTAGGATGTTCCATGAAGGGTGGTATTATCATAAGATACACCTTATGATGTTTAGAGAGTACCTTTATATAATCATAATTTAAAACATAAGTTCTAATACCAATCAGACTCTTCACAGTGTTGTCAGGTCCTTAGTTACATGGTTGGTTTGGGTTCTCATACCTCCTACAAATGCTACCACTACCAAGATTTTATAATTTATTATAAGCCCTTCCCCTCATCCATCCCCAAGTTCCCCTTGGACTCCCTATCAAATTTGAGTTTGACACACCCCTCTATGGGTTTGGACCATTTGACCTAGATCTTGTCTTTATTCTAGTGATGTTGGGTTAAGCATTAGGAAAATCAATAATCCAAAGACAAAATATATTGTCTAGATCTCTCACTCCCCACTTTATTTTAAGAATAGGATAGTAATTTTTCCTTAATTTCCCCTTGAATTATAAGAGCACTAATTTTATCTTGTTGCATTTATCCCTAAAAATTTGGTCATTTTTTTTTTGCAAATTCCCTATAATATATGAGCAATGGCAATATCAAATCTAGAATTAGATGGTTCTAGGGTGGGTTTCATTATAAGGTGAGGTCCCAAAGTGAGTTGGACTAACTAGTTCCATGTTGAATTTATCAATAAATAAATAGAATATTTTGGACCCAAAACTACAATCCAAGAAAAGATGCCTAACATACTCTTATTCTCTTTTACAAATGTAGCATCTATTAGGAATTTTTAACCCTATTTTCATGAGATTATCAGTGGTCAAGATCTTATTTTAAATATATAACCAAAAAAGATGTTAGCCTTAGGGATTAAATATTTATCCCAAAGCTTGATCTACTGACCTTCATCCTATTTGAGCCCCATGTCTAGTTTGTAACCAAACTTGACTGAATACTCCCCACTTTCCTCATTGTGCCAAATCATCATGTCCTAGATCCATCATCCCAAACCAGCTCTTTCTAGACATGTACCACATTTGAAAAGGCCTAATAGTCAAATATACTTTCCCAAATAGTGGTTAAAGAGTGGTCATTGATGTCCCTCCAACTAAATTTAGAGGAAATTTAAACAACCATAAATCCTCTTAGAATTTAAATGTACAATCATTACTGACCAATCATTTAACACCCTTATAGAATAAATCTATGAAATTAACAACCATTTTCACTAAAAAATATCCTTGGGTTAGAAATTCCTCCATACTTAGGTTGTCTTCTTATTTTCCCACTAGATAGTTATCCCTTAGAGTATTAGTCCAAATGGAGTCTTCTTTAGTTATCTTCCAACCTTTCTTGGCTATAAGGGAATTGTTCATACTTTTGATCATCTTTAGGCCCAACCCTCCCAACCTCTTTATCTTACACACCTTGTTCCAAGATACCAATGAAAACCTATTATTTTCTCCATTACTTAGCCATATAAACCTTGTTTGAGTCTATTCAATTATGTCTACTATCTTAAGAGGTAAGTTGAAAATGTACTTCTAATAGAAAGGCATGCTTTAGAGTGAGATCTTGACTAGTTTAACTTTTCCTACTTTATATAGGAGGCACCCCTTCTATCTAAATAGATTATTTTATAGTCTATCCAAAAATAGGTTTCAACACTAAGATTTCATGTTGGTTCAACAAAGTTGCATTTTAAGGTAAGATGTTGGTAACTCTTGAATTTAAGAGTCTTAAATTTTTGAAATCTTAATTTGTAGCCTGATAAGAGTGTTGATAAAGAACAGGTATTTATTTTATGAATTCACATTATGGATTAAAAAACTCTCATTGTTCTATATAATTGTCTTGATGGCCTTATCCTCTTCTATCAAGGCTTCTCCAAATACCTATGTGTCATCCAAAAACTATTAGTGGGTGGGGGCCTCCCTTAAGGGGATACTTGGAGGCCTTTAATTAGATCAACCTCTCTGGATTCCACTAGTTTCCTTCTAAGAGATTCCTCCACAATAATAAAAAGGTTATAAGATAGGGGTATCCTTACCTAAGGCCCATTTTAGTAGAGAAGTAACATTTTGGAGATCGATTGATCAACATCAAATATTTAAGTGTCAAGACACAATCTCTAATGATACCCTAATCTTTTGGTTGAAATATACCTTCTCAGGGATCTTGTCGAATTATAAAGAGACTCTATCATAATCCTTATTCAAAACTAGCTTGAGGAACATTCCCACCCTTTTTTAGTTCTCAATAGGGTTGATCACTTCAATGATTAAGATGATTCCATTAGTGATTTTCCTTCCAAACATGAATGTTCCTTCTTGTTTTGAAATGATTTTGTGAAATTCGGGTTGCATTCTTATAACCAAAGTTTTTGTGTAAATCTTGTAAAATTTATTGTAAAATCTAATAGGTCTAATGTCCTTCAACTATTTGGATCCTAGATTCTTGGGGAGTATCATAAAGAATTTGTTTTTAATCTCCTTGAGTATATATCCAACTATAAAAAAATTATTAACGACTACCACAATCTCATTTTCAACAATATCCCAAAGGTGACGAAAGAAAAATGAAGGAAACTCATCTAGTCTTAGAGATATTTCTCCTTCCATGGAGAAAAGAACAAACTTGAGCTCATTTAGAGAGGGTTGTTTAATAGTTTTATTATTGTCCTCAAGATGTATAATGTTATGAAGTAGTTATAGAAAATAATTCTCCTTCCTAGGGTAGGTATTGGAGTTTTTAGATAGGAGCATCTTGAAGTAAGAGACCACTTCCTAACTAACCTTGGATTCCTAGTCACACTTACTTCCATCCTCTCTAAAAAGGTCCCTTATTATGATAACACTTCTATTCCTTCTAGATGAAATGTGAAAAATATTAGTGTTTATATCTCCTTCCTTGAGATAAATAATTCTTGAATTTTATCTCCAATAGGTTTCTTCCTTTGTTTCCACATTGTGAAATAGGATAAGGAGGTCCTTTTCCTTTTGGAAAAGATCCTTATTCAAACCAAAGGACTTCATCTCCTCTATTTTATGTAACTTAACCGCAATGTCTTTATTATGTTTGAAATATTCACAAAAACCTCCTTGTTATATATTTTAACTTTTTGCTTAACAAAATTGAGCTTTTAAACTAGTATAAACATATTTGATCCTTAGAACTCCTTCTTCCACCACTGCTTCATGGATTCCTCTAGCTCAAGGTGTTGTATCCACATTTTATCAAACTAGGTTGGGATCCTTATATTTATAGTGGCCTTATCCTCAATGAGGACCATCGAATTATGGTTGTATCCAACCCTTAAGAGGGTTGATAGCCTATAATAATTGTTAAAATCCCAATCCAAGGATAGAATAAATATGTCTAGTCTTACTTTATTGTTGTTATTTCCTATCCTCTTATTTGTCTAAGTATACTTGGTCCCACATGTTGGAGCATATAATGCTTAACTGGTGCCTTTATTAGACCCTTAACACATTTAAATAGGTAAATAATAAATGTTTTATTATTATTATTATTATTATTATTATTATTATTATTATTATTATTATTATTGTTATTATTATTATTATTATTACTATTATTATTATTTTATTATTATTATTATTATTATTTTATTATATAACATAGGTTAAATCATCATGTAAATATAATAATAAAACATATTAATTATTACCATTATTTAACATTTCCTTGGGGAGAGGTTGGAACTGTTGGTTAAAATGGTCTACCTCCACACCCCAATATAAAAAGGGTCTTCCCATTTGATAAATTACACCAAAATATTACCATGAAATTATAATATTTGCATGTGGTAAATATCATTACAAAGAGTTCTGTGAAGAATGGTTTGAGAAGAAGTGAGATGTTGAGATGTTGAAGGATTTTGTATTGGGTACATTGAAAGTTTTTCATGTATTTGAATATATAAATTTGTGGGTTTTTACCTATTTTAGGTTCTCCACATTAATTTTTTTTTCAACATTGATTCATGTATTTTATAATTCATTTATATATCTAGATCTATCCCATGTGATCATATTATATATGTATTTTATATTTTGTCATGGAATCAGAGCTTTAGGATACTATGATTGATTGACAATTCTATTAAGAAAATAATAATTAATTTTTAAAGTGTACGTAACCTCATGATAAAATAGTGTAGCTATGTTAAACCAATGGTTATATTCATTTGGTGGTGCTAAATTCAAAGTTAAGAGGATTATGCACATTGTAAATGTTGGTTTAGCAATGCTTAAATTATTACCTTAGGTTATAATTGAAATTGCATGTGCATTAAGGTGATATAATAATATCACTTCATGACCTTGTGAATTACTTGGTAGAATAATTAAATTGGTTTATGTAAATTATCTAGCATGATATAATTGCAAGCTTTGTCTATTAGGATAGTGGATTTCATGGGTGTAATGAGTGTGTAGAAATAGGTCATTGACAAAAAAGGAAAAAGGATTATGCAAGGCATTATTACATCATGTGTGATCCCACCTCTAACCCAAATCTTGTCTTGAACCTTGCCTAATCCTAAATGAATTCCTTGTATTCCACTAAACCCTTTATTTAGACCTAACATGTCTTAATGGATTGTAATCACTTATAGGTTGGTTAAACACATTTGGCTAGTCATTTTCAATGCATGAGGATAAAGTAGACCAATATTTATAATGCCTTATAGTATAATTTTAAACTTTTACATTAATTGCCTTTACCTTGATCCATGTGTAGGGAGGCAGATTATCTTAGAAGAAACCACAAGACTTCACTAAGGGATGCTATGTGGAACTATGTAATGGCAAAGGGAATGTCCATTTATAAAGGCATGGGTTGGTGAGTAGAGTGTTTGGTCGATCCAAGGAAAGAAAAAACACATGTCATGTTCTAATTGGATTGTAATAAAGGGAGAATTCTTATTTTAGGAGGGTAGATATCTAAGAAAAGGGTTTAAAACCTTTGGCATTTCTAGCCACCCTAGGAATAAAGGTAGAAGAGAAAGGAAACAAGTAGAAAACTTGGAGAGGGAGAGATTCAGATAGTATAAACCTTTATAAAAGATCCATAAAAGGGATTATATCATTTGGTAGGTATCCTATTGATTGGAATATCCTATTTTTTAACTAAATGAAGTATATGTGATTTTTTATTATGTTATCATGTTTGAAAGGAGTAAGGCCACTTGGCTTACTTATTCTCTTTATTTATTTTTATATGGTTGTGTTTGGGTTACCCACATTATTATTACCCCTTATGTGGGAGTTTAGAGTTGAGATATTCCTTGATGATAGTTATAACTATTTTAATTTTACTTACCTAGATATTATGGATTCATCGTGTAATATTTATGATGCCTTGAAAGGTCACATTATTCATGTTGGAGGAAGGGGTAGGTCTTTCATGTTGGACATGATGCTAGGTTGCCTAAGTCCTCTCATGACTTCTTATAAAATATATCTTAGTAGTTGTATGCTTGATGAGTTTTATCTTTGTGATTATTATGTTCACTCTTTTAGTGTTTTATACTTGTTGAAAATATATTCAAGGTTGGTAACCTCTTGACTTAGAGATGCTTGGATTTCCACCTTATGAGTAGATATCTCCTTCACCCTAAGACATCTTGACTACCTTTTACCTTTAATTACCTTACACCATGATGTTAGCATGCATATAGATAGAAGTCCTTCTCATGGGTGCTTACATCAGTCTCTTGATGATGGAAAAAGGTTAAGAGGTGAGCCCACCTTCAGTTGGACAAAGTTTCACTTGGAGTGAAGAGGAGCTTGTCTTCAGCTATTGACTACTCATGTGTTTTATCTTTCTATAATTGGATAGAATCCAAGGATTAATTATTTTCAATTGAACTTATTATATTTATGTATTAGTGTTTGATTGTTGGCTAAGTGTGAGTCACTGTTATTATGATGTTTATCAACTAAATGTTTTGGTTGTTATTGCAGAGTACTATTTTATAGTCTACTTGGTATGTAGGATTAATAGACCTCCTTATGATGGATCATTGTTGAAAATGGAATCTTTGTGGAGGATTTTATATTCATGACTAAGCTTTTCCAAGTAAATGTCCTTAATATATAAACATATTTAAGTTATTTATCTAAAATTCTTGTGTTCACTTGATTCTTACACCTTGAGTTATTTTTGGAGTTGTTTATAAATGAACTATATATATGAATAATTATTCCTATATAAAGGCATTTGATTTAGTTTGCCTATGCTTTGGATTATTAAGATATATGGTGTTAAAATTATATGAATTTGGTTATATCAACCCATTTATAATATGGACTTTGCTAAGCTAGTCTAGATCTGATTAGCTAACCTTTGATAAGAAATAATTTAAGATAAAATATTTAACAACTCTTAGAAAGAGTGATATTGAGGACCTCAATAGTCCTTAACTATAGATATCCTAGGAGGGAAGATGTCAAGTAAGGAGTAACTCTTAAGCCTATATGAATATTTTAATAAATTGGTGAATATGCTTTCTTGGTCAAAACTTTTAAATAATCAGCCTTAGAAGTGATCTTTGTGTCTCCTCATGTATTCTTTTAGAATTTATATTATAGACTAAGCTTATCCATAAATGAGTGGATCTCGATTAAAAGGTTGAGTGCTTGTTAGGAAGAATAAATGCATAATAGGACTGTATAGTCGAAGTATTAACTATTTTGATAAAGAAATATCTTATAAAAGGGTTTTGAATTGAAGAATTAAGTAATAATTTTGCCTTAGACTTTTCATTTATCAATACCCTCTTATATAAAAAATGGAATTATAATAAAGTATGATTCTTGGGCTCAGATCTAATAATTAAAGGTAACCATGTGTGTTAATGGTAGAAATCCTTACAAGAATTTGACCAATGTTAGGGGAGGATTTTAAGACCTTTCCATAGCTTGTGTTCATACTCTTGATTTAAAATTTTGATCACTTCTTTATCTTAGTTTAACAGTTTGGGTCTCTATATTCATTTTAAAAGTTTTATATTCTATTGAAAAAACCAGTTGAATTTAAGAATTGAGCCTGCCTTGTGTTGTTTGGATGATCAATCAAACTAATAAGATAATTGGTTTGGTGTCGAAGGCTAGTTCAAGCCTCAACATTTTCTTATTTTATTTCTTTCCAATTTAATTGGCTTCGTATTTGAGCCTTAATGTCTTTGAGATTCACTCTAAATGTTGGATTATATCTTGGCTAAATTATTATACATAAAAGAATGGCATAATTATCATTTAAATTCCATAGTCACCTTTTTTTGGTTCCCAAGATTTTACTTAGTAATATTTATGCCTTTTACCTTAGTTGGGTTATCGTCATCAACTTAAACTTTCCATTTGTAATTTTACTTAGATGCCTCTTAGATGGGTCTTTTTGCAACCTTTTACCTTAGTCAATTTTTACATATTTTATGAGTGGTTAAAAAGAATCCACATGTCATCATCCTATTAACTTGAGAATGACATAAACATAACTTATTATATGGTCAACACCAAGTAATCAGGATCATGGGATGTTGCCACATGGTATCATCCTGACAACCTGGTATCCTAGAGATGACCATATAATGTGCAAGCTTTCAAGCAAGTAGGATTGAGGTATGATTCTATGTGGTATCATCCCAATGACTTGATATATTAGATAAATCTATATAGCTTGAGAATCCTCTGATCTAGTAGGCTAATAGTATGTTACCACATCACATCATCCCTATGACCCATAAACCTAAAGAGGTTTATACTAGGCATGAAGCTCATGGGAAAGCGGGTGAGTAGGATGATACCACATGTAAAAATCTTGTTACTTCACTATTATAGAGACATTTGTATTGGGTGTAAATCCCATGGGCAAGTGGGTGAGTAGGATGACACCACCTAGTAAATTTTTTCTCCACTATTTAGGATATGTATATATAAGGAGTGAATCCCATGGGAAAGTGGGTGGGTAGGATGCTTCCATGTAGAAAAATCCTACTAATCCACTATTCCAAAGACATATGTATTGAGTGTGAATATTGTGGTTCAATAGGCTAGTAGGATGTTATCATGTTGCACAATCTCACTACTTTGCATCCCCAAGAGAGTCGTGCTAGTTTTTCAATATAGTTGGGTAGTGTGTTAGTGGATTTTTACCCCAAGTCATCTAGGAAGCAAAAAGTGTAAATAATGGCCTAAGAACTTGATGAAAAATTAGCATGGCCAAGGAGCTTATCAAAGCATATAAGTGGAGTTTATTGTGTTAATAGTAGTTGGGGTTAATATTAATGATCATATCAACATCATAAGTATCATTATCATTTGGAATGGGCCCATGAAGTAATTTTTGAGTGTTGGTCTAAATGAATTAAGACTGTGGGCTTCCAAATTAGTGGCTTATGCTTGTATGAGTTTTAATGGTAGTTTCCATATTTATAATTTATTATGTGTGATTGAATGTATTCTAACATCTATCCATGATCATTGGTGCATTAAAATTCACAGACATTTAATCAAGTGAGCGTAGAGCTCTCTAAGTATCTTGTGTCTAATCATTGAGTGATGATAATTACATAATTATATCTGATTAGAATGAATTCTAGTATATGATCTTATGTTCATTGGTTATTTTTTGGTTAAATTTATGTGTCATGCTTATATTTTAGGAGGAAAAAATGGCCATGACATTTTGGTATCAGAGCTTGGGTTAAACTTTGGGAGCTCTGGGGATGATCTTCTTGGGTTCATTGCCTTTCTAACTCTAGTTAATCTTGATTTATATAAATTGAATGTGAATCATGCTTCTTATTGGATTTTTTAAACTTGAATTATGAAGAAAATATATCACTAAGGGAATGAATAAAAAACACTACAGTAGGTAGTCACTGAGATCCCTGAAGTATGCATCTAGTTGAAGTCCATGATTCAAAATTTTGAGACCCTGTAGCATGTGATGATAGTGCTAAAGGAATTATTGCCTCAAATTTATAAGTTAAATAAAGGAGTATCTTCACCCTAGTAAGTTAATGGATAGGTTAGATAATCTTTAAAATCTCATTATAAGAGCAAAATTAGGAACTACCTTCAGCAATAGCGTAAGAAAAGTTATGCTCAAACACAAGCTCCACGTATGAGAAATGTGGACTCAAGACCAAGTAAGGCTTGATGAATGAAATATGGAGAAGACACTATTGGGGTGTTTTCTTAAACTAAAAATCTATGGATCATTATGCATGGAATTTTCCTAAGTACCTAATTAGGAGATACTCAAGTCTTGATATGGACTAGTTATGGGAACCAAATTTTGTATAATCCCTATGATACTTATTTTTATTAATATATTATGACAAAGCATAAATTGCCAGTGATATGTTATTATGGTTGGAAGAATAGTAGACCCTCTTAATTTAAATCAAATGTTGATTATATATTATGGTGCTTAGCCTAAATAATCGCACCTTTCCATGTTGTTATTATATTAATGATGGATTGAAAATCTTATTAGTGTTGGCTGGTAATGTTGGAACTAAATCTTAGATGATGTTAATTAAACTAATAACTATGAAAATACTTTAATGAAATCTCTTTTAAAATTATTAATTTCATAGATATGCTGAATATGTATGTTTAAATTATGGAAATGATAAATAAAGTGTCTCTTGTTGTTTAAAGCATTGGGATCACTTGATGAACTAGGACATGGTCAAACTCTGGTATTGAGGTGATGGCTTACTCAAATGTTTCTTTATGCTAACCAATTGAATTTTAATCTTACATCTTGTTAATGAAATAAGATGAATCTCCTGGAAACTAATTAGATTAGGTATATCTATGTATAATTATACTTTCATGAAAAAAGCATGTTACATTTGAATAGCTTTAGGATGTTAATTGCCTTGTTGTCTATATAAGAGCATGGCCTAACTTATGATGTTGTTATGGGTGCATGTCAAATGAATAAAATCATATATTCCTAATTTCAAATAATATAGAATGGATTGAGGTAACGTTACACATTTTTGATATTATGATGATAAATCAATTGATATATAAATTTGCGTCTATAATTATGCTGGTTGGATGAATGGAAGCCTAGAAGGGTTGAAGATCATGTTGAATTCGTGAGAAGTTGTGGTAGTAACTTGAATTAATATATATGGTATTTTCATTTCTCTCATGATACGAACTTATTTAATATATTAAACTACTAACTCCCCTGATCACTTGTATAACACTATGTAGTGGTAGGAATAAGAAGGAGGCAATCATGGAGGTGCCTTTCTATATAAATAATAACTTTGCATCTTTATTTCCATGAATATCATGTATAAACATATATATGGGACCTAATAATAGGAAACACTAATCTAAATTCTCATGTGAAGGTCAGCGAGGCGTAATTTCCATGACATGTCACACCTTGGTGGGTAATGAATACAAAGCATTCATAAGTATGACCTCTAAAGAGACATAGGTATAACATATCCTCAATTCATAAAATTGGTTGTATCATTTTGTTAGTGGTAGTGGTGTAGCATGCTCTTACATGTTATTTCATAAAATTGATTATACCATTCTATGTAGTGTCAATGGTGTAATTTCCTCCTACATATTATTACTCATAATCGAATGATAATGAATTCATCATGATAGAGTGGTAATTGGCCCCATAAGAAATTTTATTATTAATGGCCAATGGAACATATCCTATGATATGATGTAGTTTGATTATCTAGATGGCTAGTGGATCACTAATTCCATGTTACCTTATTACTTCTCCCCTTGAGTGGTTCATAGAGCCACATAGTGATTGTATTACAATCTGATTTTTGCTAAATGTGCTTGCTAAAATTAGTTTAAGTTCTCTAAGATTGTTTATATTGTTGGGAAACCAACATTGTTTCCTTATTAATTTTGAATGTTTTAAGCTAAAGGATAATCATGAAATTCATTGATTAATTTTTAGGTAGATTTGATTTCATTATTGAGATTACTTGGTCTCTTTTTTATTGATTTTGAACTTACATGATTAGATGGTGTTTCTTCAAGAGATTGTGGTGCTTATTTGTGCTAGTTTCATGTGTTAGTATGTGCATAACTATTGATTTGGGTGAGTATAGGGGATAATAATTATATTTAAAATGATATATAAGTGGCTCACTATGGGGACCTATTGTACAAGTCTAATATCCCATCTTTTCTCACCCACCAGATGTGGTAGTCTTAGACACTAAGGTGTCTCAAGAGCACTAAGGTGTCTCTTTCACTCTATGCATTATAATGATTGGTGGATAGATGTCCTAAGGGTCCCCAATATATAAAATATCTCTTTCAGTCTATACATTAGAATGGATTATGGATAAATGTCCTAAGGTCCCCTGATATATCAACCATGTTTGTCTCTTCACTATGCACCTAGATAGTGGATGGTGGACCAATGTCCCAATGACCTCTAGTGTATCAACTATATTGGCTAGTGGACTAAATTCCTGAGGGCCACATACATATTGATTGGTACATTGATTCTCATATAGTAGACTGATGTCCTGAGGTCCAAATATATATTGATCTACACATACTTTATTGGTTGGTAAATTGATGTCTTAAGGGCCACCTATACATTGATTTACACATAATCCTCTTGGTTGGTGGATTGATGTCCTGAGATCCTCCTATATATTAAGCTACACATGATATCTATGCTAATATGCTGAGATCCCAAGAACCTCATACCTATGGATTGGTATAGAATTCTATCAGCTAATGAACCAATGTTTTGGGTGCCTATGTATATGAAATAACATGGTAGCAAGTTGTTTAAAACCTACCATGAATGGTAGGATATATTGAGAAGGGAGATAGACCCATTTTTATATTCTTATAAATAATAATTGGTGTGATGGGAGGCATTTACCCATGCTTTAATTAATTATAAGATCCTCTATATTAAATATGGCACTAGCTATGATAAATCAATGTTACTTTGTATGATTCTAATGATACGAATGTGAACTTAGTATGGTTGAACTTCACTCAAAATAGTATGCCCATGGAAGGATACCTAATTTATCATTATGTTTTTTATTGTGTTTGGCACCCATCATTATTCTCTTTGAATGAATGTTACATATAAAGAACACTTGGACTCTCATGCTCATAGTGATTAAATAGTAGGTCTCAGTGGTTAGGATACTTATGTTCATGGTATGATATACAATAGAGTGAATTACCTCTTTTAGAATTGATCACAATTTGACCAAAATCTTATTAAATGAAACAAATTAGAATAGATAGTTTCCTTTAGCATGACTCACCATCATCTAATGCAACTAGTGAAGTATTGCATGGTAGTGTAGCCCTGAATGAAGCAAGGCTTAGGTATGATATTGGACCAATTTCATCTCTGAGCTAGATATAATTTTTCTAAAATAAAATTTAGTTTTCCATGATCAAAACTTGAAGCATCCTTATGAGTTGGTGGTTGGAAATTCTCATTATGTTGTAATGACAATAACAATATTATAAGAAAATTGTGAGAAATGGAGAGGTTATTCTTTCTTAATTACATAAAGTTATTCTCTTCTTATATGTGTGTTAATATATGATATTTTTACATTGAGTGATAGTGGTATTATAACATCTTCATGATTTTAGTGCATTAAATCTCTCATGTGTTTGGCATGGTGGAAATACGTTTGATCCTCCCATGAATGTCTTAATGGTATCATGGAAAATTACTTATGTGTTGGGCATGGTGAAATGTTGTTTGATCCTTACCTGGAAATCACGATGGAAATAGTTGAAATCCTCCTATGTTAGGTAGGATGGTAGGTTTTTCAACTCTCCCATGACTATTATCAGAAAAAAAAATTGTGAAGAAGAATCCTTGCAAAAATGGAACTCATGACTTATGCTGCAAAGATTGAAGTGATTATGTCACACTGTCCTAAATCCAGTAAAAAAATTGGTATCAAAATAGTGATAATTGAAGGTTTTATAAACTTTAAAGAAGAAAAATATGACTCAAAAAATTGTATTCATGAGGTTCATACCCTCACATGTGCTTAAATAGATTTACAAATGATAAATAAAGAAACTCAAAGAGTTGTCATAAATACATAGGAATAGTATAATTAGTTTTAGGTATCAGTTAGCATCCACATTTGAGAATGTCATTTAGTGATGCAATGAAATGATCACCTTGGGTGCCTATTTAGGGTGGTACACATGTAATTTAGGATGATGTTCCAATAGTCAAGCAGATTTCAAAACCTTGGAAGAACAAAATAGTAAAACATCAAGGATTATGCCCTTTTTAGAGGGGATATAAGGAACCTCATGAGAAAATAATGTGACTATGCTAAACCAATGGTTATAATCTATGGGTGGTGTTGATTTAAAAGGTAATAGGGTTATGTATATGGTAAATTTTGGTTTAGCAATTGTTAAATTATTACTTTAGATTGCAATTAGAAATGCATATGCATTAAGGTGATATAATAATATCACTTCATGACCATATGAATTGATTGGTAAGCTAATTACATTATTTTAATTAAATGATATAGCATGTTATAATTACAAGCTTAGGATATTAGGATATTAGATTTTATGGGTGCAATAAATATGCAAGAACAAGTCACTGCCAATGAAGGAAAAAGGACTACATCAGGCATTATTACATCATGTGTGATCCCACATCTAACCCAAATCTTGTCTTAAACCTTCCCTAATCCTAATTAAATTCTTTGTATATCATTCAACCCTTTCTTTAGTCTTGGCATATCTTAATGGATTTTAATCACTATTGGGTTGGTAAAACACTTTTGGATGGTCATCTTCAATACATGAGGACAAAGATACCAACATCTAAATTGCCTTATGGTATAATTTTAGACTTGTCCATTAATTACTTTTGCCTTGAGCCCTACATAGGGAGGTGGATTATATTAGAAGAGAACATGAGACTCTGCTAGAGCTACCATGTGCCATTATGGATTGGAAAAAAGAACATCCATTAATGAAGTCATGGGATGATGAGTAGAGTGATTGGTAGCTCTAAGAAAATAACAAACAAATTTCATGTTCTAATTAGGTTGTAAGAATGGGAGAATACCTATTTAAGGAGGGATGAACTCTAAGAAAAGAGTTTAGACCTTTGGCATTTTTGGCCACCTTGGGAACAAAGGAAGAAGAGAAAGGAAATAAGTAGAGAGTATAGATAGGAAGAAACTTGAGTGGTAGAAACCTTAAAAAAAATATAAATGGAAGGGCCTAGATCATTCTATAGGTATAATATTGACTTGAATATCTTTTTTTTGACTAAATGAAGTTTGTGTGATTCTTGATTATGTTATCACATTTGAGAGGAGTAAGATCATTTGACATACTTATTATCTTTTATTATTTTCCTATGGTTGTGCTTGGGTCACCCACAGTGTTATTACCCCTTGTGTGGTAGTTTAGAATTGATATATTCCTTGATGATAGCTCTAATTATTTTAATTCTACTTACCTGGATATTATGGCTTTGTCATCTAAGATTTATGATGCCTTGAAAGGTCACATTATTAATGATAGAGGAAAGGGTAGGTATCTCTTGTTGTAAATGATGGTAGGTTACCTAAATCCTCTCATGACTACTTATAAAATATATCTTAGTAGTCCTATGCTTGATGATTTATATCCTTGTGATTCTTGTGTTTGCTCTTTTGGTGTTTTATACTTGTTGAAAATAGTTTCAAAGTTGGTAACCTCTTGACTTAGAAATGCTTGGATTATCACCTTGTGAGTAGATATATCCTTGACCCCAAGACATCTTGGCTAATTTTTTCATTTACTTACCTTGTACCATGGTGTGAACATGCATAGAGTTAGGAGTCTTGCTGAAGGGTGCTTAGACTAGTCACTTGATGATGGTAAAATATTGGGAGGTCAGTCCACCTTTACTTGGCCAAAGTTGCAATTGGAGTAAAGAGGAGTTTGTCTTTAGATATTGACTATTCATGATTTTTTGAGTTATATAATTTGATATAAGCCAAGGATTAATTATTTTCAGCTGAAATTATTATATTTATGTATTAATTTTAGATTATAAGCTAAGTATGAGCCACTATTATTATGAATTTTATTATTTGAATGTTCTGGTTATTATTGTAGAGAACTATTTTATAGTCTATTTGGTATGTAAGATTAATAGACTTCATTGTGATGGATCCTTGTTGAAAATGTAATCCTTGTGGAGTCTTGTATATTCATGACTGATCTTAGCCAATTAAATGATATTTAAATATAACCATATTTAAGTTATTCATCTAAAATTTTTGTGTTCACTTGATTCTTAGGCCCTTAGTTACTTGTTTGGAGTTACTTATAAATGAAATATATATATGAAGCATCAATCCTATATAAAGGCATGTGATTTAGGCTTCCTATGCTTTAGATGATTAAGATACATGGTAAATTTATTTTATGAATCTAGTTATGTCAACTCATTCATAATATGGATAATGCTTAGCCAATCTAGATCTAGTTGGCTAACCTTTGATAAGGAATAATCTAATTAGGATGAAATATTTAAAAACTATTAGAAAGAGTCTTATTGAGGACCTCAATAATTCTTGACTATAGATATTCAAGGAGAGAATCTATCAAGGAACAACTCTTAATCCTACATGACTCTTTTAATAAATTGGTGAATATGCTTTCTTGGTCAAAATTTTTGAATAGTCAGCCTTAGAAGTGAGATTTGTGTCTCTTCCTATATTATTTTGGAATTTATATTACAAAGAAAGTTTATCCATAATGAGTTGATCTCAATTAAATGGTTGAGTGCTTGTTAGGAATAATGAATGCATAATAGAATTATACAATCTAAGTATTGGCTATTATGATAAATAAATTCCTTATGTAAGAGTTCTAAATTAAAGCATTGAGTCAGATTTATACCTTATAATTTTCCTTTATCAAGACCCTCTTGTATAAAAAAGGGAATTGCAATAAATCATGGCTCTTGGGCTAGGATTTAATAATGCAATGTAATTAGGTGGGTTAATGATAGAAATCCTTACAATAATTTAACCAATGTTATAGGAGGATTTTAAGATCTTTCCATAACTTGTGTTCATACTATTGATTTAAACATTTGATCTCTCCTTTAGCTTGGTTTAATACTTTGGGTCTCTGTATTCATTCTCAAATTTTTATCTTATGTTGAATAGACCAGTTAACTTTTATAATTGAGCCTACCTTATTTTGTTCAAATGACTGACTAAACCAATAAGAATATTAGTTTGGTGTCGAAGGATGGTTCAAGCCTCAGTGCTTTCTTATTTTATTTCTATCTAATTTGATTATCTTCATATTTGAGCCTTAATGCTTTGGTACTTTACTATAAGTGTTGGATTATATCTTGGATGAATTATTATACACATAAGAATGACATAATTGGCATTTAATTGTCTTGTTTACGTTTTGATTAGTTTTTAATATTTTGCTTAGTTAGATTTAGGCCTTTTTCCTTATCTAGGTTGTCCTTGTCAACTTAATCCATTTATTTAGACTTTTCCTTAGATGCCACTTAGATGGATATTTGCATAGCCTTTTACCTTAATAAATTTTTATGACTTTTGTGAATGGTTTTTAGGAATATACATGTCATTATCTCATTAACTTGGGAGTGGCATCAACATGACCTATTATACATTTGATATTAGGTAAGTGAGCTTGTGGAATGTTACCATGTGGCATCATCCCAATAACATGATATCTCAAAAAAGTCCATAAAATATGGGAAGCCTATGGACTAGTGGGTTAATAAGATATTACCACATGGCATCATCTTAGTAACCCATAATCCTAGAGAGGTCTATACTAGGGATAAATCCCATGGGTAAGCAAGTGACTAGGATGCTACCACATGGAAAAATACCACTACTATGCTATTCTAGAGATGTTTATATTGGGCATGAAACCCATGGGAAAGTGGGTGAGTAGGATGCTACCATATAGAAAAAACTCATTGCTCTACTATTCTAGAAATATACATATCGAGAGTGAAGCCTATAAGACAATAAGTTAGCATGATGCTACCGCATGGCATAATATCACTACTCCACATCCCTAAGAGATTTACACTATTCCTATAGAGTGGTTAGGTAATGGGTTAGCAAATTTTTACCACATGGATTTTTCCCCCAAGTTATCTAGGAAGTGATAGTTAGAAAGAGTAGCCCAAGAACCTGAATAAAAGCTAGCATATCCAAGGAACTTATTGAAGATACCATGTGGATCTGATTGTGTTAGAATTTTTTGAGGTTAATCTTTATTGTTATCTCAATGTTATAAGTATTGTTGTTTTTTAGTATGATCTTGTGAAGGAATTTTTAAGTGTTGGGTTGTATGAGTCAAGACTGTGGGATTCTAAATTAGTGGATTATGCTTGTAAGAGTCTTAATGGAAGTTACCATATTCATAATTTATTATGTGTAATGTAATGGATTCTATCATCTATCCGTACTCATTGTTACATTAAAATTTGTGTACATTTGATTGAGTAAGCTTGGATTTATTCTAATAGCTTATGCCTGATCATTGAGTGACAATTACGATCAAGGATTTCAACTCAAAGGAAGAGGTTAGTATAGAGTTAGTCTCAAAAATAATGAAAAATGAAATCACTAATAATCTAAAATCCTTTAGGCCTAATCATGGGGTGAATAATGAATAAACCAAATGAGAACTCAACAAAACATGGAAGGAAATGAGAAATATAAACATAAAAACATAAATTCCATATCAAATCCTTCATAGTTCCAAATGGTAATTCAGTTGGCTTGCTCAGTTTATGCATAAGAAGTATTCATCAATGATATATGGATAACATCATCTCCTATATGCACCATTGTTGAATTCTTGGCTTGATTGATATGGTTTGACTCAATTTCAACATTATAACACTAGGCTTTTAGCTTCATGAATCTATTCTTACATTATAACTCTACTTTGATTGAGTTCTCTAAATGAAGATCTCTAGGCTTGCTTTTAAAGGCTTTCAAATCCTTTGGAATAGGTTAACTCTGACCATGTTTGAGTTTATTAAGCTTGGTTGAGTTTGGCATATTCTTAAGATATTTTTTTAGATATTTTTCGAAAATGACAACTTGCAAAGGTAATAAGTAGCTTTTAATATGTTCTAAGATGATCTTGATATTTGAATTTTCCTTTTTGGTAATTAATTTATTATCTCATGGGTGAACCTAATTAGTATTTGAAATTGATTTAACTTTCTAATTGATTTTTATTAGGGTGTGCAAGTTAATTAATTCTTTTTAGGCATTTGGTCATTTATTTGATTTTGATTAATTCAAGGTGTGTGTTTTCCTTGTTTAATTGATTTATTAGGCCAAATTCATTTAATGCAAGGTTATAAATCCAAATTCAAGACTAATAGAAATTATTAGGTTAAATATTTGATGATTGACAAGAATTGGTCTAATAGTTTGATGCAAAGCCATTAGTGGCCATATTTACATGTCTATAGTATACCCCTGTTTGGGAAGATGTTACAAGCTATAAGTATAGTAACATCTTTTCAAAGAATAAAATGGCTATTTATGATTACAATTTCAATGGTAATGATTGAACTATAGCTTCCCCCTCGAGGGAGTGGTTGGAAAGTGGGTCAGCAAACAGTCCCTCAAAATAAAGAAGTGAAATGAGGGGACCAAAAAAAGGAAGATGATGAGGTGATAACACAATGATTTACCTAAAGTTGGGCAAAATCATTGAGAAATGCAAGTGGGATAGTGTACAATAGTTTACCAAAAGGCAGTTATAAGCATTGTAGCCCAATAGTGGCAACATGGTATGATAACATAATTATTTTCCCCAATAGGTGATATAATCATTAAGAAGATGGAGCTGCCCTAGTGAGGATAAACAAATAAGAAAATAAATTGGTGATAACATAATAATTTTCCCCAGTAGGCAATATAATAATTGAGAATGCATGTGGGATGGTATATAATGCTAATGTAGTATACCCTAATTATGAGAAACATGATTGATAGTTGATGATTTCTAACTTGATACAGATGATAAAGATGAATTGGGACAACCTACTAGTAGGGAGATGCTCATTTAAACTACCAAAGGTTGAAATTATTTCATTACTTAATTACTCTATTTAGGATATGATTGGGTATTGGATTGGAATTTTTTTGATGTCGATGCCGAGGAGATGGTGATGTTGCATTGATGTTTTAGACCTCTCAAACCTAATTTTTATTATAGCACATGATGGTAGGCCTCATGATATAACACCATGTGGGTTTGGCCAAAATATGCATAAGGACTAACTCTCTATATCCAATACTCAATGGAAAATAATTACATCAATGATAAAAACCATGATGACAATGTAGATGTTTGAATATGGATAAACTCAAGAATAACATGCTCAAGGAATCACCCAATGAATACATATAGACTAAGTCAAGGCAATAGTACTGAAAAAAAACAAATAGTCAAGTAAATAAACAAACAAAGAAACAAACAAAAAGCACTCAAAAAAATAAACAACTAGAAATAAATAAACATCCTGAAAGTAAAATCAAAATAAAGCATCCTAACAATGACTTTGCCCTAGTAAGGTAGATCAAGGATGATGAACTAGGCTTAAACAAGACAAATATTTTTGGATTTGAAATGTTATAAATGTTTTTGGAATTTTGAAGTATCTTAACTCGTTATAGAATGATAAGATACCTACTCATAAAATGGAGAGAGCATTGGCTTATATTGCTCATAAAATAATGAGATCATATAGAAAAGGAGGACTGAGGTGACCACAACATGAATTGAACATATCCTACATAGTCCCAAAATGACCTCAAGTCATAGTAATCCTATTCACACAAAAGGTAAGGAAAAACTAACTAGGTCCCAATAAGTTCTCATACCTAGCAAATGGCTAGTCAAATGAAAATAACAATAGCAAGGTGATGTAGTAATGCATGATAAACAAATGTTGCCCCTAGTTTTCCCATAGGTGGTTATAACTAGGATAAAATATATTAGATCAATGGTACTAATTTTTTCATAGGTGGTTATAATTATTAAAAATACCAGTGAACACTGATTTGCTCAAGCAGGTGATATAATCAAGCTCACATAAACAAACTTGATATAGGATAGAAAATGAGAGATATCTTATTAGATAAAGTATCACACTACTTTCATAGTTTACCATTGTAAACATGAATTTGATTGATTATTTAAACTTGATCAAAATCCCCTCATAAAAAAATTCAAAAGAACCAAAGTAACCAAGATCAAAATAGGATTGGATAGGACAACTAAAAATAGGCTTTGGTCTAGATAGGAATGGTATGGTAAAATGGAATGGTCTTGCTCTAGGATAATGATGGTTTGATATATTGGATAAGATGGTAAGAGGGTTACCCCCAAGTGATAAGGTGAATGGTTAGTATATGTGACAATGGAAAAATGATTGATAACTTGATATGACATGGTACATGTTTGGTTCTAACCTAGGTATAATAAATGATTCTATTATTCTTGCTAAAGTGGAGATACACATCCTGATCAACAAATGATACAACCAAAATAATTAATCACGTAAATAAATATCCCAAACCTCATTTAAATAGTTGATATATCAAGAAATTGTTGTAAATTTAGATGCCAAGAATGTTGTTGTGATATTTATTGGTCATTGATTCTGATTCCTTCAAATGTCAAGACAAGGTATCTTTGTAGCCTCTATAAAGAAAAGTGAGAGCATGGATGGTAAAGATGGATAAATGTTAAATGGTAGGTTTGATTGTGAAATGTAATGGTGGAGGATAATGGAATGTATAACGGATGGAAAATAAATAAAGATCAATATTTTTAGGCACACATAATGTTGTTGATTCTAGATTTGACATAACTTTGGATGTGGTTTGGTTGAAGACTTTTGAATATTCTCTTAATCAAACCACTAGATTATTTTATTTTTTAGGTTTAAGAGTAGCTACCATCTAATTAGGTTGTAGAGTGGAAGTTATTTGGATTTTATCTTTGATAATGTCTCCATTAAGCAGCAATTAAATTTTGTGCTCATCCATTGGCACCTTGAAGAGGTTCCTACCAATGAATTTGTCTTGATTGTCCCATAATGCCTTTGAGAAGGTTTCACTAAGTAACATGTAATTTTTTATTTTATTATTTCCTAACACCTCCAAAAAGGTTTCACTAGAAGATGCTTATTTCTAACTTGGATTTCTCCCTAATGCCTTTGAAAAGGTTTCACTAAGAGATTGTTCTTCTATTGTATGATTATGGTCTTGACTTCCTTACTTTTCTTCATCTAATATGTTTCCATGGATGAAATTTAATAAGGTGTGATTCTATCAGTCCTAATATATACATGTGGGAGGTATAAAATCAATGGCATGGTTATGATGGTTGGTGGTAATGGCATGTGGAATGGTAATGGAATAGGAACTGGATGCACAATCCTCGTAGATGATACTAGAACTTGTGTCGATGCTGAAGTAATCATCCTAAAAAATTATAGAAGGATCAGAAATGTATTCAAATTTATTTATGAGGCATGTGTAACCAATTTTTTAACCATAAATGTATGTTATTTTTTAATCTAATTCTGACTCAAGGGACTTGGAATCCGATGTTGAGACTAATGTTGATTTTGATTCTGATGCTAAATCTGATGTTGGTTCAAAATTAGAACCTGACTCTAATTCTATTTCTTCATTTAATGGGTACTCTATTATAATGATGTCTTATTAAATATTTGGTATTGGACAAGTAATGACCTATAATGGCATAACAGGATCCACAAATACTAGTTTATCATAGTGAGACTCCTTTCATATAGGAAAAAGGTTAAGAGATAACTCCTTAGAGACTAGTTTGTCAATAGGATGCTCTTAAAAAATAATCACATGGTTAAGGTAATGGTTTGAATAAATATAGTTATAATCATTAAGAAGTGACTCAATAAATACTAACTCATCATAATGAGATTCATCAACAATAGGTATAAGATTGAAAGGTGATCCATCACAAGTTAACTTATCACAAATGGTGGGTTTAATAAAATCATCTTGGATTGGTTGGTTCTCTTGGCCTTGGTTTCTAATGAGTTGGAAAATACCAATTTTGATCATAGCTTGGTCCTTAAATGATTGGCATGGTTGAGGGACTGATTGGACTAGTTGAGGTTTTAATTAGACTAGTTGGGGTTTTGGTTGGACTAGATAGGTTTGTATTTGAATGATTGGTTGGGGTTGTGATTGGATTAGTTAAATGGTTGACTAAGGTTGTGATTGGATTGGTTGAGGCCTGAATTAGATTAGTTAGGGTTTTGGTTGAATGATTGGTTGAGGTTTGGATTGGATAATGATAGGGCATTATGGAAATTTATTGATTGCATAAGCTAAAGGATAAATTCCTCAAATGGTATGGATAGTGTGTTGTGAAGCTTGGTTATTATCACAAGCCAAAGGATGAATTCCTAAAATGGTAATGGTATTCCTTAGATATTATGGAGCTTGATAGCTTGTATAATCGATAGGGAGGGTTAGGGGTAGCTCAAGGTTAGAGAATAAAAGGGCATCATGGAGGGTGATTTCTTGCCCAATCCAAAGCATCCAAGTCTTCCTCATAAACCATATCATCCCAATCAAAGTCTTGAGTTGGTTCATAAGCTAGATTTTTACTATGTTTTATACATTGATCATTGTAAAGAGGGTATGGATCTATCTCCCAAACAAAAAAAATTGTATTTAGGTCTTCAACAAAGTCCTACTCACAAGCCTCTTCATACCAATCAAGGTCTCAAGTTGGATTATAAGCATGCATTTGGTTATAGTCATTTTTTGTGGCCATTCTATCATAACTTGGATTGTACGTTACTCCACCATAAGTGTATCTAGTCTTATCCACATAAATGATGAAATATCTAAAAAAAAAGGCTTATAGTTCTAAAAACTCTAAAAATTAATGTCTAAAAGACAAAAGGTTCAAACTTGGTCGAAAGTGGAGTTGTATTTCCAATATGGTCTTAAAATAGAGTTGTATCTCCAAAATGGTTTGTGCTAAAATTTGGCACAAAAAATTCTAACATCAAATTTTTAACATAAAATGTCATATACACAAAAGGTCAAGCAATGACTAAAGTCTAGTCCAAATTATTTCAAATGAGGTTTAAACTAGGAAATGAAAAATTTGAGTTGTTAGGGCTTTCATCCAAACATGGAGTCAAAAGCTAGGCTCAAACACACATGATCTACTAGGACTTTTAGCCAAAAAATATCAAAATTTAGACTTTAAAATAAAGGCTGATGTAATTTGATTTAATCTAACAAATTTGAAACAACTTTGGCATAGACCCAACACATAAAATCAAAAATAAACAGGATCAGTTGGTATAAGCCATAAGGAAAAAGACACCTGGAGAAAAGATTGTGCTTTCCCAAATAAAGGCACAAATAATGATGAGGATAGGTTGAATGAATAAACAAGTGATAGTTTTCAAATTTAAGTAATTGATTAACCTAAGTTATGCAACTCAAAAGATAAAGATTTATGTATCAGGCCCTATGAAGTGAGGCCTAAATAGAAATCAATTGATGTTTAAATTTGAACTTGGAAAGGTTAATTAAAAACTCAATGTTTGAAAACTATGATTGTACTAAACAATCTAGATAAGATTAGACAACATGACAGTGTATGAATAAGGTCCAAATGGCATACATGATATGATTTGGTTGGTTTGAAACAATGTTTTTGATACAAGGTCAAACAAGTCTTGAAACAAAATGAGAAGCCTAACTGTATAAGCATACTCTAATTATGTGATCAATTTTTTATTTCAAATAATCCAAGGAAAAACATTGATAATGATTTGGGTAGCATAATGGTACCCATCTCAAATAAGTAACACACACACAAACATGTTTAGCAAAAATTGTAAGGTATAAGTGTCGTGTAAAATGGTCAATATAACACTTATTCAGATAAAAGAGTGACGTATAAACAAATTAATTTAGATGTGGCTATAAACAAACATATTAAGTTTAGACTAAAAACACCAAATAAAAAAACATAAATGACCAAATGAAACTAAGCATAACATCCTAAATCCTATCAAGGGTGTGGTAATGTGGGATTGACTAAACTAATTGTTTTGTGAATGTTCTAGATGGATCAATTGCACAATGAATTTCATGCTAAATGATGCAAAATAAGTGCACTTTAATTGGGTGTCTATGGCACTTGGCTTGTTTCAAAAATGTCTTGCATTTTTTTCAATCAATACATCCATCACTTACTCAGTGTAGTGCGATGTCCAATGTGTATATATGTCTTGATGCTTAACCCCATCACTAAAAGGTGGTTTAACTACTCAAACCTCTGATCTTAGTGGGGGTGATGAATTCAATGCTAGGAGATGAAACCATAGGTCAAATCTTCCATAAATAATTCATGGGAAGTAATGAAGTCCTCCTCACAAGCCAAGATACATTAAATAAATGACATAATACAAAGACTTTATGGTCACCTCAAGATCACCTAATACTATTGTGAGTTTTTTGGGGGGGATTTAAATGACATTATTTCCTTACCTTAGACTAGGCTAAAAGCATGATAAGATGTAAATTTTAATCCTAAAATTTCCCTAAATGGGATGGATATGAGATCATACATGCATGTCTATTTTCGTTAAAACACACAATCAACAAGCAAGTTTGCAAATAATTGAAGTGAGGTTAATTTCATTGCACCAAATTTAAAGTGTTTGATTAGATTCATTACTATCCCCTTGGATTTAATGTTTGCATATTTAAATAATTTAAAACCACCCAAAAATAAGTTGACATTTTTAATCCCAAAAGTTCCTTAAAGGGGATGGATGGGAGAGCATACACGCTCAACTCCCTATTTACTCAAACAAGTTTAGACTAAAGAAATAATGAAAACAACTTGAAAAAAAATTTAAAGTGTATTAAATTTTATATCACTAAATTAAATGTTTGGTGGTGTTATTTTATCCCCTTGGCTTTGATTAAAATCTTGTAAAAATTTGAAAAAGCATCTAAGACATAAAAAATGAACTAAGTTCTTTTTAGATACCCAAAAGATGATGTAAGTTTGAAACAAGTTTAGACTTGATTAGGTTATTTGTTATGTACTAATTTAAATGTCTAGATTAATGTTCATAACCAATTTGAAATAACTTATATAAACACAAATTAAGCAAAAAAAAACACAACCATGTTTGTTTTAAGCACTTAGTCCAAATGTGTAAGAGTTAGTAAGTTCATTTTAGATCTAAATTGAAATATTTGAAATTCTGACTAATTCTTTCTAAAATATAAAAATGAGATGTATAATTAGTCAAAACATGCAAATTGTTCTTCAAATCAAGCCTTCAACCTGAAAATGTTATATTATAACCCCTGCTTAGAAGCACTTTTTCAAATGAAACAAACAAACTTGAAAAGTATATTCTTGGGTTTGGATGACCTATCGACCTGAAGGCAAAACCACAAAAGATAAACATGTTAGGTTGGGAAATAGTTATAAAAAATATTAATACAAAACTCAATAAATATTAAAAAAAATAAAATAAACCTATGAAATGTGTAAAAAATAAGTTAGAAGGTTAAAATAAAGAAAACTAAACACATAAAACATTAAAACATGCAGTTAGTAATTTAACCATAAATTTTAATTTATTCATCAATTTCTCACAAAAATTTTGCATATTATTTATAGGTATAGGATTCACCTATATAAAAAAATTAGATCAAAATAGTGAATTTTTTTTTTTTAGCTTTGTACTAACCATTTTTACCATAAAATTAATAAATAAAAAGTGACAGTCACTAAAAAAACTCATAACTTCTAAACTTCAAATAATATTTTAATAAAATTTTGAGAGAATTAATATGAAAATATTAATAAAATATTATATATATTTTTTTTAAATAATTAAAATATTAAAAATTAAATCTATTTTAATAACCATTTTTGTTCAAAGATGTGCGGTGTGTAATCGAGTCCCACTAGGCATGTCATTTGTGATCAAGGATTTCAACTCAAAGGAGGAGATTAGTATAAATTTAGTCTCAAAAATAATGAAAATTAACTCACTAAAAATATAACATCCTTTAGCCCTGATCATGGGGGGGTCATAATGAATAAACCAAATAAGAACTCAATAAAACATGGAAGGAAATGAGAATTATAAATATAAAAACATAAATTCCTTACCAAATCCTTGATAGCTCCAAATGGTACTTCAGTTGGCTTGCTCAGTTGATGAATAATAAATCTTCATCAAAGACATATGGATAAAATCATATCTTCTATGCACCATTATTTAATTCTTGGCTTGATTGTTATGGCTTGGCTCAATCTCAACATTATAACATTGGGCTTTTAGCTTCATGAATATATTCTTACATTATAAATCTAATTTGATTGAGCTCTCTAAATAAAGATCTCTAGATTGATTTTATAGGATTTAAAATCCATTAGAATGAGTTAAATCTGATCATGGTTGAGTTTATTAATCTTGGTTGAGTTTGGCATATTCCTAAGATATTATTTTAGATATTTTTTTAAAAGTGACAACTCACAAAGGTAATGAGTAGCTTCTAAGATGTTCTAAGATGATCTTGATATTTGAATTTTATTTTTTTATAATTGATTTATTAGATCATGGGTAAAATTAATTAATATTTTAAATTGATTTAACTTGCTAATTGATTTTGATTATGGTGTGCAAGTTAATTAATTATTTTTAGGCATTTGATCATTTGTTTGATTTTGATTAATTCAATGTGTATATTTACCTTGTTTAATTGATTTAATAAGATAAATTGATTTAATGTAAAGTTATAAATATAAATTAGAGACTAATTAAAATTATTAGGTTTAATTCTTTATGATTTGTAAGAATTGAACTAATAGTCTGATGCAAAGCCATTGGTGGCCAAATTTATGTCTATAATAATGATTGCAGAGATTGTTTAATTATGTCTGATCAAAATGAATTTTGGTGTGTGATACTATGTTAATTAATTTTTGGTTGGTTTAATTTGTGTCTCATGCCTATCTTTAAGTAAATATATTGGAATGACACAAAGGATATTTCCTTGAAAATCACCTGTACAACCTTGTGTTACTTGGAAAGAAGGAAACATTTAATATGGAAAGTGTGGATAAATAACTCAATGTTTTTTGTTCAATCAAGCATTTAGATATCCAAATTAATCACCTTAAAAATTAATTTAAAAAAATCAAAACTAATCAAAA
The DNA here is from genome assembly GCA_037957365.1 of Torreya grandis. Classification (NCBI taxonomy): domain Eukaryota; kingdom Viridiplantae; phylum Streptophyta; class Pinopsida; order Cupressales; family Taxaceae; genus Torreya; species Torreya grandis. Next base: position 279,197 of record JARHVA010004266.1, read on the forward strand.
TCATCCTTTGGCATCCTTATACGGCCATGTACGACCTTTACAAGGTTCAAAAATCAGATTTTTTTTTTGGGATACTTTTGCATCTTGTTCACTATTATAGGGTGTAAATATACATGTTTTTTTCTGCCTAAAGACCCCTATATAGGTTGAGAAGATTTATTTAAGCCTATGATATTTTTATTCCTCATCTAGGTGCCATTTTACAGCCTCCTTGGGTTGAAAATAAATAAAAAATTAGCTTGGAGCCTCTATTTCTTGTTTCTATCTCCAGAAGGTTAAAAATCATAGTTTAAGCTTGATAATACCCCTTGAAGGATCTGTGAAGTAGCTAAATCATTTTTTGAATTTTTTACACTTCTACCTAGGTGCCATAGTATGACCTATGTGAGTTGGAAAATAATAATTTGTGGCTCAAAATTCTTTTTTAAAATCATTTTGTGCATCAGAAGACAATTTTAGGAAGAACTACAAAATTTTAAGGCTTTTAGTGCCCTATACAAGTTGTTTTTCTCACCCCTTGTTATTACTACTGCACCATACCTATGCCATGATAAGCTACAAGTAATTATATTTTCATATATTATGTAAAAATATTTAAAAAATACTTTCTTTTCTAAAATATATATTTTTCATGCCAAAAAAGATAAGTGGCTCCCACCTTAGATTACACCACTTTTCACCTAAAAGATTTAAAAAACAATATATTTTTTATTAGATTTTTTACATGCACACTTAAATTATTTTTATTACTTTTTTATTTTTTACAATTAGTTGGAAAAGATTTAACAATAAACTAGTGCATGTATTATTTTAAGTGATAGTGTAGAGTAGTGAGTGGGTGTTATTTTGATAAAATACTACAAAGTGGAGGTCTAGTGTTCAAAACCTACTAAATCTTTCATTTTTGGTCAATTTATTTTTTTAAATTTGATTAATTTTTATTTTTTGGGTTTGCATGATAATTTTTATCACATGTAAAACCCTAGACCTGTCAACCTTATTACGACATTTAACCCAGTCAAAACCTTATCGACCATAATCATGTAACCAGTTAATTCTTAGGTTTTGGCACATTCCAAATTCATTGGTGTGGTCTAATGTTTGTTTTTAAACCTCATATTATAAATTTTAAATCTTTTTAAACATAGTGTTCAAATGATTATTTTGTTTTTAACTCTTGTAACACATAATTTAGTTGTTTTACTTCAATTTTATTGCATTATTTAGCATATATTTAAACAAATTTTACTTGTTTACACTTTTAATTTTCTATCAAATAAATTTATATTCATATTAAACAAGGTTAATTTTTAATAATTGTTCTTACATTAGTGTAATTTTTGTGACACTTGCAACACCTTATTTTATTGTAATCTTTCACAATTTTATCAAATTTTCTAGTATTAATCTAAAAAAATATTTTGTATTTACACTTGAAATTTACTTTATTTTCAAATAGAATATAAATTCACATTTAAAAATAATTCAAGTTTAATCTTTATCTAGTGTTATAGTGTCAATTTTAAAGAGAAGTAATGTCTTCTCTCAATTTTATACTAGATAAATCATAAATGCTTAATGGATCTAACTATAACATATGTAAGATTCAAATTAAATCATAATTTATGACTTGAAAGCTATGGAACATTATCATCGGGACTAAAAAATCTCTGTCGGGATGACATGTTACTCTTGAACTTTCAAATGCGATTCAAAATAAATCATATGAATCCATGTCAATTATATTGTGGAGTGTTAAGGATGAATTCATACTCCATATTAGAAATCAAGAGTCTTATAGATATGCTTGGAAACTTCTTGAGTCTATGCATGAGGGCACTCATCTGTCTAAAATTATTAAATTGATTCTTAAATTGTTGACTACACCTATGAAAGGTGATGAAAAGGTTGTTAATTTTATTACTAAAATTAGGAATATTAAATTTTATTTAGATGGTTTTAACTATAATTTTATTTAATATAAATTTATTTATTTTATTATTTAGCTTAACATTTATGAAAAAAATCATAATTTTATCTTAGTTTTGAATTTGAAATATGAAACAAAGCAAGATATCCCAGAACTCACTAACATGTCAACTCTTCTAATTCAAGAAGAGAAAGTGATGTCTAATTTTGATTCTAAAAATAATACCACTCAAACACTTATTTATCTCAAACCTTTTTTTGAGAACAATAAAAATTAGAAACCTAATTTTTCTAAAGGTAAAAATATGAACAAAATATCTAGTAATAAGAATCATAAACTTTAAGTCTAATGGGAATTAGAATTTATGTGATAAATTTAGTCATAAAAGTGAAAATTGTTATAAAAATAAATATAGAGTTAATAATCAATCTTATAAAAATAAAAAAGGAAATAAATCTAATAAAAACCATCAAAAGAATCAAAACTCCAGTTAGAACAACAATCAAAAACATAACTCTAATGTTATTACTTTATATGTTGCCTTGTTTGATTCTAATGAGAATGAATGGATTTTAGATAGTGGTGCATCACACCATATGACTTGATTATCTAATATTTTATATTATTATATAGATATCTCTAAAAATATTTTCTTAAGAGATATTTCATTTTTAGAGGTAACTAAACAAGGAAAATGAAATTTATAAATGTAATTAATAAATTTTTTTTGTACCTAAACTTAATAAAAAAATGTTATCTTATTATCAACTTATGAATGATAATTTAATTATAATATTTATTAAATATATATTTGATCTTTTATAAATCAATCTAATTCTCTAATTATTGAAGGTGTTCAAAATAATGGTTTATACATTTTCTTTGCTTCTTCTACATGTTTTATTTCAGCGCATAGTAAGAATGAATATCAATTATGACATGAAATATTAATACATATTAATTTTATAAGTTTACATGATATGTGACTCATAATATTATTTTTATACTTATTTTCATATCTTCTCATCATGAAACTTGTGAGTGTTTATTTAGTGGTAAGCAACATACTAATCCCTTTCACAAGAATCATGAAATGAATTCTTCACATCCTTTAGAATTAATTCATAGTGATGTTTCAAAATATATTAAAATTATATATATTAATATTTATTTTTATTTTTTTACTTTTATATATAATTATACTATAATAATTTGGTCATTTTTCATTAAAAATAAATTTGAAGTGTTGTCTAAATTAAACGAATTTAAAGTTATTGTTGAAAATGCTTATAGTTTTTCTATTAAGAGATTAAGATATGATAATGGTGGTGAATACATTAGTAAATATTTTGATTCTTTTTTCATTAGTTTTGGTATTCAAAGGGAACTAGAAACCCCTATTTCCCTCAGCAAAATGGTATTTCTAAAATAAAAAATTGTATAATTATAGAAATGACTAGAACAATGTTTCATTATGCAAATATTCCTAAGTTATTATGGGTCAAATCCATGAATACTATTGTGCATATTAAAAATAGAGTCCATAATAAATATTTGATTTTTTATACACCAAAATACATGTATGTTCATGGCATATAATTCACCATTATAATATTTTTGTTGTGACCAACTAAATTGATAGTGTCTCAACCACATTTATATTTTTTTGTAAAACTATTTAATTTGATTCTTGGTAATTTTTAATTACAATTATATTATAATAGATATTTTTTATTAGATAAGAAAGTGAATAAAATATACTAACATTATATTTTCAATTCATATGAATTAGTATTGAAATATATTATATGCATAATCATCATGCTTAATTTGACAAGATGATCATGTTTAGTTATTGCATTTGGTAAAAAGACCATGCTCAGTAAGTTTGGATATTTTATGTTTCAAATTTATAATATATTTATTTTTATTAGTGGGTAATTTCATGCTTATATGCTTCAATTTATAATGAGATGTGTTATGAAATGAAAAGCATAAATTGAGTTTGTATTATTAATTAACTCTTCATATTTTACTTTACTAAGCATTCTATTAAAACATGTACGAAATTATTTATTTCACTCTCATATTTGGTTGATTGGATGATTACATATCATGCTAAAATTATCCATATTTAATGTATGAGAGGTTAAATACTCAATATTTTGTTAAATCTAATTCTATATCATTGAAAATTGAGGCATATTAAACTTACAAAGTTTTGTTAAGACTCAAATTATAAAATGAATTATTACTAATAAAATATCTAATATTTGGCTAAACTTAGTATCATATTATTAGTAAAATTATTGTATGTGCATTTCATGATAGTTTTGGATTCTCATCTTGTCAATATTTATACATCCAATAATGAATTTCATACAATGATTCATGTTTGTCACTAACTTTGTAATTAAACTTGTGAACTTATTTTCCTAAAACATGAATTTATCATTTAAAATATGATTTACCACATGTAAACATATGTCATATTTTATATCTATGTATTTGGTTATTATGATGTTAAACATAATATATTATCATAAATTTACTTTTAGATATATGTTTAAGTTTTGTGTAGGTTCTAAATTTATATAGCTCAGGGGAAAAATCTATTCCAAAACCAAACAACTAAATATATTGAAGTTCATGTGCATTTTATCCAAGAAAAAGATCTCAATTATGATATTTATTTGCACTTATATCATACATATGAACAAGTGGTAGATATATTCACAAACCCACTTGGTGATACCAAGTTCTATCAGTTTTGTGTAATGTTCAGCCTCTCAAAGTTTTCATTGAGGGGGAGTGTGAATGATAATGTCACTTCATAATGGCCATGTGTTTCTTCTTCTTATTTATACTTCTCACTATAAAGCATTATAAACTTCATGTAGAAGCTATGTGATTTAAGTAAACTTTGTGTGGAAGTTTTAATTTTGTACCCAATACATAAAATCATACCTTGTAATGGATTTCTCTATGTTATAAAAAGTTTCAAATATGCTTGGTTGATTATTGATGAGAAACTATGAGATGTAGTCTCACGATCATACTAGCCTGAAACTTATGTTGAGTATGTTATGGGTTATAATTCCTTTTGTTTCAAAATGTAACTTTGGCATGATGAAGGTTTTTAAATCCTTCAAATTTGTGCATACTATAATTATTTTATACAGGTGACTATGTAAGGTATCCCCACTTCACATTAAGGGGGAGTGTTATCACATATAATGTTTAAGTGGTGCCTTTATTGGACTATTAGAATATTTACATAACTAAATAAAAAAATTATTATTATTATTTAACATATGTTAAATTATTGTGTAAATATAATGATAAAAAATATTATTTGTTACTAATGTTTAAAATTTCCTTAGGGAGAGGTTGGAACCACATCCACACCCCAATATAAAATTGTTTTACCCATTTGTTAAATCACACCAATACAATATCATGACATTCTAATATTTTCATGTGGAAAATATAACTTTAAAGAGTTCTGTGTAGTATGTTCTGAGAATAAGTGAGATGTCGAAGGATTTTATATTAGGTACACTTGAAGTTTCTCGTATACATGAATATATCAATTTGTAATTTTTTATCTCTTTGAGGTTTTCCACATTAAATTCTCATATAAAAATTGATTTTTTTATTTGATATTTCATTCATGTATTTAGATCTATCCTATGTGATCATATTGTATATGCATTTTATAGTTTGTCACCACATAGTTACACATCTAGTAGGCCATTGCTAGTTATGAAGTTCTTGAGGTCTGACATGTTATAATTATACTCTTGGATATCACATTTATTCTCCAAAGGAAAGAGAGGAGTATTAAATGAGGATATCATCCATTTCTAATGATTACTATTTGAATTGAAATTTCTAAGATTATCCTAAATAATCTTCTTACCAGTCCTATAATTAGGGTCATATATGTTGGAAAACATACATTGGGTCTTGATAAATTTATCATAAAATAAAATTTATATGTGATTAGGGTTATCCAAAAAAAATCCCCTTCCAATTCATCTAGGTTTTAAAAAATGTCCATACCACCCAAGGCACCATTCACCCTAACACCTACACACTTAGAGTCTTTCCATATACTAACTCTAGAATTTTCCCTGTTGGTATTAGACAACTTAGTATCTTGAAAAATAAAAATAATAGGACCATGAGTCATCCTTAAGTTCTTAAAAAATATTTTATTACTAAGATTATTAATCACTCTAACATTCCATGAAATGAATTTCATTTTTTAGGTTTTGGGAAAATCTTACCTAGTTGTAATGTCCTTTGAGTGTCACTTACCACCTCCTTAACCATTTCCATGTTTCTAAATTTTTGTCCTACCTATTTATCTCTTGATTTTGGGAATTTTCCCACCAAAAATTTATTTTTTCCTATCTTTAAATTCTTTACTTTTATCTATTATTCCTCATCAAGGTATTGTATCCCCTTTCTTGGTATTGGAAGACGCTGAGCATTGGCCCACATCTAATTTTACCATATCCATTCTAGGGGTATATTTTGAGGGTGTGGAAACCCCTTTATTTTGATCCACACTCTTAGGTGTTAAATAATCATACCTTTAATTTTTTGGTGGTGTGCTTGCATAAGGTGTGGATACTTCATTTTTTAAAGTCGTTAATTCTAAAGTTGATCCCTCTTCCTTCCTCAAGGGTAAAGGATAAGTTGTTTTTTGTATTTTCCTAGTATTTTTATCTAGGATATCACATCCTTATGGTATTAAATTTTTTTTTCACCCCTCCTTCCTTTTAATCCAATGGCATAAATCTCAAAAATTGAAATTTGGTTTTGGTTTCTACTTCCTTATTCTCTCTAAGCTTAACCCCAACTAGTTTAGTTTTTTTCTATCTTTGTCTCTCCATCCTTAAACTAGGATTTTTCCTTGACATCTAAAAGGGTTTCTCCTTTTTCATTTAATCATTATTGAATTGATTGATCCACTTGGAATGTGAAATCATAAATTTCTCCTTTTTTGTAAGTTTTAGGTCTTCAATCTTCCTCTAATGGGGTGTGTTTAGGTGATTGTTCTTTTTATTATTAGAGTAATCTTTGGCCTCATGCCCAAAATGTTATATTTATTTAAAATTATATTTTACTTTTTGTATTCAATGGCTTGCCTCTACTTTACCCATATTTTTAATTAATCACTATCAACCTTAGGAGGGGTTTGTCAATTTTGACATAAGCACTAAAATATACTACAAGTAGCCTCCTCTTGGATCTGATCACTAGATCCAATCCTACGGGTTGGATAATGGCCTTGGAAATCCCATAATGACTTCCTCCTACCATAATTTCAATGAGAGCCCTGAGAGTGAAATATAAAGAGGGACTTATTCCATTAAGTCACTCTTAAGATTGAATCTTGGTTTCCACTTCCTCAGGAACATGTATGATTTTCCCCTAAACCATAGACCTTTCAGCATTATCCTAACACAATATTTTGAATTATTAAAAGAAATGAGGAATGTTTTTTCCATAGAAAAAACTTTTAACTATCCTTTGGGATTCCACTTATAGTTATCCTACTCCCATAACTTATCAATATTCAGTCTTAAACTATTAAACCTAGCCAAAAGATAATTTTCAAGACTAGAGCTAGACCAATAAATGTACATATCAGGGAATTCTAAGCATACCTTGTTTTCCTTTGTAGTTGGGTCTATAAAAAAATCCATAGCCTCTAAGCCTTTCTGTCTCTTTCTCAAGAGTTGGTCTGCCCAAGTTCACTTAGTCAAAGAATGAGTTGTCCTTGATTCTCCCTCATGTAGATCTTTATAAGTTGATGCTCTTTCTTATGATACCATGATAGATCCATTTTGATACATACCCTGTCTAACTAATTAGATACTGGGCCTACCATATTTCCCATATAAATCCTTCAAGTATATGTATGCTCTATTTTATGATCATTTATTTGTATCATATTCTATAGAAATAAAACAAGTGTTTATATTGGTAATGCTAGCCATTTTTACAATGTCAATATTGAATAATGAAGAATATATAACCAATTAATCAATACAAACATTCTTCCATATTTTAATAAAACTAATGTTGAAGGCATAAAAAATTTACATTATGTCCCAAGTGGTATTTATATACTGCTTCAATCTCTCATTCTTGGTTTCATGTGTTTTCATTATTTGAAACACCACCATCTTAAAATATCCCCAAAATTTGAAATATTTTATTTCAAATTTTTTAATATCAAAATTTAATCCTAACAATAAAGCTTCATACTCAACTACGTTTATTGTGCACATGAAATCCAACCTAGATAATAACTTGCACATGGGTCCATGAGGATAATAAAATAAAACACCAACTCCAAATATTTTTTTAATAGGCCCAATCAAAATAAATTTCAAAAATATAAGGGTTTTTTTATCTCATGATTATTGGCTAAGTAAATAGCTTAAAAATATTCCGCACAAAAAAATTACTTCCAATATTTTTCTCTACGTTTGCATCAATATAGAGTAGTTCATTCAAATCCATTTGTGCAACATCATTGTCTATCTACATAATTGAACCCATTCACCTTCCAAGGGTGTAGATTTATAATACATATATGTTTTAGTGTTCCCTCCCACTAAAATGATAAATTTACTTGATAAGAGAATACCTTATCTAAGAGGTTAGTAAACCACAAAAATATCTATGACAAATAACTTCCAAATAAATTCATTAATTTACACCATCGATCTAGACACGTATCCTACCACAATAACTCCATTGATTCCATAGCATAACACTTACCATAATACATAGTTATCCTTTTATTTCATTCTTAAATAAATATGTGTAAAATATCTCAACATCTTAATAGATTTAAACCAAAGGGGTACTAATTAAAAAATTAGGATAAATTTCATCAATATTATTTAGCTCAATATTTAGGTTCAATTTTATAAGAGATGCATGAGAACCTATGTATGCAAAGTCCTTATCCTTATGTTTTAGGATTTTTAACAACTCAACAATGGGGACTTGTATCTTTAGATGACATAAGAAATGGGCCATTTCACATAAATTATATGTTAGCATAAGAGTGTTGGAATGGGAAGTGGTGGTGTCTATATCAAGGATGTAGGGGATAACACTTGTTTTATAGTAACATTTTTATTAGAAACTATAGGTAAGGTAAGATAACTTTGGGATGATACCTTAATTATAATATTTGGGACTTTATCTTATTATTTATTTTGGAGTGTTTTAGGTTTGATATATACACTTTTATGAAAGGTCATATTAGATTTATTTCTAGGAATAAATTTACTCTATATAGCTAGTTAGTGATTGGCAATTGTCTTTTCATCATGCACACCTTGTTTGGAAAGAGGTGGGACTATATTAATAAAAATAATTATAATTTTATCAATATATATAATTTTAACCCTAGGGTTAACCACAACATTAGTCTTGGAAGAAGATGGATATTTTTTCTTATCCATCCCACCTTGTTTAATCCTTAGGTTTTAGTCACTTTTGATCTAGGTGAAACCAACATGAGTCAATATAATTATATCTTCACTAAAATGTCTTTATCTCTTATAGATATTCATCATGTGATCATGAATGTCAGAGAAAATAAGACATGGAATCGATATGATTCTTCCATATTGACATAATTTTATTCTAAGTACAAGATATAAATAGATTTTCCTTCATCCAACTCTTCCTCCTCTTCTCCATCTTCAACAACATCAATGTAACAAACTATATCAAACTGAGCATAAGGCATATAAAATACATCACACCACTAAAAATACTATGCTCATTCACATATTATATGTTATTTATAAGAGTGTCACATGTATCCTTTTCTATTTTAAGGTTTTTAGGCCTCTTATAATTGAATAAATGTTTCTTTCCTCTATCATGATTTTATGGTATATATTTATTATATGGTATAAATGTTTTTAAGCAACTTTATTTTAATTTTTTTCCACTCTGCATTTTATCTTTTTAAATATTTTCACCATCTTATCAAATTTATAGTTTTTTATGTGTGTTTTATGTACTCCCTTAGGGGAATTTAAAGGGATAAAATCCCTCTAGTTTTAGGATTATTAGAGAAAATCTAGGGCATAAGTTCTATTTTTTGGATCTCCTATGTAGCTTACTATGAATTAATCTGAGAAAAAAAAATGTTGCCATATGAAGAGTTCAATCTTGCATCCAAACACTATACTAATTATAAAGACATTTATCAATCTTTTCCAGAATGAATATTAACAGTCTTTCCTAGTTATATGAGTGGGTAAAATAAAATAAACATCAAAATTGAAGTAAGTTAAGGTGGAAAAGTTGGTTCTTATAATCTATGGAACTATTTTGGTTTACATAGAATATATATGAATCTAATTAAAACTTTCCTCTATCTATATAATTATGTTTAGCTCAAACTAGGCTAGATAGGGTAGGGGATTTGAGGAAGGACTTGTAGTGATAATGATACTTACATTTTTATTTCATAATATTTACAACCATAAAAAATTTAACAGACACATTCAGATATGGACATTTAGAAAAACATATTAAACTGTATAAACTTTTAGGTTAGATATTTTCTCAACCTAATAAAACACAAAAAAAAAATATAGATTCATACCATAATCATATAAAACTCAAGCATCCAACACATATGTATTGATAATAAAAATTACATAAATAAGATATAATGAAAATACAAATAAAACAAAAATGATACAATGAAAATTCTTAAGAATTTATGTAATTTTATCAATTTTTCATTAAAAAAACAACCCTTTGTTAGTGTAGGTTTTTATTTTTCCATATTAATTAATTAGGGAATATTATATATTTGTGCATACATGGAGTTTTCCTACATTCGTGGGATAGGCTAGCTTATGTGGAGATGTGTGTCATAGATGTGTCATAGGTGTCATAAGAATGTCATAAGTAACTCATTTGACTGGCTATTCTGGGTATGGGAGTTACTTCTGTATTCTTAGCACCTTGTCACCACCTTTTGTGGAGGAGTTACAGTCTATTCTTGGGGTGCTTTGACCACCATTTGTGGAGGAGTTACTTACTATCTCTCCTATAAGTATTCTTCATTATGGCCATCTCATGTTAATGGAATATTGGCTTTTCTCCAAATTGTCTATGCAATTGTCTCTTATTTGATTTCATTTACTTTAGCATTTTATGGTATTCACTTGCTTCATCCCATGCAACCATGACTCGTGCATTCTCATTATTCAGACCTTGGCAAATCCTCCAATATGGTATCAAAGCCACCCCGGTAACTGGTTGTCTATTTTGTTATTACTTTCATTGAAATCTAGAGCTTTGTTAAGGCATTTTTTTTGTGAAATTTGAAAATTTTTGGGAGATATTGCTAGTTCTCCATGCTCTTGTTCCTTCCATGGCTTGTTTGGTCTCTCCATATACATGCAAGGGAGATTTTGCAAGATCTAATAATCTTGTTTCTATCAATTGGCTTGCATATTTTGTGTTTTAATTAGAATTGCAGGTTGTCACATGCCTTTATAATCTCTTGGTAGCTAATTCTACCTTTGCATGCCATTTTTTGGTTGCTGGGGTCATTTTTTCTTGCTAAAGGCATATATTTTACACTAGATCTACATCTTCTATACACCATCAAGAAAAATGCCTTTTGGGTTTTGTTCACATCCCAGAAAAACCATCTGGGTATCTTTCAATTTTTGCATACATTCTATATACTTTGTAGAAATGCGCTCAGAAAGCTACAGTAGGACCCCTCTCGATTGGCAGTTGCAATTTTGATGGCAGTTTTCAAGACCACTTAGTATTTATTTCTAGTGGTAGTTGTAAATGCACTAATATAAAGCGCCAAATCATATTTTTTTTTGGGGGGGGTTCTTTGGTTGATCAATATTTGAGTTTTTTTAAAGCTTGTATATTTGATTATCAAAGACAAAGGGTGAGGCCTGGGTTGGCATGAGGCTAATTCCCCCTCAAAAAGACCTATTTTGGATTCCTCACTCCGTTCTGAGTCCAAAAAGTGGTTGAAAGGCCACTTTCTCTCTTAAAATAGGAATTTTTTTAATGTTTTAGTGTTATTTTTTTGTAAAAACACTAGTTTACAGGAAATTGAATCTTTAATATCTTGCAAATGGTAGCTCATATTTGGGTGCCATTTTTTGAAAAAGTGTTTGTATTTCAATTATCCATAGTGTAGGCTTGTTATTTGTTAAAAATTCACTAGTTTATAAAGTGCCTAAAATTTGGGTCTCTCGGGACGCATTTTCAGTTGAGTCCGACGTCCTATTTGCTTAAAGTCTTGCACTGATTGCTCTAAGATGCATTCTTGGATGAGCCTGACGTATTTTGAGTATGAAATTTCATATTTGGGGGGGGCTCAACATTTCTGGGGGGTGTGATTGCTTTTTATCACTTGCAATTTTTGCTTTCATTTTCCTTTCTTCATAATTTCACAAATTGCAATCAACACAACTTCACCTAAATTTAGATTTAAATGGATTATTTTTAACTTAAACCCCTAACAACCTTCAACTATCATGAATGGAAGATTAAAATGTCAATCATTTTTATAAGAAAAGGGTTGTATAGGATCACCATGGGTATTGAAGTAGAACCTAGCACTGATGTTGAAAAGGTCAAGTGGTACAATCGTAGTGATGAAGCTTATGGATTACTGAGCTTGTCTGTGTTTTCAAAACTTATCTTCTATTTAGAAACCTCCAATACTCTCAAAGACATATGGGACACCTTAAAAACATTATTTGGGAAGCTTGATGAGATGAGATGTTATGAGCTCGAAAATGAACTCATAAGTCTAAGTCCTAGCAGCTTTGACACCCTACAAGACTTCTTCATTAATTTTAAGGCCCTTAGATTGCAATTGAAAGAATGTAGGATAGATAAGAAAGATGATCAACTCATCCTTTCTATTCTCACTAAGTTAGGTCCAAGCTATTCAATCTTTGTCTCCACTTTCCATGCCACAAAAAGTGCCCTTGGCACTACATGGAAAATGCCTTTTTTGGATTCATTCATTATCGACTTGACTAGGGAGCAAGATGAGCTAATTCAAATGGGCACAATGAAGTATACTCAACCCCAAGCTTTGATAGCTGGAAATGGTAAGGATAAGACTTCAACAAAGGAGAAGAAGAAAAAGAACAAGGACCAAGAGAAGAAGAAAAAAAACAATAATCCTGCCAAAAACAACACTGAGTCTTCCTCTTCCAATGCTAAACCTAAGAAGGAGAAGGTTAAGTGTGCCTATTGTAAAAAGATAGGGCATGATGAACACAAATGCATGAAGAAACAAATAGATCACCTAACTCATCTTCTAGAGAAGCACAACATAGGTGTTCCTAAGTCCATCAAGCATAATTCATCTACCCAAGATTATACCAAGGCAAAAGGCAAGGGTAAGGAGAAAGAAAATAGAAAGGCCCTTGTAGCAACAGCAGCTTCTACAACATCATGGGTCATTGATTCAGGTGCTTCTCACCACATGGGCTTTTCACTAGTTGAGTTTTCATCTTTAGAGCCTTGTAGCATGACTTTAATTAGTTTGGGTGATGACACATCAATTTCTATTACAGGGAGAGGGCTAGTTGAAATGGAAGGAGGAACATTTAAGAATGCTCTAAGTGTTCCTTCTCTTTCAACTAATCTCCTATCAGCATACCAAATCACTCACATTAGTTAGGGCATAAGATTTGAGTTTTCACCAGATTTAGTGGCTATCAGGGAGTTACATAGTGATACTACAATGGCAGTGGGTAGGGCAGATCACCAAACAAGGTTATACACCTTTTCATATTTTTCACCTGATTCTTCTCCAACAGCATTATTGACTCATTCAAATGGAGTTACCAAATATTGGCATGAGTAGTTTGGCCACCTTAACTACCACTACCTTGAGAAACTTTACAAACATGACATGGTCATTGGCTTGCCTCGTGTCCAATTTTCAAAAGGACTTTGCGAGGGGTGTTCCCTTGGGAAGCAACCCAAAGCAAAATTTGACAAAGGCAAAGCTTGGAGGGCTTCAAAACCTTTGAAATTAGTCCATAGTGATATATTGGGACCCTTTCCCAAACCATCTTTCATAAGGGCCAAGTACATCCTCACTTTCATTGATGATTTCTCTAGGTACACTTGGATATATTTTCTCAAACAAAATTCTGAAGTGTTTGAAAATTTTCTAGACTTCAAGGCTCTTGTTGAGAAATAGAGTGAGAAATCCATCAAGGTTCTTCAAATTGATAATGGAGGGGAGTATGTTAACAACAAGTTTGATCAATTTTACACCATAGAGGGGATTGATTTACAGTGTATAGTCACAGTCTTTCACAGAACGGGGTTACAAAACACAAAAATAGGTTCTTGAAAGAGATGGGTAGCTGTATGATTCACTCCAAATCCTTAACACCATAGTACTAGGCTGAAGCCATCAATTGTGCTTGTTACATTCAAAATAGGGTTCCTCACAAAGCTTTGAAAGGGATAACACCCTTTGAAGCTTGGCATAAAAGGAAACCTGATGTTGAGCACCTTAGGGTTTTCAGATCCCCAGCCATGGCCCACATACCAAAGAAGAAACACAAATCTATGTAATGTTAGTCCATTCCTTTCATCTTTGTAGGATATCTAAATGGTATTAAGGGGTATCACCTTCTAGATCCAACCACTCATGAGTTGTTCATTGAGAGAAGTGTCCACTTTTAGGAGAGTCCTAGAGACTCAACACTTGGCACTTCTTCTCTCTCATCAAATCTACTTCTTCATGATGATTCCTCAGATTCATATCAGTCACAGTAGGTTCCTAAGCTAGAGACATCTTCTTATTCTTTGAGTTTAGATAGTGAGGACAGTGATGTAGAGTCATCCACCTCTAGTCAGTCAGAGGATGAGGAGTTAGCACCTAACTCGCCCACTTCCAGGCCACTTTGGGCCAGACAGACACTTGAGAGTGTTGTCACTTGGGCAAGAGATCCCACAAATGACAGGTGTACTAGGGGGATTTTCAGAGAGATCCACATGCCTTCTTTGCTTCAGTTTCAAATCCATAAACTTTTTGAGAGGCATCAGGGGTACCTAAATGGGATAGTGTTATGGTGGAAGAATATTCTTCCTTAATCAAAAATCACACTTGGGATTTGACTTCACTTCCTAAGGGAAGGAAGATGGTTCGATGTAGGTGGATATATCAGACTGAGTTTGTAGCAGATGGGTCAGTTGATAAGTACAAGGCATGATTAGTCACCAAGGGTGTCTCACAGGTGGTAGGCATTAACTTCTCAGAGACCTTTGCACCCATTGCAAAGATGACTTTTATCTGACTCACCTTAGCTAATGCCACAACACATGGTTGGAATGTTCACCAGATGGATGTGAAGAGTGCCTTTTTTCATGGAGACCTAGAAGAGGATATCTACATGGAGTAGCCACCAGGATTTATTCATGATTCTTCCTTAGTATGAAGACTTAGAAAATCTATGGCCTCAAATAGGCCCCTCGATCATGGTACACCAAGATGGATTCCTTCCTTCTCATAGTGTGTTTCACTAGGTGCCATTCTGATCCTAATGTCTACTTTTTGTAGCAAGATGACTCACTCTTGATTCTGGTTCTTTATGTTGATGACCTTTTGATCACCAGGAGTTCTTCATCAGCTATTGCAGCCATGAAGGCATCTCTCTAGGATATATTTGACATGATAGACTTGGGTTTGTTGCATTACTTCCTTGGCATCGAGATCTCATAGTCAGATTTAGGGATTTCTCTTGCATAGCCTAAGTATACTCTTGACTTATTGGCTGAATTTCACATGGCTGATTGCAAGCCAACTCTGACTCCCTTTCTATCAAGAGTCAAGCTTGAGGCTGACTATTCTTCACCATTGGTTGATGCCACTCGGTATCAACAACTTGTTGGCAGTCTCATCTACTTGACTCACACTAGGCCTGACATATCATATACAGTGGGACTTGTCTCCAGATTTATGCAGGAACCTCATGAGCTACATTGGAAAGCAACTAAGAGGATATTGCATTACATACAAGGTTCACATAGATACAGGATTCATTATAGATTTGGAATAGAGGTTGACTTGGTTGGATATATAGATTCAGACTGGGGTGGTAATTCATAGACTCATAAGTCCACTTCTAGTTATAGTTTCTCTCTAGGTTCTAGTCTTATCAGTTGGTCTAGCAAGAAGCAGAATGTTATTTCTATATCATCCATAGAGGTAGAGTATAGGGGAGCTATTAATGCAGCTACTGAGGCTATTTGGCTTTAGGGGATACTTTCTGAGTTTGGCATTTCTATCAGGTAGCCCACCATCATTTATTGTGACAACCAGAGTACCATTTAGATTTGCAAGAATTTGGTTTAGCACCAGTGTACCAAGCACATAGAGATTCACATGCATTTCATTCAGGAGCTTATTCATAGTCAGGTCATTGACTTGATATTTTGCCAGTCTTCAGAGCAGGTTGCAGACATCTTCACCATACCTTTCACTGAGAGCAAGTTCATTCATCTACGAGCTCTTCTTGGGGTATGGTCCACATCTTCAACAACATCATCTTTAGGGGGCCCACTAGCCTCTTCATTTTCTTTTATGTCTCTCTATTGGGGGGGAGTTTTTTTCTACGAGTTTTCTCCTTTTCTCTATCTTATGGGAGATTGCATTTGTACATGGGTACCTCATCAGGCCTAGTTATCGGGACCCATTTTATATTTCCACACTACCTACTAAGTTGTGCTTATGGGGGGGGTGTTAGTGTAGGTTTTTATTTTTCTCTATTATTTAATTAAGGAATATTATATATTTATGCATACATGGAGTTTTCCTACATTCGTGGGATAGGCTAGCTTATGTGGAGATGTGTGTCATAGATGTGTCATAGGTGTCATAAGAATGTCATAAGTAACTCCTTTGACTGGCTATTCTGGGTATGAGAGTTAATTCTCTATTCTTAGCACTTTGTCACCACCTTTTGTGGAGGAGTTACAATCTATTATTGGGGTGCTTTGACCACCATTTATAGAGGAGTTACTTACTAGCTCTCCTATATGTATTCTTCATTATGGCCATCTCATGTTAATGAAATATTGGCTTTTCTCCAAATTGTCTATGCAATTGTCTCTTGTTTGATTTTATTTACTTTAGCATTTTGTGGTATTCACTTGTTTCATCCCATTTAACCACGACTCGTCCATCCTCATTATTCGGACCTTGGCGAATCCTCTGATACCCTTTACAATGTTTAGAGATGCCCATATATAAAATCAAAAGAAATAACTCAAAAAAGAGAGAGATATTCCACCCATAACCATAATTTGAAATTTTTTATAACCATAAATATTAGATTAGAGACAAAGATAGCATAATGATAAGGAAAAGGGCTAGGTCCTCTATGCATAAGCTCATAAAATTTGACTAACAAGGTCTTATTTATATCCTTTGAAGGAGATATCATTCTAACCATTTTGTCTTTTCCCTCAGCCTAATATTCCTTTTTAGAACATGTTCTAAATAATTATATCATTAGGTAAGCCCTTTATACATATAATATTTTCTAAGTTTTGTTAATTACTAATGCTCTTTATCTTGAAGGAACCCATTGAGTCTCAATCTCTCTAAGTACATTCCTTAAGGGGTGCACCAAGAAATGGGTGGGTATACCATTGATGCTTCACAAAATTATTATCCCTTTTACCAGTTGTTATATACACATTTGTCTCCTAAAAACCATTTCCCTAAGCTTGTTCTTCTCTCTTGTATACTCCTCTAGCCTTTTATTACCTTTTATCCTTCTTTTCCTAACCTAAAACCCATTTTGATAGTTTATAATACTAGGTTGATTAGGTCAACCTAGTACTCTTATTGGTGAAATTCATTTAGGGTCTAGGTTGGCTCTTAGCCAACTTAGCCTGTGACCTAGTGAATTTTTGTCAATATCAGTACTAAGTCAAGTGGGATGAGCCTGTCAGCCAAAACTTTTAGAAGGACTTAGGGTTAAATATACCTATATATAAAATATCATTTTGCCATTATTTATAGAAGAGAATAAGTAAGAGATCTTTTACATTTGCTTATCTACCATTCTACCTAAGGAGTAAGCTTAGGGTTTCATACTTTCTTTGGAGATATGGATATTGTCTTATGAAGAAGTCTATTAGATGCATTGATAAGTTATGTATCCTAAAATTCATTTATCTTTATCATCCTTACATACCACAATAACCTCTTGTGAAGCACCTTGACTAAGAGAGAGATTGAGGCTTGATGATTTCATCTTCAAAGGTAAGTATTCCTAACTTTGTTCCTCCTTTATAAGAGTAGATATATATGAATTTGTAATTATCTTCCATGTATTAGGATTTTATATACATTGACATGAGTATATGTCTCTTATGCATTTTTAATTTTAGTGTTTATTAACCCCACTTTGTGCCACAAGTTTTGGTGAGCACTAGATTAGATTTCTTTATTTTACTTGTTATTAATTTAGTGAATATCAAAACATAGGGCTTAGTTAGGGTTATTGTGTGATTTTTCTTGACTAGAGGCTTTTTAACTCTCCCTAGTATTATTTTTGTGATAAGATATCCCTTAATTAGGTCTAGTGGATCCACATATTGGTCATGTTCCTAATTATATAATGTATCCCCAATTATAAGTGTAAGTATGATCTATCTTTTTTGAGTTAGGATTGATTTATATACATGATACATTTATAATTGCATACATTCTGGTGAACCCAACATGAATCTAACCCTTGCAAGTTTTATTTCACATTTTTCATTTTTCTATAATTTTATTTATTATTTTTCTATATTTGTGATACTAGGTTGATAGAGCTGGTATAGTTTCTAACCTCTATGTGCAGGTTTAACACATAGTCACATTAAAATGACTCTATTCTTTCTATGCAGGTCTTCATCAGATATAGGTTACTATATTGAAGAGGTTGACACAATATAGGTTTTCACTTACAAACATGCAACTAGGTCAAATAGGTTGACACAATACTCTTATTTATCTCTAGAAAACATATAAGGTTGACTAGGCTGGTATAATATTCTATAATGCTTCCAAAAAACATACTAGGTCAACCAAGCCAATATAGTCATGTTCATAGGATTCAGCAAATAGAGAACTATAAAACTAGGTCAACCCAGTTGACATAGTTGGAAAAATTTGTAAGTAACATTCAAGGCAACAAAAATCTCACATTCCTCTGCATCTTCTAACCTACCAAGGTTCCTTTCTTTCTTTATCTATCATTTTAGTTATTTCTTATAGTTCTATTTTTACATAGTTTATAATCTTTAAAACTACCCTCATACTGTAAACAAGGTCAACCTGGTCAACCTAGTTCTATATTTTATCTTCTATCTAAATGACTAGGTCAACTCTATTTACATAGTTATTTAAGACCCTTGCTTCAATAGTACAATAACAACACTATCAACTCTATTCTTTAATGTCTACATACACTATCATCTGAATTAACACTATACTATGTTTCAAATTGGTAATTAACATCTATATGCTAGTAATTATTTCATACTTTCACTTTTAGTTGTTTTCATGCATAGAATATATCACATAGTCTAATTAGGTGGTTTTTTAAAATACCATTTAGTTTCACTATTTTTATCTTTCTTGCACACATTACCAAATCACATAATCTCAAAATTCATTTAAATAATTATCTACCCAAGGCCTACCTACTTGGATTTCATCACCAAGGGGGAAGTTGACTTGGTTTTCTATCTAAGTATAAACACAAGGTTAATGGTATACATTTTTAAAGCACCAAACACCCTATCAATGTAATATTGTGAAGTGAGGGGGTAGGCCCCAATACCAAACTAGTACCATTACCAATAGAGATCCCTTTTAGCCTAAACATCCTAAAACTATCCATAGATTGATTTCTAGTTCCCTACTTTCAACCAATTTCTCTATCACATTTAAAATAACACTCTAATAATCTAACAACATTCAAGTTGACCACATAGTTAGCATTTAATTTCCAATTTGACTACTTGCTCTTTGCTCATTGTATGTTGTATTGCAAAAACTTGTATTGGCCAACATTGGTGCAAGGTTTTATGATATGTGCCTCAATTGGATCATCCTCATTGATCTAATTGATTATGTGTTTAATTTCATTTCCTATTTCCAAGTACATTGCAAAAAAAATCCCTATTTTTACTATTATCATTCTATTTGACACGATCTCTTATAGGTTATTTATTTTCCCTATTTATAGCACTGAGTCAACTTGATCGACCTAGTATTCTTTTATACCTCTTAGGATACAGTACTAAATTGACCATGTACTCTATATCCTTATCAAGTTTTTCTCTATTCTAGGTTTTAATACTAAGTCGACTCTGTATATTTGTTTTCTTAGTTTTAAGACCTTATTTTTAGTATTAGGTTGACCCAATCGACTCTATACTCTTATCTTCCCCTTTGTATTTCCTTGCTTTTGCATCATCTTTACCTTTCCTAATCCCTTTCCCTCATCTACACTTCCTATTTGAATACAACACCAAGTTGAATTTAATGGATATGATGAGTCTTACCATACCTAATAGGTTCTCCCATAAGTAGCCTATGGTTCCTATCCTAGATGAAAGCAATATTCATAAAACCACTCACACAACAAACTATGGGACCCCTCATCTTTCCTCTTCACTTTTTAATCCTCTCTTCTCACTTGAAGATCAACCCAAATTAGAGTATACACCATAAATTCTCTTCTTCATCTTTGAGTTTCCTCAACATTGAGGAAAGGATTCTTCTACCATTCACTAACTCATGATAAGTGGTCAAACCAAATATCCTCATTCACTTTCTCCCACATTCTCACATGGATTTTGGGATACTATATTATTTTTTTCTCATCCTCTTCCCTCTATTTTTATGCCTTCTCATACCATTAATTATTCTTCTTTGATTTCCTCTACCTTCATTCCTAGTATCTCTACTCATATGGTGTGTTCTACATCTAGTGGGTTTTTTCCAAGACCCACTCTTCTCCATTTTTTCACTAGTGCATCATTTGATACCTATGGTAACCATGCATCTAGTGTTTCTTCTTCTCATCCCTTTACTAGTCTATATTTTTCCACATAGTCAAATTATGCCACTAGTGCCTCACTTACTAAAAACTCTTCTCAAGCTCCTAATAACACCCATAGTGGTACCCAAGCCACTACTACCAATTTTAAAGCTTCAAATAATGACAACAATGTAACTCAAACCCATCAACTCTTATTACAAACTCTTAATCAAATGAATGGTTTTTAGGCTAATAATTCAAATCAAATGATGAAAATGCAAAATTACCTTATCCATCTTCAAACCCACTCTCAACAAATGCCATGGGGCATGCATAATCAAATTATTCCCCCACCTCCTCTTTTGGATTCCCATGGTAATCTTATCCCTCAACCTCCTCTTTTTAATAAGACAATAGATCACATTAAAAATGATTCTATTACATCTCAAATTGATAATATAGATATAGGAGGTATTATCCCTACCATTTCTTGCAATGGGTCAACTGATCCTACTCTTCATTTAAAAACATTTAGAAATCTATATAAATACTGGGTCAAATTAAATACCTTTGCCGATACCAAGCTCTTATCCAAAACTCTCATGGGTGATGTTTTATATTTATTTAACCAACTTAAAACTAATTTCATTACTAGTTTAGAAGATATAGTCAATGCTCTAGTCCAAGAGTTCCACACTAGTGATCTTCCTAAGAATACCCTAGCCCATTTTATAAATTTTAAGAAACTTGATACTAAAACTGCCAAAGATTTTGTTAAATAATGGAATATTTTGTCTAATAAATGTGAACATAATATGGCAAATAAAAACCTCTTTCATCTCTTTACCAATGTTATTTTTCCCAAGTTGCAATATCAGGTCCAGTCTCTCCCTCCATGTACTTTAGAAGAGGATATTGACCAATCTAAACATCAATATTCCTTTATGTGTCAATTTGAGCCATCCCAACCTTCTAAGAGTACTAGTATGTTACTCAATAACATGAATCATCATGATACCAATGATGGTGTCATGAACTCTTATGATACCATTCACACTATTCAAGTTGTTGTTCCTAACCAATCTTTGAAACAATCTTCTCCTCCTAACCACATCATCAATCCTCATTTATCTTCAACTAATAACATCAATGTCCACAAACCTTTTTCATCATCAAAATTACTAAAACATATACCAAGGCCTCTCCTATGATAACTTGATCCCACTCATCCTATGAAATATTGGTATGATCCCAATAAATTTTATTGGTTTCATGCTAATTGGGGTCATTCTCATGAGACCTATAGGTAGCTTTGTAATTTAGCTATGGATTTCCTTCTTAGTCTCAATTTTAAACATAATTATATCATTCATCAATTCCAACAATCCTATGACATTTATTTCAAATCCCATGAAACACATACTAAATATCAAGCTTTAAATCAAGCTAATGCTCATTTGGCCATCTTTAAATATACTCTTCCGAATCACCAAGATACCTAAGATAAGCCTGCCCCTTCTACAAATAATGTTGATAGTCTTTCTGACCCAACTCCCTAAGAGAGTGTGGTTAATATTAATAACATGTGAAGGTTGGTTTCTTTCATTGATCTTTAACCTATCTACACCCCTCTATTATCTCATACATTTTGTGTTATCCAAGATTCTTCTCTAACTCACTTAAATGAGTTGGGGTAAGATGACCTTCTATATTTTGATAAACCAATTCCAACACCTCCCTTAGATAACACCTCCCACTCTATTTATACCATCCCTCCAATTTCTTTACCTAACACCAATGATACTTAAGCTTTTATTAATGCTTCTAATAATTCTCAAACCTAACTTACATCAATTGATCCATCTTCTCAACATAATCTACAAACTTTTCCTCCTAGTAGGAGTATGATTATGGATCATGATATGATTTATCCCTATAGATTTTATAGGTATAGCCTACTTATCCTTGAGATGTGTGTGACTCTCCTTCAACCTTCTTTAGACCCCACCCTTCCCTCAATAGAGCCCATTTTGGATCTTGTTCTTACTCCAAATTTAGCTAAGTCTATTCCTACTTTTCATCTTATTGTTCCCTCAACTGGGCCCTCTCTAATCTCTCCACTAGCCCCACCTTCTCTTGGTGATGGTTTTCTCCATTTACCATAGCTGGCTAGCTCATCCACAAAATGGGTTGATGAACCTTATTGTGACATTCATAAAGTTACCAATCATTGGACTAGAGATTTTTACCTTACCAATCTCTTTCATCTTTTATTCCACCTCCTCTTATGCATACACCTCTCAAGACTACTCATAGGCATATTTGTTGCTTACACAACATAGATAACCATTCATCCATGCATTATCATAAGTTATGATAATATATTAACACTTTGCATCCTGTTACTCCTCACTCCTTAGATAAGTCTATACCTCCACTAAAAGTATTACCTAAGTATCTTCCTAAGTATATAGAGTTATATTATCTCTAGAACCAATGTGGTACACATCACACTAATCATTTCCACATCTTTTAGTATCATCTTAAATATCACCTTTTAACCTTTCCTACACCTTCCACCATTCCTTCCATAGGTCATTCTTGAAATAAGGCTCCCCCTTCTTCCCCCATGGTTCCACCTCCTATGGCTCCATCTCTTACTATGGTCCCTTCTACACCTTGTATTCCTCTACCTATGAATTCTTCACTTGTGGACCTTCCCTCACCTATGAATCCTTCTCCACACATGAGTCCCTCACCCATGGATCCTTCCTCACCAGTGACCCCTTCATCTCCTATAGATTCTAATCCCATGCATTCTCTTGAGCATCCCCTACATGATATCCCTAATCAACATTATATTTTAATCATTCCTAACTTATCTATTGAGGAGATTAGATGTGAAGTATTTTCCTAGCTTTCATTGAAGATTGATGAGATATTAGCTGCAGTTCATATTCAAATTCATAAAGACTTATCATATTTTATGGATAATGTGTGTGGACAAATATATCAATACTTATGATAACATGCATGGTATTCTTACATTTTCATTTGGATTGGATGTGTGATCCAACTTTATCTTTATCTATTTGTTACATGATTTGACATTGTCTCAAATTCTTATCTATCTTGCATGGTGACTTTGGTTTCACACTTTATATTCTTTTGATGTTATTATATTCTCTTATGGATTTATTCGTTTGCAGTCTCTTTTTTCTTGAGCTCATTTTCTTATGACTCCCTTGTTATTTTTCATGATTATTTTCTATCTTATCTCTATAAACATGGATAATTGTTAATGTGACTTGGTTATACAAACCTTGTTCCCTTTAATCATTCTTTCTCTATCAAGTGATCAGTTAGAAAATGGTTTATCTCATTATATACTCCTTTTATTGGTTCACTTTGGATCTCATTTTATTCCCCTTTATTCCATTTTGAAAACTAAGCATTCACATGGTTGAGACTTGAGATAACATGTTGGTTCATATTTAAGCCTATGTGTTCTAGTCAGTCTTTTCTTTGGATACTTAGCTTCTTTTAGCCAAAGATTAAAGCTCATTCATGTGTATCACTCTCTCTCTCTCATGATTGGTCATTCCAATTCTGTATGGAGAAGGAATCTTAAAATCCATAAAAATATTCAAAATGTAAATCATTTAATAAAAGGCAATGACCTAAAAGGCAACATTCATAATTCTCAAAAGTAAAATCACACTAAAAAACATGATTCTAAGCATATCTCATTTTTCTAATAAAAGATAAAAAAACAATATTTGGCCTCATGATACAACCGAGGTCCATTGGGGTGTGGTAGGCTAGTAGATTAGAAAAGGAGAATAAAAAAATCTTTTAGTGTTACCTACTTTCTCATGCAAGTACCCAATCTTCGTAGTAGATCGATGAATCTGTAAGGGGTCCTAAGGAATGGGGAACACATCATGGAAAGGTAGGTCCATTTTAATTTTCTTATTCAAAAATACCTTCATGATTTTATCTTAGTAGCACACTTATTTTCCTACATAGATTTGTGTCTATAATAAATAAGTATTTGTAGTATATTGATGATCTCTAGTCACTTAGTGTCTTCTCATGTCCTTAGCATGCCTCATGTCTTATAAGGTCCTCTCATAAGATGCCTAAATTTTGATTTTTACATTCCCTTTTTCACTCCTTATAATCACAATATTTCCCCTTGAGAAATATTGCTTTGTTCATGTTGAGGTCAACATACCCCCCATTTTTGAAAAATGAGGACCCTTGTTCTAATTTTCATATTGAGTTATAAATTAACATTCAAATTGATCAAAATGCACTATTGAATATCATGGTTCTCATATATTTTACTTAACATGTTTGCATATAATCCTTTTTTGACTTCATCCAATATTTCTAATGTTTGATTCTTATGTTTCCATGTTGCAAGTCTAATAGAGTTCCATTTGAATAAATAGTGTTTAGGGTTTATTCTTCAATGTCAAATTGACCCTTAGTTGGTTAAATAATATGATGTCTCTTGATTCTTATATATTAACCTTTGGTCTCAATTAATTGATTAAATCTATGTTTGAATGATGTTTAAAAAAAAAATAGTTTAAGTATTGTATCCTACATTTATATTTTGAAATGGGTTCATATTTACATGGGTCTTTTTTGAAATAAAATCAAATTTACATGGGAACATTTTTCTATATGTTAAACCTAGTTTAAATTTTATCCTAAGTTTTAATTGTGTTTATTAACACATCTAAAACCTTAGTCTAAAATTTATCCTAATTTTCTTTATACTCTCCAACCCTTAGTCTATTTCATTATCCACAAGAATGAATTAAATGATAGATCACAAATTGTAAAATTTTTAGGAACTTTAATCAAAGATCAATGATCCACGGGAAAAGCTAGATTCAATAAGTTAAGTGAATAGATCGATGGTGTGAGTTAGTAGTGTATTGGAGATCTGATGGTGAGCATGGAATCAAAGCATCAAGGGATTCTAAAATCAAACATGATAATGACAAGTGTCATGATTTTCGATACAAATCAAAGATATAATAGTGAGTGAAGGTCAACATGTCAAGGATGCTAAGAAGGAATGCGAGAGTTAAAAGTGTCACAATCTCAACAAGTAATATAGAAGATCAATGGCCTACACACAATATTATGTATAAATATGGAGATCATAGACCCACACTTAATCATACATTCACCAAATCAATGTCATGAGTTTAATCCCATAGAAAGAAGATCAATGGCCCACATTTGATCATACATTCAAGATCAAAAATGTAAGTAGAGTAAAAAATTAAAAGAGCCTAGATCAAATGAGATGCTACCATGTGATACAAGAGTGTTCAAGTGATGAATATTATTTGTAATTACATAGAGATCCTGAGGAACTACCAAGTGGCATACTCTCAGGAGCTCAAATGGAAGATCAATGGCTCATGATGAAGTCAAGGCTAGGAAGACTTATAAAGAGATCAATGGTGTGAATTTATTGAGGTTCAAGATTGCATGAGGTAATGACACATATCTAAAAGTTATAAATGGTCACATTTTACAAATAAATGAGCAACATGATATGGTAGTGCCACATAAGTAAGACACATCATATTCAAATATCTTGTGGACCTAAGCATGTAAAAGGTATAAATATGTAATCTAAGTCATAAAATCTCATATTTTGAACTAGCTTGCTACCATTAAATCCTGTGTGAACCTCCAAAAACCCTAAAATCATATGAATAACCCTAATTTATCTTTGGGATCACTGGTTTGTGCTGAGAAGGTTAAACTATTGTCCCCAATTGGATAATTTGATCAAGATTGTAGCAATGATGAATCATAAACATGTATCAAAGTAAGACATTGAAATATATTTGACATCAAATGTTGAAGGATGAGTGTTCAAGGACACAAAATTTGTAGTTGTTTCTTTGAACATAGTGAATAATAATTGATCCAAATTATTCTAGATAATTAAAAACCAACCTACTATCACCAAGGAAGAAGAAAATATCCTCCTAGTAACGAGACTTTATGATGACATTGGCCATCTAGATGAGATGACTTCACTATGTAGTAGCTAAAATAGAGGTACTTCATTACAATGATATTCTTGGTCCCATTTTTAAGAAAGCTAAGATAGACAAGGGTATGTTAATTAATAAACACAATCTGAGGAAAGTTACTTAGATTTCCCCAAATGCCTTTGAGTATTATTACAAACTACCCAAGACCCAAATTGACCTAACCTCTATTAATTCATGGACTAAAGAGGATAACATGATGGATACCCTAGCTATGTGGTTAGAATTTGGTAATGAGGTTGTTATGGACCCTACAAAGAACATCCCAATAAGTCAATTTAGACCTAGATTTAGGATGGTAATGATAATGATAAACAAGTTATATAGGTGTGAAACTAAAGCATATGTAGAGATGATGTGGGTTCCCATGGTATACTTCATCATTGAAAAGGTGATAGTTCCTCTATTGGGTGAGATAATCAGCATCTCCCTAAGTAGACAAATATATGCAATCAATCATAGGAAGAAGACTAGTTTTTACATGATGTCATATATTTTAGATTCCTTATGTGTAACCACAAAGATTCCTAACTAGAGAGAATGGTCTCCAAGTGGTACTTAGACCGTTTCCCAATACTATTTCAAATTGCACATATATAAGTATAGAGATCACATCTAGTTCATTTATGATTGTGTCTACCCTACAGTAAGTGAATTTATAACTAGTATTATTATGAAGATAATTATCCCTTTGATCAATAAATATATTGAATAAATGGGGGATATATGGTTGTACCTTGATTGTACAATCATAAGGATTGAGGGAACTCAAAATTTTCCTCTCAAGTTTTCAATCCATGTTCTTAATAAACTAGTAGAATAAGAGGTGGCCTACCAATTGTTACATTTTAAATATGGACTTTGTAAAACTAAGAGAAAATATCTCCTACATAGTTTTCATATGCAAATTGGCTAGACTATCTTCAGGGAATGGAACCATATTGAGCTTGTCTTAAAATATACACTATCTTTTAACCTATAGATTGATGATCTTAGGAAATGGGACCCTTATGGGAGGGTAAAATAACATCTAAAGATCAAATTAATTTTGAATGTGCCTTATGAACATGAGCCTATTTCATTTTAATTCATATACATTAATGCATCCTCAAGCTATGAAGTTTTTAGGAGATTAAAAGAACACAACATAAGGCCTGAGTCTAGCTTGAATAGGGACTAAAAAATAGAAGATAGATGGAAATTAGGCCCAAGTTAGTATGATTTTATTGGTGTTGGTTCTTATAAATTACCCTTAGTATAAATACAAATTGAGCATAGACCATAAGAGAGGAGGCCAGATGAACTTGCTTCTAGTTCATCAACTCCTGAATCTTCTTAAGTAGCAAAGCAAGAGTCACCTTAAGAGGAGGTACATATGATATCCATAGATCCTAATGAGTCTATTAAGGATGAATTATATATGATATCCATGTCTTATGAGATATATTCATATGAAGAGGCAAAGGTTGAATAAATTAAGTAAGAGCAGGATAAAGGGAAGTCTTTAGACTTGGTTCCTATTAACACTCTAAAGAGAAAAGTCAAGACTGCCATTGTTCCAAAGGCAAAGAAACCAAGGGTAACCATCAATTCTCATTTGAGTGAATTTAACTTGGTTAGCAATGAAAACATATTATATGGTCCACCTATCCCTGAATGGTCCATTTATGAGCCCAGGATAGAAAAACTTCCCACTATTCACCATCCATGAGAAATGTTGAAAGCTACTACTATCCCTCTCTATAAATAATTAAAACCCTAGACCATTTCTCTATAAGAAGAAGAAGCAAGGAAATTAGATACTCTAAGTCAGCCACATCCCAATCACAAGTAAAGGTCTTAGTTCCACATGTGACCCAATCTTTGGTTAGAGTCAGATTTGATCTAGAGATTGTTGGTTTACAAAGAGTGACTGAGAAAATAGTTTGGTAGAGTGGTGAAGAAATCATATATCAAAAGGTGGATCCCTTGACTAATTTAACCTAGGAGAAGGGATAGAGACTTGGTGAAGATATAATATTTAAGGATATTTACTAGAGCTGGCTCAAGAATAATTAGAATAGTTGCAAGAGGCTATTAAAGGCCTGAAGTAGCAAAAGAAGAACTTGGAGTAATAGTCTGTCTTAAAAATGCCAAGGGATATTATCAACAAGTTTTAAGGCATTATCTATTATATATTTGATTCCTTGAATATAATAAGGTCTAAGCTAGATATAGTGAAAAAGTAACAATCCAAAGCTTGAGCCAGGTAAATCAATGGTAGACTTCATACAACAAGGTCAAAGAATTGGTTAATGTATTGATAGAGGATCAAATTCTTGATTTAAAAATAGTTAACTTAGACCATTTAAATAAGGATATGGTAATATTGATTTATAAGATCAAGGATTTGGACAAATGGTCCATATGCATGGAGGACCTTTTAAAACATTTCAAATAGTTAGAAAATTGGATAGTGCATATATTGGGTGGCTTGATCAAAGACCCAATACCCTTAGTCCCATTGGATTGATAATAAATGAGGATTTTAGATATAGATATGATCAATTCATGCAATAAGTGAAGATCAAAAGCCAAGGCACAACAAGGGTATATAATAAAATGATGTTGGATATGATCTTATCTATAGAATAGAAAATTGGTGATGCTAGAAGCATCAAGGAAGTAATGGACAAAGCTAAAAAAGATTTGAAGAACCTGGTAGATCAAGAAGAAGAGTTATTTATGGAACCAATTATCAACCTTAGGCTGATTGATGGGCAACATGATAAGGAAATTAAGATCCTAGAGCAAAGGCAAAAGGCTACAAAAGGAGGAACTTCTCAAAGTCAAATATGTTGACTTAGAATATTCTCTTATTTAGAAACATGTATATCATTTGAAAATAGAATATTATATTTTGTAAAAGCATGTGCATCTTATAAAGTGCATTGATTATAGGTCAGTCCATTATGTAAAGTGTCTAATTCTAGAATGTTATAAAAGGACAATTTTCCTTGACACTTATTCAATTATTATTTGACATGACTGACTAACATACCTCAAGGTCTTCTATAAAAGGGGTATTGAAATTATAAAAGAGGAGGGATTTTTAGACAAAAAACTACTTTGTAAATTTGGATAAAATTAATGGAAGAAATGGAATTTTGTAAGGATTCTCATATTTATTTGTATATTTTGTTGTCATGGTTGTTTCCTTAAAAACTTAGTCTAAAGTTTAGATTTGAATGGTTTTTATTGATTCTAGATGTGCATATATAAATGAAGAATTATAAATTTATGCTTATGTTAGGTTGATTGAAAGATCTTAGATTCATTTCATTTTCCTTGCTTTTCTTGTAGATGTGATAATGTAAATTCCCTATGGGAGTAAATCTTTAAATTGAATTTGGTTTCTTATTTACATTTTTTTAACTATACTTAGACATTTGCCTAATATATGATAGGATCTTTACCTTTGTAATTTCATGTCATATATTGGTTCGAGTGCATATTTTGATGAAATTTAAACTTTGTCATAATGTTTGGACTGAAGATCAAAAACACCCTTTTCTACCATACCTTTCTTTTTGCTCATTTTTTTATCAATTCATTGTATCTTAACTTTCTTGTAAATATACATGCTAGATTAGAATTTAGACTCTAGGTTTTGATCATAATTAATTAATCTTAGTTTAGATTACTTTCATGTCCACAAGTAGGCTTTAACACTATGGTTGCTCCCAATAACCATTTACATTTTCATTTGTGAAATAATCATTAGCTTTATCACTATTCCACCAAAGAAACCAAGAATATCAAAACTAGAAACTCATACAATGGCTTCTTTGAATCTAGAAATGAAAAGTGTTTATTAAACACTATTGAAACCCTATGATGCACTATTTATCATCAACAATTCACTAATCACTACCCTAGGGATTCTATTTATGAGTTGCATTGTAAGAACATAGATAGGACCTAGCCTTCCTCACAAATTACCACATTTTCATGTTCCCATTACAAACATCCCCTTTTACTAGATTTTCACTTTGCTTCCACCTCATTGGTGTTTGCTTTGTGATTTTTAGTCTAAGACCATAGATAGGACCTGGCCTTCCTCACAAAAATTTCCAATAATCCAAGTCACAACAAAATTACATGTGTCAAATATGAGATAAGTGATTGATTATGAGTTACACATCATGGACATGCTTCCCATCTTGATTTAGTATGTTTTATGCTTACATCATTAATATTTCACTTATATCTTCTTATTTTTTGATTGCATGTAAGAATCCAACCATTTCTTGAGTTTTTCACATTTCCCAGCTTGAATTAGAGTGATTAATTTAAGACCATTTTTTGCTAATTTTGTTTCTTTTATACTTCCCAACATGATTTAGTATCATTGATTGACTTAATTGATTTATTTTTATATCATTGTTCTTTTATATGTTTTCCACTTTATTACATTATTTTAATACTTTCCAACATGATTTAGCATGATTTTACTTGTTTTTATTTTGTGTCCAAACTTTTTCATGGTTTAAAAAAAAACAACTTGTTGCCCTCTTGTTTACCACTCTTTGGTTTCTTATACTTAGTCATCCTTTTGTTATTACAATTTATCAATGTGAAATAGTGTGTAGTACATTTTTTTTTATTAATTATATTTTACTAAAGTCCTTTTCACCTATTTATCTTTAACCATGCATGTGTCCCAAAT
Source organism: Torreya grandis (assembly GCA_037957365.1). Lineage (NCBI taxonomy): Eukaryota > Viridiplantae > Streptophyta > Pinopsida > Cupressales > Taxaceae > Torreya > Torreya grandis. The sequence continues at coordinate 311,054 of JARHVA010004266.1, forward strand.
AATGCTAGAAAAAAAAACACGATACATATATTTCCTATAGAATATACAATACAAGAAAAATACATGTGATATAAATAAATATATTGATGCATCCATAACCACAACCATAATATAAACACATAAGATCAACATACAACTATCAAAATTAGATACACACACACACACACACACACACACACACACGTGTGTGTGTGTGTGTGTGTGTGTGTGTGTGTGTGTGTGTGTGTCCTTTATAAAAAAGTATAAAAATACATTGCTCTAGCTCTAAGGCTAGGCTTTATCATGTATATCCCATGGTGTAGCCACACTAACCATAAACACCTCAGATAGACCCCTCTGAATAGTATGTTATAAAGAGGATGTTCATAATCTAAAGCATGTCACCTATCCTTTTAGTTTGGCCACCTAGGCCTATATTTACCCAGTTAATTCATGATAGAAATATATACAGCTCTCTCCTAGGTTAAAGTCTATTATGCCTATTCATCTCCCATTCCCACCCTTGTTAGTGGTTATAGTTCATCTTCACATGCTTGTAATCACATCATAGCCTCTCTTACTAATTTTAACTACCTTACTTGAGCTAGGGTAGATGGTACCATAGGATCATCCAATGTGGTAGGGTCGTATGGCATCAGTGCCCCATCCAAGATCTCATGGAGTATTTCCCTCATGAGGGATACCCATGTGGTCTCCTCCTCCTCTATAAAATATATAAAATTTAAACTAGATAGATATTATATCATAGATATATCTCAAGATATATCTATCTATAATCTATCTCAAAAAACTTTAGCAAATTACAAGCATATATTACCTATGTAAATGTCACCTATCATCTCCCTATTTGTTCATCCACCAAGCACAATATTTCCATCAACATGTCTCTTGATTACCTAATTCTATGGGATGCCTCCCAAAAAATTAAAACCTTATGTTCAACACATATTCCCACCTTAATCCTTGCCTTAGTGATACCTCTATAAACTAGCTTTGCCCTGGGTTGATTGATGGGTCATCCTAAATGACCACCCTTAATGCTCTTTCTCCTTGCTAGCATTTTCATTAGTGGTGTGATCAATTTAGTCACCACTCCTCCTATTTTGGTCCCTATAACACTCCTAAATAAACATCCATCTCCTCTCTTACTATTAGTCATCATGCTTGACTTATCCATGGTCTCTCACACCATAGTCTAATATCTAGACTCAAGACTGGTAGTCTCATTCCTCCTCTCCCCCTTAGATCTCTCACATGTATAGCATAAAATGTGGGCACCACTATAGGAGCTATCAGGTGAGGTATTCCAAAATACTCTAGAAATCATGCCATTGGATGAGGTTCTACCCACCAGGTGTAGTGGCCTCCAATTTATGCTCATGCTAACTTTGGTGTCACCATCCTCCAACTTGAATAAACTATCATAATGTGCCCATATAGATGCCATATGATATATTATTTTATGATAATCTCTATCACTAGCATGTGGGGCATGGCCTATGCCACTTGATCTTACCTCCATCTCAACACCCAAGGCAATCAATTATTAACCACATGGGGAAACCTAGCTAATCAGTACATTAGGAACCTCTCATATATCTAGGCACTTAATAATATCATTGGTCCCATGGTATTCTACCCTATGGATAACATCCCATACATATCATGCATGATCTAAACCCAAATGATAGAACCCAAATCATAAAGTGCCCCTACTCTAAAATAGACTAGCATAAGGCTATTGCATATAATAGTACCTTATCATCTAACTTATGACAAAACACATATGTTTTCATAATTCCTATCACTACCTTATAAATATCTATAATATGGGCTATATAAACATTAAATAGGCTCACCCTCAACCCTGGATATAACCTATCTGAACAACTTACCTAGCTGATATCCCTATGATCACTAGTGTCCCTCCTATTAGAAGTATAAGTATAGCATGGACATCCTCCACCATGATTCCCACCTTGATGGTATCCCATTCCACCACCCACCTAAAGGTATTAGTCAAATGCTCCAAAAATCCTAGGAACATGACTAATAGACATGTACTCAATGGCACTTGGCACATCTCCATGATGCCTCCTATGCCTAATATGAATAACCTAGCTTGGTCCTCCATTGTTAACTACTCTAATATATTTGGTATCCAAGAATAATCCACTAATCACTAGTATCTATGATGCCCCTATAACCATCAAATAATAAAATATGTATTAAACCTCTATGCCACTCATAATCAAGTACATTCTTTTTAAAATTTTAACAAAACCAACCTTAATTTGCCTTAATATATTCATTTTTTATCAATTTCACATATACTTTGCCTACTTGGTCATTTTACTACTTACTCAGTTAACCTAGGCCTTACACACTATTTTGACTAATTTCTCGCATTTCATTACTACACTAGCCACTTAGTCACATACTCTATTTACCAAATAGTACTGGGCCAACCCTATGGAGTTAATCAACTAAGTTGACCCTTTCATTTTACCCTTAATACTAATTTGGTAGAGTGGATTAATCAACTAAGTTGACACCATGGTACTAAGTCATCACTTTACCTAAACAAACTAAGTCGACCCATACCTACTAAGTTAGTAGTGTCAAAAGTTAATTTTAGAATACCTACAAATGTTTTTTATATTCCCAATTTTTCTTAAGCAAAAAATTATTCCTAGTATAGTTTAATTATCTATTTAGTCCTTCTTTTTAAGGGTTTTACATATTCTACTACCCTTGTTCTTTTTTTAACATTATAAAATAAGGTTTATTAGTAATATCCAGACTTGGGAATATTTTGAGTTGTTGCTCTTGTTGCTAGATGGTCATCATATATGCCACTATGAATTTCATTAGTTGCATGATCCATTTATTCTTCAATCAATCATCTTAACAAAATTCAGTTGGATTTTTTATAATAAATCATATCCTTAGTGATGAAATATTTTAATACTTTTAGTCTCAAGGCTCTTGTTTGTGATCCCTTCATATTATTCAGATATTATATTTCAATAAAATAGAATACTATATCTTTTTTATATTAAATGAGTATTTAAAAAACAACATAAGTTTCAAATGGAAAAGTTAATTTAGATACAAAACAACATAGAGAACAAGATAATATCTTGAATGAAATATCACTTCATGAGTAACCAATAGTAGCAAATCAAAAAGCTTAAATACCAAAATATGAATAGGTCTATACCCATGATTTTTAAAATAGGATACAATAACTAAAAGTAATAAAAATTAGGCTTAGTAGCTATCATGGATTTCACTTAGATGTCCCTTAACATCAACAACAAGTTCCTTAACCTCCATAACAAGTCCCTTATTCTCATTCATAGGTCCCTTTTTATTACCTTCTCAACAAATTGTTTAGCAGTAAAATCATATTTTTATAGCATGGTTTACACCTTATTTATTGTTTTTTAACTATATCATCAATAAGGTATTTAACCCATCCTAGTAAAATTCCACCATATCCATACTCAAGGAGTGGAATATTAGCCTGGAAAGAATAAAATAAGATAATGCATTTATATCCTCCCTAATTCTAATATTGTTTGGAGAGGAAGGGGTAATTGTGAGGCTCCAATTTTCATAATTCTAGTTCTATTGGAAATTTTTGATATTATACACATGTTCTACTATGACATGCTATTTATTTTATTTGAGACATTTTATATTATTTGTTATATGATTATTACATTACTACTGATACATTGGGTTATATACTTAATGTTGTTAGATTTGTTTACAAGAGTATGATTCAAATGCTAGTGATAGTTGATTTCACTTTCATTATTGAGATACATAATACATTATTGTATTAATTGAGCTAATATTTATATCATATGATTTTATATTACAAATATATGGATGTTATTATATTGAGATAATATTATTCTTGTAATACTTATATGTATGCAGTGTGTTTTTATACATATTACCAGAGATTTTTTCAAGTTTGGTTGCTTTGGCTATCCTAGGATAGAGAAATTTTATATGTGCAATGATGTATAGGATAATATATGGATAAGTGAGGTATATTGGACTACATTGATCATTAATTTTACCATTCACTAGATGTTTTGTCTACTTACCTAACACATAGCCTTTTAATTTTGTGAACGTGTTCTAGTCACTTATTTTAATTTTGGAAATTCTAGACTAAATAATTGTATTCATGCCCTCTTTACCCATGACTTAAATATATATTGAAATTTATAGAAGGATATAAAGTTTAAAAGCGATTAAAAATGATGTCACTACTTTCAAAACTTGAATGGAATTATAAACCCAACATTGGAGGGTCACAAGTTACTCCTAGCTCTATTGAGTAATAAATTATATTTTTGAGAGTCAACCCCCACTCCCTTTCCTACTTATTTTTGTATTTAAATCATCTTCAATCCTTAGACTTAGAGGTGGTTTTGATACTTTGGAAATTCATTTTTTCCTTCTTTTATATTATTTTCTAGCATCTAGGATGCATTCAGGGGATGTTTTCCTTGGCCTACATGGAATCTTGGTTTTAAGTAATATATGGTTACTTAGCCTAGTGGTGTTTATTTTGGTAGTATGTTGGTTCCTCTATATGCATAAGGTTGGTAGATCTATCATGGGAATCTATAATTTTTTAAATTATGAGGAGGTGGATTTATGATGGTTCCTCCCAAACTTCTATGGATTCATGGATCACACTTAATTCCCCTATTTTTTGTGTTTTGTGCAAGGTTAGTTGAGTCTTCATGGTTTGATGGTTTGGCTCTATCAAAGTAGCTTATACCTAGGATCTCTTATTCAAACTATAAGTTATTTCATTTATGATAATGAAACATTATTAGTCTAAGGTTTCTTATGGAAATAATATCTATTGAGATTTGTGTTTGGAGGTTATCATTGCATTTGTAGTTGTATGATCCTTATCCAAAATTGGGTATGCAACTCATGTGGTGTTGAGGATACATATTCTCTCTCTTGTGTCAGGCTCTCAACCCATAAAAGGTTTTTTATGCTTAAATAATGTATGATGTCTTTATTAAGGTAGATTTTTATAGGACAATTATGTTTCTCCTTGGTTATTCATTATGAGAAAGGGGTATGAGCCTTTGGATTTTAGTGTGGCAGTTCAACCCTTAAAATTTTTTATAGTTCTAATTTCCCCTAGTCATTAATGGGGGTTTAACTCTAAATTTTTAACTTTGTGACCAATAATAGTGTTACCCTAAAAATTCCATATCATGGTACACCAAGGTTTCAAGTGTTTTCTCTGAAGGAACAACTTGAGGTTTCAAATGGGTCTGGGTCCCTTATTAATGCTTGAAGTATTCTAAGACAACTCTTTTAGTGATAAATATTCATGTTTGTGTTGTGATTTATTTATTCCTCTATTAGAGCCTCTATGGAGGTATAAAAAGTTTCATAATGATGGTTTATATGTAGAGCTTGATTACCTAAGATATTCACATATCAGTGAGGGAAATTATTGAATATATTATATATTTTAGATGTGGTTTGGGGAATGTTTTGCTAAATATTAATTATCCATAATCCCTATTTTTTTGTCTATGATTGAGAGAACCTAGTTTTTGATGTAATGGTTAATGGCCCAAGGGTAATGGTGGTATAATAGTGAAATTACATTGAAAAGATAATTTTACACACAAAATAATATATTGTATTGTTTCAAAAAAATTACAAAAAAAGGTGAAAGCTTAAAAAGCTTCACGGGTGGTTATGATAACAAACCAACTTTCCTAAGTAACTAGCTTATTTAACAAAGCAAACTATAAAACATTAAAATACAATACTTTAGATCGTAAACCTAAAAAACTCCCCTTGATCCAAAGGGCTATAGAAGATGACAAAACTAGATAAATGACTTTGAAGTCATCAAACAAACTCTATCATAACTATAACTAGTGTACTGTACCTCTTGCACTGACCTAAAACTATGTCAATCCATAAAGAAGCCCACCCCTATGAGTTATAATGAAAAATGGTGGATGAACATGATCAAGGCATACTCATCCTCAGTGATCATCGTACCATATTATAGTAGAACATAATAAATCATGTATAACTACATCAACCCACATAATGTCCAACATAAGAACCCATCTAAATGATAAACTTGTATTGTGTATGGCACATCTTCATGATGCCCAACAAATGTTAATGACCTTTGATAAACATTATCAGTGCTAGCAACCCTATTAACTCATATTATCATTGATGACTGATCGAAGTCTAAACAATGCCTAAATATTTTCCCCCTAGTAGGTGAGAGGTGAGAAACCATGCATCGAGAGAAACAAAAATAGCTAATTATGTCTAATTTGTATCATGAATAGTGTATATATAAATCCAAAATGGAATTGAAAGAAATAACACAAGCCAAAATTTTCCATTCAAGCATTAAACCCATAATTTAAGCAAATAGCTAACTGGAGAGGGTAATTACCCTCTAACCTTCACAGACCATCCAACCTTTAGTTTGATGTTCATAGTTTATCAATCATGGGGATCTTGAGGGACCTATAAAGGACAATGTGTTCATTGATATCCCAAGCAAGAAGTGACATTATGAAAATTTTCATTTTGAAGGTGTTGGTGTCCATTAATAATGCACCTTTATACATCCTTTAAAAAATCATATATGTATGCTTCAAAACACAATAAACTATGCCATTGTGTCCAAAATGTCTAAAAACTTATAATTTGATTGGTCATGTGACCACTTTTAGACAAAATGGTGATGTGTCATAAAAAGTTATAACCAATGTTGTAACTTAAACCCTTATATCACCAATTCTTTTTACAAAGTCTTTAAAAAAATGGAATATTCCTTTTCAAAAAAGCATATTCTAAAAAAAAATGTAAATTTGTTTATAGGTTTGGAACCCGTGACCTTCTCTTGTGTAAGTAACTAAGAAAACTCAACTATGCAACTTGCCTAAAAGCTTTCATAAGACACATCAGAGAGAATTTTGGTATATTATTTAATTTAGAAGTGGAAAAATTATATATATATATATATATATATATATATATATATGTACCCTTATATCACCAATTCTTTTTACAAAGTCTTTAAAAAAATGGAATATTCCTTTTCAAAAAAGCATATTCTAAAAAAAAATGTAAATTTGTTTATAGGTTTGGAACCCGTGACCTTCTCTTGTGTAAGTAACTAAGAAAACTCAACTATGCAACTTGCCTAAAAGCTTTCATAAGACACATCAGAGAGAATTTTGGTATATTATTTAATTTAGAAGTGGAAAAATTATTTAATTTAGAAGTGGTATATATACACATATATATATATATATATATATATATATATATATATATATATATATATATATATATATATATATATATATATATATATACATATATACATATATATACATATATATATATATATACATATATATATATACATATATATATATATATATATATATATATATATATAGGTTAAAAAAATTCACCACAATGAAACTAGATTACCCTCTTCTTATTTTCCTTTACCACTACTTTTGTTTAATGGGATCTATGCCAAAGTGGAAGAGTGTAATATTAGGGTTTCAACACAAGGCATTATGGTGGGCTTCTTTATTTATTTATCTGCTTGATTCATCTCTCTCTCTCTATGTAGCCATGGTGAATAGTAATCTACCTTTTAGGATCATAAAGGAAACACCATGTTTGCTTAGTGAGCCAGCACCTAGTATAAGTGCTTCTCCCTCTAATGATTCAAAAGAACTAAAATTTTACTAAAAATGCTTAGTGTTATACTCACATTAGAATGCCATTGTTATTTCTATGATCAAATCTATATTCCTACCTATAATATCATGGCTTTTTCTAACTAAGACATTATTTTCTATCATGTAAGGATTTTAAAACTATTTCACCCAATTTAACTTACAACAAACCAATTATATTATATTATATAATGCAATCAACTAAACAAAATTCACCCCATTTCCATGAATAAAAATGCCACTATAAATTGTGAACTAAAAATTCACATAAAATTCATGTCTGACAAAATACTTTGGGGTTACATAAGTGAGCCAAAAAAAAATAGAATATAACTTTCATGGAAACTGGTTACTAGATGTGAGTAAAAAAAGTTTAGCACACATCTTTGGCATTCAAAATTACCATCACTTGATTGAGCTCTATATGAGCCTGAACAAGGACATATTACAATTCATTGGCATCAAGATTTTAGGGCTTCACCCTGTGCATTAAATGATCATGGAATCTATTTGCATGCCTTTCTCTTGGGTAGTTTAGTGTAGATAACTTATTTGTATTGGTTTTGTCTAGAGCATTAGTAACAATAACTCAATCAATGTGAATCCTTCACTTGAATTCCTCAGCTCTGATACCACTGATAGCCTAGGGGTAATGGTGGTATAATAGTGAAATTATATTTCAAAGAGAATATTACACACAAAATAATATATTTAATTGTTTAAAAAATTTTACAAAGAAAGGTGAAATCTTAAAAAGACTCATGGGTGGTTATGGGAACAAACCAAATTTCTCTAGTAACCAACCTATTTAAAAAAGAAAACTCTAAAACATTAAAATAAAATAATTTGGATCATAAACCTAACAAACTCGCCCTTGATCCAAAGGGGTATAGAAGATGAAATAAATGGAGCAGTGATTCTGAAGTCATCAAAGAAACTCTATCATAATTACAACTTGTGCACCATACCTCTGGCACTGACCAAAAACTATGTCACTCCATAAAGAATCCCACCCCTATGAATTGTGCCAAAAAGGGTTGATGAACATGATCAAGGCCTGCCCATCCCTAGTGATCATCGTACTATACTATAGTAGAACATAATAAATCATGTCCAACTACATCGACCCACATAAGGTCCCACATAGGAACCTATCCAAGTGATAAACCTACTATGTGTGACACATCTTCATGATTCCCAACAAACCCTGATGACCTTTACTCAACATTGTTGGTGCTAACAACCCTTATCAACTCATACTATCATTAATGACTGATCAAAATATAACCAATTCCTAAATCTTATCCCCCTATCATATGAGAGGTGAGAAGCTATGTATCGAGAGAAAAAACAACTAACTTTGTGCACTCCATGTCATGAATAGAAGATATAGAAATCCAAAAATAGAACTGAAAGAAGGAACATAAGCCAAAATTTTCCATTCAAGCATTAAACCCATACTCTAAGAAAATAGCTAACTGGAGAGGTTAATTTTCCTCTAGCCTCCACAGATGTTTGACACTTATAGTTTTCGAATCATGAGGATCCTGAAGGACCTATAAAGGATGATGTGTTCATCAAAAGCACAAGCAAGAAGTGACATTATGAAAATTTTCGTTTTAAAGGTGTTGGTGTCCACTAATAATACACCATTTTACATCATTTGAAAAATCATATATGGATGGTTCAAAACACAAAATAAACTATGCCATTATGTCTAGAACATTGAAAACCTATAATTTGACTGGTCACATGACCACTTTTAGACAAAATGGTAATGTGTCATCAAAATTTATAAATAGTGTTGCAACTTACACCCTTATATCATTGATTATTTTTACAAAGTCTTTTTAAAATGGAATATTCCTTTCAAAAAAGCATATTCTAAAAATATATATGTAATAGAAATTTTTTTATAGGTTTGGAACCTGTGACCTTATCTTGTGCAAGTAACTAAGAAAACTCAACTATCCAACTTGCTTGCAAGCTTGCATGAGACACATCAGAGAGACATTTGGTATATTATTTAATTTACAGGTGGAAAAATTATATATATATATATATATATATATATATATATATATATATATATATATATATATAATTATATATAAAAATTTCACCACAATGAAATAAAATTACCCTCTTCTTCATTTCCTTTACTACTACTTTTGTTTAATGGGATCCATGCCAAAGTGGAAGAGTGTAATATTAGGGTTTAAACTAAGGCATTATGGTGGGCTTCTTTATTTATTTATCTAATTGATTTATCTCTCTCTACACAACCATGGTGAATATTAATCTACCTCTCAAGATCATAAAGGAAACATTGTGTTTCCTTAGTGAGCCAACACCTAGTATAAGTGCTTCTCCCTTTGAAGATTCAAAAAAACTAAAATGTTACTCAAAATGTTGAGTTTTATACTCACATCAGGATGCCATTGTTATTTTTCTAATCAAATCTATATTCCTACCTATAAGATCATGGCCTCTTTTGATCAAGACATTATTTTCTATCATGTAAGGATTTTATAACTATTGCACCCAATTTTACTTACAATAGAGCAATTGTATTATATTATATTATATTATATTATGCAATCAACTAAACAAAATTCACCCCATTTTCATGAATCAAAATGCTATTGTAAACTATGAACTAAAAATTCACATAAAATTCATGTCTGAAAAAATAATTTAGGGTTACATAAGTGAGCCAAAAACAAAAAATAGAATATAACATTCATTGAAACTAGTTACCAAATACAATCAAAACAAGATCAATGCACATCTTTGACATCTACAGTGTGCATCAATATATTGAGCTCTATGTAAGACTAAACAAGGCCATAGTAGAATTCATTGGCGTTAATATCCCAATACTTCACCCCATACATTAGAATATCATGGAACATATTTACATGCCTCTCTCTTGGGTGGTTTAGCATAGAGAACTTGTTTACATTAGTTTTTTCTGGAGTAGAAACAACATCAACTTAATCAATGTGAATCCTTGGCTTGAATTCCCCATCTCTAATACCACTGATAGCCTAGGGGTAATGGTGGTATAGCAATGAAATTACATTGAAAAGATAATATTACACACAAAATAATATATTGTATTGTTTTGGAATTTTTATAAAAAAAGGTGAAAGCTTAAAAATCTTCTTGGGTGGTTACAGGAACAAAACAACTTTTCCAAGTATCCAACTTATTTTAAAAAGAAAACTCTAATACATTAAAATAAAATAATTTGGATCATAAACCTAAAAAACTCCCCCTTGATCTAAAGGGGTATAGAAGATGAAATAACTAGGGAAATGACTCTGAATTCATCAAATAAATTATGTCGCAACTGTAACTAGTGAATTGTAGCTCTGGCACTCACCAAAAACTATGTCACTCCATAAAAAATCTCACCCCTACAACTTGTGGCAAAAAATGGTTGATGAAAATGATCAAGGCCTCTATATCCCTAGTGATCATCATACCATACTACAGTAGAACATAATAAAACAAATCCAACTACATCAACCCACATAATGTCCTATACAAGAACCCATCCAAGTGACAAACCCATAATGTGTATGGCACATCTTCTTGATGCCCAAAAAACATTGATGACCTTTGCTCAACATTTCTAGTGCTATCAACCCCTATCAACTCATACTTTTATCAATGATTGATCAAAGTCTAACCAATGCCTAAATCTTCTCCCCCTATCAAGTGAGAGCTGAGAAACCATGCATCAAGCAAAATAAAAAAAACTAACTCTATCTACTCCATGTTATGAATAACAGATATAGAAAGCCAAAAATGGAACTAAAAGAAAGAACATAAGCCAAAATTTGTCACTCAAGCATTAAACCCATACTCTGAGTGAATAGCTAACTGGAGAGGGTAATTATCCTCTAGCATCCATATAACCTCTAACCTCTAGTTTGATTCTTATATTTTATCAATCATGAGGATCTTGAGGGACCTGTAAAGGATTATGTGTTCGTCAATAGCACAAGCAAGAAGTGACATTATGAAAAATTTCATTTTGAAGGTGTTGGTGTCTACCAATAATGCACCTTTATACATCCTTTAAAAAATAATATGTGTATGCTTAAACACACAAAATAAAATATGCCATTGTTTCTAAAACATCCAAAATCCTATAATTTGACTAGTCACATGACCACTTATAGACAAAATGGTGATGTGTCATAAAAAGTTATAACTAATGTTACAACTTACACCCTTATATCATTGATTATTTTTATAAAGTCTTAAAAAAAATGGGCTATTCCCTTTCAAAAATTCATATTCTAAAAAAAATCAAATACAAAAAGGAAACTTGTTTATAGGTTTGGAACTTGTGACCTTCTCTTGTGAAAGTAACTAAGAAAACTCAACTATCCAACTTGCCTGCAAGCTTGTATGAGACACATAAAAGAGACATTTGGTATATTATTTAATTTAGAGGTGGGAAAATTATATATATATATATATATATTCACCATTATGAAACTAGATTACCCTCTTCTTAGTTTCCTTTACTATTACTTTTGTTTAATGGGATCCACAACAAAGTGGAAGAGTGTAATATTAGGGTTTAAACAAAAGGAATTATGGTGGGGTTATTTATTTATTTATATGTTTGATTTAACTCTCTACGCAACTATGGTGAATAGTAATCTGCCTCTCATGATCATAAAGGAAACATCATGTTTGCCCCCTAAAGATTCAAAAAAACTAAAATTGTACTCAAAATTCTTAGTGTTATATTCACATCAGGATGCCATTGTTATTTCTCTAATCAAATATATATTCCTAACTACAATATCATGGCCTCTTAAGACCAAGACATTATTTTCTATAATGCATGGATTTTACAACTGTTGTACCTAATTTTACTTACAACAGAGCAATTATATTATATTATATTATATTATATAATGCAATCAAATAAACAAAATTCACCCCATTTCCATGAATTAAAATTTTTATATAAACTATGAACTAAAAATTCACATAAATTTCATGTCTAACAAAATACTTTGGTGTTACAGAAGTGAGTCAAAAACAAAAACTAGAAGATAACATTCATGGAAACTAGTTACCAGATGTGAGTAAAACAACTTTAACACACATTTTCAGCATCCATAGTGTCCATCAATTTATTTATCTCTATGTGAGCCTAAACAAGGCCATTGTAGAATTCATCGACATCAATATCCTGGGGTTTCACCCTATATACACTTAATATTTTCAACTTTTATCAAATATTGATGCTTTACATCTTGTAGGAACCCATTGAGACTTAATCTCTCTGATTGCACACCATAAAGGGTGCACCAAGAAAGGTATGGGTAGACCATTGGTGATTCATAAGATTGTTGTCCCTTATTTCTAGATTATTACCAATCTAATCAGCTCCTAGAAACCATTCCTTAAGCTATTACTCCTCCTTTGCACACTCTTCTAGTCTTTTTCCTCTTTCCATCCCTCTCTTCCTCAACTTAAGCCCCTTTTTTCCAGTCAGTTGTACTAGGTCAATTGGGTCAACCCTATACAATTTTAGGATATTTTCACTTAGGAATTATGTTAGTTTTTGGTTGACCTAGCTCATGACCTAGTGAATAATTGTCTAGAATTGTATAGGGTCAAGGGGGTCAACCTTGTTGACTAACATTTTTGGAAGGGTTTAGGGAAATATCCAACTATAAATACAAGATAATTTCATCATTATTTAAATATGCAATCAATATTTATTATTTTCTCACATTTCTTTACAATCTACTCTTCCACCTTCTACTTGAGGAGTCTTAGCTTAAGGTTTCTACTTAGAGAATCTAGTCTTGTGGATAAGTCTTTGATGATTTGGCCTTTCTTAGTGATCCTTAAAAAACATAACAACCTATTTTGAATCCCATTTATCCAAGGGATAGATTGAGTCTTGATAAGTTCACATTCAATTACATCCAAATTTAACCTAGTTCTAACTTATGTGCATAGGTTTAACACACAATCACATCTAAATGACTCTATTCTTTCTATGTAAGCTCATTTTAGGTGCAGGCTACTAGATCAACCTAGTCAACCTATTAATTTTTTTTATAATTTCATACATCTAGTCTAGACTATTAGGTTGACCTAATCTACCCTTTAGATTTCAAACACTCACTAATAGGCTTATACAAAGCTAGATCGACCTAGTTGACCTTGTTAGCAAGATTTGTAGACATTTATCAGGGTTCTTTGATATCAATCTCATTTCTCTACATCTTCAAACTCACCAAGGTTCCTTTATATCCTTTCTCTCTTTTCTCATAGTATTTCCTTTCATAGTTTACATTCTTCAAAACTACCCATGTACAATCAACTAGATCAACCCAATTCCATATTATGTGTGTTGTTTGGATATCTAAGTCGACTTTGTTGACCTTATTCATTTTTAGACCTTTGCTTCCATATTACATAGGTGACATTATCAATAATGTTATGTATTCTATGCATATACTATTGACTATATCGACATTGTACCATGTTTTAAAGTTGGAATTAACCTTTATATACTAGTAATTAGATGACACTTTCATTTTTGTTATATGCTTAGAAAATATCACATAGTATAAGTAGGTGGATTTTAATTTACCATTTAGTTTCACTATTTTCTATTTTATTCACACACAACCAAATCATAAAATCTTAAATAAGAATATTAACAATTATCTACCCAAGGCCAACCTACTTGGATTTCATCACCAAGGGGGAAGCTGACTTGATTTTTTGGCCAAATATAAACATGTGGTTAATAATATATTTTGGATAAGCACTTGACACCCTTATCACTATGATGTGTCAAGTGAGGGGGTAGGCCACAATACCAAGCTTTTACCATTTCTAATATAGATCCCTTTTAGCCCAAACATCCTAAAACCATCTTTAGATTGATTTATAGTTCCTTATTTATAGCCAACTTCCCATCACATTTTAAAATATATTCTAATAATCTAAACAACATTCAGGTTAACCCTCTAGTTAGCTTTTAATTTTCAAGCTGATTACTTGCTCTTTGCTCAATTTCATGTTGTATTGAAAAAACTTTCATTAGCCAATATTGGTGCAAGGTTTTATGATGTGTGCCTCAATTAGATCATCCTCATTGATCCAATTTATTATTTATTTCCCTTAAATTATTGATTTTCTAATTACTTGAAAAATTATTCTTGTCTTAGTGCACAGTCATTTTAATCAACATAGTCTATTGTAGGTTGTCTAATTTTCCCTATCTATTATACTTGGTCAAACTAGTTGACCTTGTACACTTTTCCAACCTCTGTTTGTTGTGCTAGGTTGACCCAGTTGACCCTGTACTATTTATAGGCCCTATTTTTTGTGCTAGGTCAACCTAGTAGACCTTGTACTATTTTTTGTCTTCCTTATTTATTGATCTAATTTAATTCCTTTCCTTGTTAACATTTTTTTCATTTCTCTCTAGTCATAATGAAGTCTCATATCATAATCTTCTTGGATAGCTTTAATCCATTTATATACTATATGGGATGTTCATTTATCCCTCTCTTTTCTTCCCAAGAGCACCATCACTCTTGGGGAACCTCTTCCCCTCCTTCATCCATGACTATAACATGGTTTAAATCACACCTCAAGATGAAGTTGATGGGTTTGATCCTTTCTATACTTACCAAGATACTTCTCATCTTCAAAACCTTCAAACTAATGTGGGAGCAATTGAGACAAGTTTAATCGATAATCCCACTAATAATCCATTTTATAATAATCCTCCCCCACATACTAATTTAGGGAATGCTCCTAACAACACCAACCCACCTCCTAATACAAATCAATTTCTTGCCCAATTTATTTATAAAATGAACATAATGCAAAATTGTAACACCAATCAAATGATGCACCTTTAACAACATTTGATTAATATGGCTAATCAACCTTTAACTATTCATCCTCAAGCTAATCCCAATTACATTCCTCCACCTCTTAGAGATGCCTCAGGAAATGTTATTCCTCAACCCATAATGAATGACAAGATGTTTAAAACTATTCAAAATGAGCCTTTAGCCCCTTTTATTATATGCATTGATATTGGCAACATATCTCTAACTATCAAGTACGATGGGACTAAATACTTGCCTCATTTATTAAAGCCTTTGGAAATCTTTACAAGGAGTGGATCCAAACTAATACCTTCACCACAACTAAAATTTTAATCAAAAACTTTAATGGTAATGTATTAGAATGGTATAACCAATTACCCTAACATTCTATTTTGCAAGTTGAATATTTGGTCAGTCCTTTAGTTAAAGAGTTTCAACACAATGATCTTCTTGAAAATTGCCTTAGCCACTTCATTAATACTAAGCAATCTCCCACTAAATTATCTCATGATTTTATCAAAAGATGGAAATCATTGGCCTATAAAAGCTGATTGTAACATGACTAGTGATAAATTTTTTAAACTCTTTATCACTACTTTGACTCATTCTCTCCAATACAAGGTTCAAAACTTTGTTTCACAAACACTTAACGAAGATCTTGACCAAGTTAAACATCAAGACTTTCTCATGAAGCAATTCTAACCTAATCCTAAACTTTTAAAAGGATATTTTTAAACATCTACCAATGTTATCACTATTAATAATCTATAAACCAAACTAGGAGTTTTCAAGACTAATATTCCTTCATCTTATCACATGCCTATTTATGTGTAGAAAATGAAACAACTCTTACTACCCTCTAGACCTTTCACCTATCTTAACAATCCTACCAAACATTATGACCCTAATCTATTTTTTTGGTTCCATGCTGACATTGGTCATTCCCATGAATCTTGTAGAGGGCTTACTAAGTTTGTTGTTTCCTATATGCTTGGTGATTCATTTAATCATGAAGTTATGATCAAATTTCATTGTCAATATTACACCACTACGTATCAAAAATGACAAGCTTCTAAAGCTTCTACCTCAAAGAATCAAAAATATTTTTCTACAACTAATAATCAACCTAACACTAAGTATGTTTATGACATTGATGTTAATTATGATTAATACTACAATAATTCTCAATATGTTAACATTGATAGGGTCAATTATCATCGTAAGCTAGCTCACAAATATCTTGTTACCAAACCTAAGAAGCCATCTTTAAAAGAACAACTTCTTAATGATACTACAACTACTAATCTAGATTTAGAAGCCCATGAGGAACCACCTCCTCATTCCAATCCTCCAACCACATATGTTCCTTCAAAATCTACTTTACCTCCTAAACCCCATACTAGTTCTTCTTCTAAATCTCATTGGAACTTTCTTGAGGAACTCAACTCTATGCCTTGTAATATTCCACTTATGGATTTGGTTCATACTTCACCCTATCATCATAAGTTCCTTATGCAATAACTCCAATAAATTGAATATCTATCTTCTAATAATGAATAACCACCTTATATTTAATATCAACCTACCAACATCAATACCATTGAAAATATGTTTCCTTCTTATAGACCTTCTATTGAATTTATTGAAGAGGATATGATCAATGATTAAATTCTTTTTCATGTTGATGATCCACCACTTTTCATTAAAATATTCATTAATACTACCATTATCCATAAAGTTCTAGTTGATGAGGGATCTGGTATTGAGGTGACATCTTTGTGGCTTATCTAACAACTTGGTTATAACAAGGACCATCTCAAACAAACCCATCTTACCTATTGTAGTTTATGATAAGAAAAATAAAAAGCCACTTAGTTTTATTTGGCTTCCATTAATCATCATACCTAAAATAGTTTTAACTAAGCTTATGGTCCTTGATCTACCATTATCTTATAATATACTCTTTAGTCTCCCATGGACTCATAGAATGAGGGCCATTTCTTCTTCCAGTAGTCAATGCATTAAATTTTTACACAATGGAAATTGATATAAGCAAGCTAATCCAAACCCATGGAGCATTCAACTTTCTAACCCCAAATCCCAATATCGTATTCGTAAAATTCCTAATATCAATAGTGATCCTTTACCTAAGTATCAACATGAATCCTAATTTACAAGTTCCTCTTGTAGATTCTAATGATGATGAACCTAATGATTTGTAACATACTTGTAATACTACCAAGCTAACTCCCTATATTTCACAATGGCTTCCTCCTTATTTATTACCAAGAGACCATACTATTCCTCTTATTGATGAGATAATTTATTTTCCCCCTTCATACAATGCTCAAGAACCTTCTTTACTAGAATATGCCTTTACTTGCAATGATTTTGGAGTGGTCAAATTATTTCAAGATCCTCTCATCATGTATCCTCATATATTTATTAATATCAATATTTCACCTTTTGAAACTCCCCATGACTCTAAAGACTATAAAATTTCTCCAATATATGATGATAATTACATAATGGCCCAAGCTCAATCTCAAGATTTAGATGTCTAACACTATCAAAAAAACTTATCCCAAATTTATGCTTTTAATCAGGATGTGCATACCATTTCCACTGATCACACTTACATCTCAAAGGTCATGGGCCTCCTACCAATTCTCCACTTATTAATACCACTTGGGTAGTAGAGTAAATTATACCTTCTGAATCTCCAAAAATTCCTACATTTCCTTTATCACCTATTAATCCAATTATTGCATCTAATTCTTCCCCTATCACCAAAACCATCACCACTCCAATCCCTTCTAATCCATCTTCTTCTCTTACTCCCAATATTACACTAGATGCCAAGGTAATTGATGTCCATCAAATACATTCTAATTATGATTTCCATGGTAATAAAATTCTTGATATTGAATTATATGTTGAGTATTATGGTCCTCTTCTTACTTTGCCTAGTGACGAAGCTATTCTTGAAATATTTTATGCTCGAGAAGCTCAACTTCCTTGAAAACATCACAAAGTTGGGAATTTTTAAACTAAAACCCCTTATTTCAACAACTTCATTGCTAACATTGATCCCAAAGCTAATCCAATCTCTTTTTTACCTAATGTACCATATCACTTTCAAGATAGTAATGCCGTGCTTATCAAAAAAACACTTGCATTGAATATGGTACTCCATCTTGTCCTTGACTAATTACTATCTCTCATGAACTCTCACCTACCAAAAATGATAACTTCACCTTATTCTTTGATAATTATCAAGTTTTTTTTGCGTGGTCTTACGAAGACATCCCTGGTATTGATCCTAGTATTGTGGTGCATAATATTATTACTTATCCTAATGCTAAACTTGTGCATCAAAATCAATGGAAATTTCCACCTAAGGTTTCCACCTTATCTCACAAGGAATTCATCAAATTACTTGATGATAAATTTATCAAACTAGTGGACTACTCTGAATGGGTTTTTAACATTATTCTAGTTCAAAAAAAGGTCACTATAGTCATTTGCATTTGTATTGATCTCCACAATATTAATCTTATTTGTCCCAAGGATAAATTTTCTTTACCTTAGATAGATGCCATCATTGATTCCATAGTTGGTTATGAAATTTTATCTCTTATGGATGGCTTCTCAAGATACATTTATATTTGCATTGCCCCTGAGGACCAACATAAGACATCTTTCACGATGGAATGGGGTACCTATTACTATGTCAAAATTCCTTTTAGCCTAAAAAATGTTTGAGCCACTTACCAAAGAGAAATGAATCACATATTTCATGATCTTATCCACAAAATTATTGAAACCTATGTGGATGATCTCATTGATAAATCCAATAATTGTACAACTCATCTATCATATATTGCTATCATCTTTGATCATCTTCTTAAATACTAGGTTAGACTCAATCCTTACAAATTTGTCTTTGGTGTCACATATAGAAAAAAATTAGGATTCCTAGTCTCTCTTTATGTTATCTATATTGACCCTACTAAGATTAGTGTTATCATCAACGAACCATTCCTCATTTTATTCTTGATATTCATACTTAGGAAAACTTGGGGTAATTAGACAATTCATCCCTATAATGGCTTATCATATTAATTATATCAATTCTCTTCTCAATAAAAGTACTAATTTAGAATGGATAGACCCTTGTAAAAAATATTTTGATAACATGAAAGAGTCATTACTTCATCCACCCACACTTTGTCCTCCTTCAAATGATCAACCCTTGATTCTATATACTTCTTCCACACCTGTATCATTGGGGTAATGTTTTTCCAACATGATGATATTAGAAGAGAGAATGCAATCTACTACATTAGTTAAGGCCTCATCAATTATGAAACACATTAAACCAAAATTGAACATGATTGCCTGCTATCTATTTCATAGCTAAAAAGCTTCACCATTACATGCTTTACCAAACTACTTATGTCATCATTCATTATAACCCCCTTCATCATTTTTTCTCCAAAGACTTTCTTCTTGGAGATAGAATTGGAAAATGGATGGTCCTCCTTATGTAATTTTATCTCTACATTATAACTCAAAAAAATTTCAAAGGGTAAGTCATAGCTGATCAACTTGTTATAGCTCCCATTCCAGCCACTTCTCCCCTTCAAGATAGTCTTCCTAATGATAATATCCTCTGTATTGAAGGCCTTAATCAATATATTTTTCTCAAATATTATTTTCATAACTTTACCACTAATCTTAAATAAAATAATCTTGATGAATCTGCTATTTTCTTCAATACTACTAAAGTTAAAATAGTCATCGAAGAGCTTCTTAAAATTAATGTTGACTTGCATGAGGATAATTGGAACCTTAAATTTGATGGTGCTAAATGCCTTCAAAGAGTTTGGGTAGGATATATTCTCACAAGTCCTCTTATAAATATCATTCCTTTATAATTTTACTTCACCTTTGATGTTACCAATAATATGGTCAAATATGAAGCTTTAATCTTAGACATGCGAAATGCTCTTGATTTAGACATTCAATACCTACATGATTTAGGTGATTCTTAGCTCTTTTTCCATCAAGTAAATGGTTATTATCAATGTAAAAGCAAAAATATCATTACTTATCATCAAATTTAAACCACTCTCACTAAGGATTTCATCTTTTTCACTATTTATCCTATTCTTAGAGATAAAAATTCATTGTTGATTCTCTCACCTCTTTAGCATCTCTCTTTCATCCACACCAAGTTATTTTTTATCCTACTTTTCTTATATAAATAAGAAAAATTCAATCTTCAACTCAATCATCAAATTTTCTTATCAACCACATTAAATCTATTACCATTTGACAAAGCCCATGGTATAAAAACATTATTCAATTCTTGGAACACCAAACTTATCCTCCTAACTTAGACTCTCACAAAAAGACATGCATTCATAAACAATCTTTCAAGTGTTTATTTTGACATAAAATCCTTTATTTTTGCAATGTTGAAGGTACCTTTCTCTACTGTGTTATGCAAGACAAGGTCCCTCCTCTTATTGAATAAGCACGTGGGGGTATTTGTGATGGCCACTATAGTAGACATGCTACAGCTTGAAAATGCCTATGTATGGGTTACTTTTGGCCTAATCTTGAAAATAATCCAATCAAATTCACTAAAAAGTGTACTCCTTTCCAACTTCATGATGATCTAATTCATTGAACTCTATCTGAACTTCAAACTATTGAATCTCCTTAGCCATTTTTCATGTGGAGATTAGATCTCATTAGTAAATTATCTTGCTCCCAAATTGGGCTTGTTTTTATCATCATTGTTATAAAATATTTTATCAAATGGGTTGAAATCATGCCCCTTGTTAATTTCAATAGTCCTATAATTTCTAAATTTATTCTTAATCAAATCATTTATCGCTTTGGTGTTCCCCATACCATCATTTTAGATAATGGTGGTAATTTCAAAAATAAACATTTTAAATAGCTTTATGCTAAATTCAAGATCAACCATAAATTTTCTACACCTTATAATCTTCAATGCAATGGTCAAGTTAAGGCCACTAATAAAATTATTCAAAATATAATTCATGAAACTTTCACAAATTGGTATCTTCATCTTTACCCTACTCTTTGGGTATATTGGACTAGCATACATACTACCACTAGGGCAATGTCATTCTCTCTAATCTATGGTTTTGATTCAATTCTTCCCTTAGAATTTGAGCTTCCCTCTCTTCATATATCTCTTCATAGTATCATTATCAATGAATAATTATGTGAAGTTCACCTTCATGCCCTTGATCTCCTTGATGAATATCATCTTTTTGCTTTACAACATAATCACTAATACAAGGCTTGTATTATCAAACAACATAACAAACATGTCAAAATTTATACATTTAATGTTGGTGATCTTATCCTTTAATTAGATTACACCCATGATAAAGAAGGTAAATATGCCTAAAAATGGTGGGGCCCCTATTTTGTCAAAGATATTCTTGGTCTAAGCACCTATCACCTTCAAACTAATGAAGGCCATGTTTTCAAAGATCCCACCAATGCACAATTCATTAAGAAATACTTTTCCTAAATAGTTCTTTTTTTCATGCTTTCTATCTACATCTATCTAACACTTTTTTTAGGTCACTCTCATGGATCTCTCCATCTATAGTAGTTCCCTCTTTTTACAAACCTTTAGTCTTTCTTTTTTGGTCTTTTGGTTTCTCCTTTCTTTCACGAGTTACATTGTAAAATCATGGATAGGTCCTAGTCTTCCTCATGATGTACCATAGTCTTCTTTATTTTCATAATTTTTACACAATTTTTGGCATCCCTTAGATTTTTATTTTTTGATTTACATTATAAAACCATGGATAGGACCTGGCCTTCCTCACATAATATCATTTTTTTATTGCCTAATTTCTTTTTCACATGATTTTTGACACCCTTATGGGTTCTTATTTTATGATTTGTAGTGTAATACCATGGATAAGATCTAGACTTCCTCATAAAATTACCATCCTATCATTCCTTTTATAATAAAATGTGTTTTTGATCCTTGTTCTCATATTTATATTTTACTTCTATTACTAGATGGAATTTGCACAATAATCTATGTTAGCATGTTTTCCTCCACTTAACTTATTATTATGATAAGGAATCACACTTTACTATCATTATATCCATTTTTTTCCCTTTGTCACATTTTTTATGATTTGAATTAATTCAAATTATTCCATGTGTCATTGCTCTTGATTTCTTTTCCTTTCACTCCACATTAGATAAAACAAGGTTGAAGTCAAGATAGCACTTTTATTTCACATAGATTTACAAGACTCTTAGACCCCATGCTCTTTGAAGTTATCCCTCTTATAAACCAAGTCCCAAGTATTCAAATGAAATTCATCTTTAGCACCCATGTTTGGTTTTATAAATCTGTATAGAGGAGGAATAGAAAAATCCATCGCTAAATTTAAAAGTTAAATCATTTGACCCAAAAGGTAATGATATATAAAAGGCAAGATACAAATATCAAAAGTCACAATCACACTAAAAGACATGATTATAAGCACATCTCCTATCTCTAATCAAATCTTAAACTCCATAATTGGCCTCACATATATCCAAGGTCCATTAGGGTGCGATATGCCAATAGATTAGAATATGATAATTCAAAAAAACTCTATGGTGATACCTACTTTCTCATATAAGTACCCAATCTTCATAGTAGATTGATGGATCTGTACGGGGTCCTAAGGAATAGGGAACACATTGTGGGAAGGTAGGTCCATTTTGCTTTTCATGTATATAGCTTTCATGGGATGATATATGTACTATGTTTGTTGACCTATGACTTGTGTAGCTAGGAGAAGTTCTTCAAAGTCTTTAAGGTCAAAAGTCCTCTTATTTCAACAAACCTAATTTGAGTGTCTTGACTTCAATAAAGAGTTCCTCTACCTTGGTTTTTCCTTCTTTATCCCCTCCACCCATTTAATTTTCCCCCCTTGACAGGAAAATTGTGATTCTACATTTGTTTTCCCTTCTTCTATATTTCCTTCTTATTCACATCTTAAAAACATTCTAGCACTACTTTGTTTCAATTTTATCTATATTTAGAGCAAAACCAAATTCTTGAGAAACTATGGATCACTTTATTTATACCATAAAATTACATTCCTAGACTTTTTTTGCTTCTTTTTATCATTTATCACTTGTTTTACTAACCTATTGTTATGGACACCTAATTTTGTACCCTTTTTCTATTGTTGTGTGAGGTTGGTGTTGACCATTTTGACCACAAGTCAAAATGGGCCAACTCCCTATAGTCAAAAAATTATATAGGGGTCTAACATAGTGTCATAGGGAGTTTTTTTAGTTCATTTTATGTAATTTAATGCCATTTTAGCCTTGTTAATGGTCTAATTAAGTCTTATGTCAATATGAGTCACTTAGGGGTCATTTAGGGGTCTTATATGCAAGTAATAGGTTTTCATGGTGTTCGAGCAGTTTAGAGTCATGAGAAAAGTTTGAATATGCCTCAAAAACTTATTGGAACTATATAGGATTAAGATAAATCTCATAACATAACTTTAACTAGACTAGACCATCATGGGATATCATGTAGAAATAAATGGGTCAGCTCACTTGTGCATATTATAAATGTGCTCAAAAATCCTTGCATAACCAAAAGATCACATGCAATTAATGCCTTTAGTGCTAATAACATCCCTTGTAAATATGGAATATTGACAAGTTATTTATCTCAAGATATAAATATTTAAATTTGAACCAGCAGATAGTGATAATCATGTAGATTTCAAATTCAAGCCTTGGTAATTAACCATTAGGGTTTAAATTATGACATGCACATGAACATCAATGATGGTCACATGAATGTTAATGATGAGAAAGTGGATGTCAAAATAAAGTCTTGAAAATTAACCATCGGGGTTCAAATTGTGATAAGTGTATAGATGTCAATGATAATCATGTGAATGTCAATGATAGGTATGAAAATGTCAAAATAAAGTCTCATAAAGTAGTCATTTTAATTCAAATGGAGGTAGATCCAACGGTTGACATTAGAATGTCATCTAGATCCAATGGTGTAAGAAATATTCAAAGGTTAAAGATTTTAAATTGAATGTAATTCTACCATATGTCATAATCTTAGGACCCCAGATCAATGATCAATGGCCAATGTTGAAGGTCAAAGCAAAAAGACTCCAAATAAGATCGATAGAGAAAATCCAATCAGGTTCCAGATGAACAAGATGAGGCTACGTGTCCAAATGACAACAAGCATAATTTATAATAGAATGAGTAACATGGAAAGGGAATGACACATGGGAAAATATGTATGATCAAGGATTCTGTATTAAAGTAAGCTCTTTAAATTCATTGCCACCATGAAAGCTCAATCAAAGACCCGAGATGAATAATGACTACCAATATGAAGAATGAATTCTAAGAAACCAATGAATGGTTAAAAATGATGAATACATGTATTTAAAAGATAGTTAATAGTTAGGATAACATATTATGACTATCATAGCATGTTTTAGCCTCTATCAAATAGTACGTATGTGTCAAATATCTCTAATTCAATTTCAAATGCTCGAGAGATGATCCATGATGAAGCCAGTTTCACAAAGGTTAGTTGAAGAGTCTTTACACCATTTTTGAGAGTTTGTCATGGTTTATATGGAAATTTTTCTTAGAAATCATTCATGGTCTATTTCATACTCTAGTCCCCTATAATGTAACTGGTTATCAATTGGACATGTGTTCTAGTAACCTTTAAATTTCATTCTTTCTCTTCTCTCTAAAATTATATAAGTAGCTACCATTTTGGCCTTTGTAAAATAGACCACACCTGGTATGGTGAATCCTTTCTAGTTTTTTGTCACATTTTGCCTTATAATAATTCAAGTAATATGGTTTTGAGTTCAAAAATATCTTGTTGGTTAAGTTCAGTGATTTTATCCTTTGCTTTTCCTTATCCTTTCATGTCTTCTATAAGAAAATCTCATTCTAACAGGTCATATAGAGTATATTCAAGTGTGTTAGGATCCTTTCAATTGTATGATTATCCTTGGAGTGTAAAATTTTCCCTCTGGTTCATTTTTCTTGTGTTTCTTCATACATTCTCACCTCTATATTGAAACAGTCATGTTAGAATCCTTTAGGACTTTGAGACTAGTCTGTATGTTTCATTTATTAGTGAATGAAATATTATGGTCATGTTAAAAACATCTTGGTGTATCACCCCATTATAATAGGTTCAATTCATGTAAATTATAATTCTTTTCCCCACAAGCAATCATTAGCATAGGTGAAATCTCTTCAAGATACATTCAGGGAGCTAGCCCTTAAATCTAGAGGCTCACTTCCACTATAGGTACACCCACATACCTAGAAGTGTTCGCAAGTTATCAAAATTTGGAAGAGGCTTGAACACCCTCTTTTATGTTGAAATATTTGGTGACAATAGTTTTGGCATGCCTGGTGGGACCATTGTCTTCAAGATAACTTTTTGTTTTGCTAAAATTTGTCTATTTCAAGTTTAAAGAAAAATAGAGAAGAATGATAGGTATAAGTGATTAGAATGAACCTGGATTGGTTTTCACATCATATCCAGACATTATGAGCTCTCATATTTGACTAGGGAGGACTAATTTCAAGTAAAAAATCACTACCACAAAATGCTTTTTAGTAGATAAATGAGTGGGTTGCCAAGCTATGTGTTTGTTCCAGGAAGTGTGAAACTTCCTTAGAAATGACAGCCCACTTTTGAGAGACAAAAGATTAATAAATAACTAAAATAGAGGTAAAGAGAGATTTAAATAGAAATAATGTTACCATTATTCATAACCTGAGTGCAAACAAAAAGTGACAAAATGTAGGTGGTATATTCTATTTGTATTTTAGAAGGTGTTTGGGTAGGTTTTGGAAAGGTTAGGAAATCCATAGTCACCAACATCGGTAAGTGACCGATATTAGTTATGCTGCTAAGGTTAGTGGGTGAAGGTGATTGATGTCAATTAGGCTGCCAAGGTTGATAGGGGAAATAATTACCTAAGAGCTCATAGAAGGATTTTCTAGGTCTAGAGAATGGTTTTGGTTAAGTATAGGAGGTTGGAGAGAGTTGTGTGTGAGAGAGAGATGGTTTACATGGATCTAGTTGGAGGTTTGGTGTGTCAAGTCAAGGGGAAATAGGTAGGGAAGATTTATAACTCCCTCATGGGGGTTTAGTCAGGAATGTTTAAAGCAATGAATAGTATATGTAAAGTGATAGAAAAGTAACTACTTAAAAGACCTATAAAATAAGTGATATACTTAGCTATAGTGGTGACTGAATGATAAGTGCTAGATGGATGGATCCTATTAGGTAGTCTAAACTGATGCCTTGAATAGAGAAAATAAGTAGGTGCTACTAGTCCTCAAGATCTTGGTTTTTGATCTAGATTGACTCATGCAAGATAATATTAAGCTAAGATGTTGAAAGTTGAATGCCGAGAGCTTGGATGCAAATAATACTGAGTTTTCTTGATTTCTATTGACCTAAACATTAGGTTAGATTTTGGCTTATATAACTGACATCGGTGATCTATCAACATCAACCATGGGTTAATCAACATTACTAGCCTTAGAATAGGTAAAATTACTATTATTGTCTAATTTTTTATTGTTCCTTGTGCCAAGTGTGGCACCCATTACAAAATAGTAAAAATAAGAGGTTAATAAAGATGTAGTTGGTTAATAATTTAATTTTGAGGTGAGAATAAGTCTTGGGTAGTTAGGATGAGGGGACTAGGACTTAAGGTGACTCATCAGGTGAGAATTAGTCTTAGGATGAGGTGTCCAGGTAAGGTGGAAAAAGGGGTTTTTAATTAACTTAATTAATTATTTTAAGTTAATTAAATGTGTGAGGGGAAAAATTATGGGTTAGGGAGGTTAATTTTTATTATTAATAAATAGGCTTAAGGGAGGTTTTGACACAAGGGGTTATGCACATGTGTGACTCAATTTTAGTGTCTACATTTGCCCCTTTTTATCTTTTAATTTGCACTGACAAGTTGCAAGATAAAAACAAGAGTTAGGTGTGCCAAGTAGTGGATGAGGTATCCCCCCTCAAAATAGTAATTATGTGAGTGGAGGAGAACATGGTCTCACTCTGTGTGTGTGTATACTATTACGAGATATAGTTGACAAAGTCAAGAATAGGTAAGGTTGAGGAGGACTTGAATAAAAATAACCAAAGCATAGCTTGTAAGTGATAGCTAAGAAGGTTAAAATAATCAAATTTATAGCTCTAATAGTCTATATGTGCCAAGTATATGAGGTAGGAAGTGCCTCTTAGAAATACAAAAGGTATTAGGTGATAGGATGAGCTTGGTTGCCATCCTAAACACCTAATATACATGTGTGTGTATAATAGCCAACTATAGTGAAATAGCATAAGTGGTCAAGACAAAAAATGCAAGGTTGGTGTAAAAGGGTCAATGGGCAAGGAGATATTCATGATCTCTAAGAAAAGTCATCATTGGTAGAGATTTATGTGATCTCCAAGTGTGTTTATCATGGTTAGGGAGATATATGTGATCTCCAAGTTGGTGGTTATGGTTGGGGAGGATTATGTGATCTCCAAATTACCCTAAAGTATGGGTAAAGTCTAAAAATTTGGGGTTATTAGAGGAAACATTAATCAATAGTATTGATTTCAGTGAGATCACTGATGTTGATAGTAAATAGTGTTAAAATTGATGGCTTAGGGTAATATTACTGATGTCAGTAGGCTTAAGTGTTGACATTAGTGGATTAAGTTAAGGATGTCGATGTTGATAGCAAACCAAACTTGACAAAAGAGGGTTTGGTGGTTAACCAAACTCATTTAAAACTTTTGATTGGAGGAAAATAGAGCTCTGACTATGATTGAGATGGCTGAGCTAGGAGGGAACCCAATGGGAGGCACACAACCACAAGAGCTATCTATGCCATCCTAAAGGAGATGAAGAGATGAGGTAAGATTCTCTATGATTTGGTTTTGAATATGAATTGGTTAATTTGCTATGGTAGGTTAATTTGAGATTTGGGGGGTAGAAAATGTTAGTAGAGGGGTAGGAAATAGGATAGGGTAGGTTTAGGGTAAATTGGGAGGGATATGGTTGAGTTTTTAGGTTAAAATGTGAAATTTTGGGGATGAATCATTCAACCCTAGGGATGAACTAGTCACTAACATCAGTGGGGTCCACCAACATCAACCAATATGGCACTAATGTTGGTAAGTTTCTATCGATGTCAGCTAACACCAAGCACTAATGTCAACATTAAAATCAATGTCAATGACTGTGAAAAACCAAAAAATAAGAGAAAGGGTTAGTTTATATCCCTAATTAAATTATTCCACTAACCTAATGGCCAAGATAGCCTTATAAGTCCTCATGTCGATTGAGTGTTGCCTACATATCCCAGTTGAGGGCCTCAAGCCAATATAGTTCTCCTAGAGCCTAGAGAAAAAGATCTAAGGTATGGTTAAAAGTATGTTAAAAAAGAGAGGTTGAGATAGGTTAGGATACCTAGGGTTTAAAATATAGGGCATAATATTAATGGGTAGGGATATAATCCATGAGGTATAAGTTGTGATAGGTATTTGGACCTAGGATAGAGAGAGAGAGGTAGTGAAGCCTAGTGTAGAGAGGGGAGAGTAAGGTAGATAGTTAGGGGTATATGCCTGAGTTAACCTTAGATTACCCTATGTCAACTGATTGCTACCTACATATGTCGGTGGAGGGCCTCAAACCAATTTATTTCTCCCAAAGAGAAGGGAAAAGGGTAGTGATAAATTATATTAGAAAGTATGTGACTTGAGTTGTGTGTGTATGGATGCAGTCTAGGATGGAGTTGACACTATGGGATCATCTACTGAGGCTATTAACATGTATGAATAGGGATGTCACCATAGATGAGTGGGAACATAGGGTATCCATAAGCTTAGGGGGAGTGAGATGATATTATAGAGTCACCCAAGATGTGACCTTCATGATAGCATTGATCGAGAGGTGGGATCATACCACCAACACCTTCTATCTACTGATCAAAGAGTTGACAATGATGTAAGAGGCTATATATAGGATATTACGATTGCCACTCTATGGTGAGGAGCTCTTCTCATGCTCAAGAGAGGAGCATGATATACACATGGTGGCATTATATGGTAAATATGTTAGTGAGGTGACCTATCATTCAATGAGTCTCACTTATGAGCCATTGTATATGGATGATGAGGAGTAGCATCAACTGAGCATCCTAATGATAATAGGGATCATAATGTATGCATTAATAGATGTAGATGGTGGTATATTTCCAATTTCATTGATAGGTGTGCTAGCACAAATGGTTGAGCAACAGACCATTTTTGCATGAGGACCAATGTTTTTAGCTCAGTTATATAGAGAGCTATGGGGTTTGAGACTATGATGGTGGTATAGTTTATGTGTCAAGAATTTACTTCACTTTTAGGCATATGATAAAATCATGGTGATGTGACCATTATGGCTACCTACCATGATTATAGTTGGCTTCAGGGTGGGTTTCAAGCAATGGAGAGATGGGATGGCATAGACCCATGTAGACAGTGTAGTGCATGACATTGATTATTATAGACACATGATTGAGGGTTTAATCTCTATGGGTATTTTCTGGAGACTCTACCTGACATACCCCATATTCAGAGGATAGGCACAATAACTAGTTGGATTATAGAGCTCATTATGGGTTAGGGGAAGATGAGCTAGTGATTTGGAGATGGTACTCATGGCATGGGTCAAGAGGTAGTTTGGTCTACTATAGGGTGTACCACCTACCTTCCCTTGATATAGGAGGGATGATATAGAGGAACCCCTACCTTTAACTTAGGAGATAGATGGGCTAAATTTTGAGGAGCTATCAATAGGGTTGGGCGTAGTTGATCTAGGATGTACAGTGGCATATACAACTTGGTGGGTAGGTTTGCACCCATGATTGAGGTTAAGAGGCAACCACTAGATTTTTAGGGTGTGGTGAGGGAGAGAGATGTAGTCATGTAAGCATAGGATTTAATAGCATAGGATAGAGATATAATGTAGGCATAGGTAGTAGCCTTACAAGGATAGGTGGAGACATTATAGAGTTAGGTGGGGGCACTATAGGGTTAGGTTGGGGCACTATAGGTCCAAGTCGATGTGTTACAAGGTTAGGTTACTACACTAATAGTGAAGAGGGATAGTTTGAGAGTAACATTTCAAGATACTACTCCTCCTCCATCATAGGGATTATTATAGGCTAGGCCTTCAGTCAATGCAATGGGACCACCACAGACCATATATCTGGTGAGATATACTATAACATTGGATGAGATTACCTATTATGAGAGGGTCGTTAGGAGTTCTCATAGATTAAGAGGTATTTTGAGTTTAGAGAGTGAGAGAGATCTATGTCAAGTACCATGGCTTCTAGCTCACGTAGATGTAGACAGGCAGAGAGTGGTGATGATACTGCTTCTTCATGACCACATGGAGAGCCTTGAGGACTCTAAGTGCCAGGTTTTCCCTTTTTGGTTATATATGTTATATGTACACCAGCATATGAGCCAAAGATGCAAGATGTATATTTTGAGAGAGAGATGATATTATTATGATGTATTGATGGACATGTATTTTGAGCATATATATATATATATATATATATATATATGAGATGTTTTTTATTATGATTCTAAGATGCATTTATTATGATTGTGATGATATTTATGTAGATGATTATGTTAATGTTATGTTAGTTTGATTTTGATATTTTAGTTAGTCTAGCATGTCCCATATGTGTGATGGTATATGCATAGTGGGTTCGTTAGCTTCATCTTAGCATTTTTTCATATTCGTGATGGTGTATGCTTAAAATGAATAGGTTGGGTATGTTAGTTATTTCAGCATTTTTCCATCTTTATGATGGTGTATGCTTAAAATAAATGTAGTAGGCTTGATAGTGCTTGTATAACATTTTCATCAACATGTAATTTGGATGGGAAAATAAAGAGGTAGAATGCTCGTGTATTGGCAAAGACTATAATCATAACATAAATAGGCTCAAGAATATGAGCCTTTTTCATGCTTTACATCATTGGACCTTTTTGTTTGTTAAAGAAGTGTCATGTTCACCTCATGTTAAGCAAGTTCAAATTCCCTTAAAAGAGTATGAGGGAGAAAAGGGTAAATGAGTGAAAGTGTTTGGGTAGTGTAACCTTTGAAGTGGGAATGATATGCCCCTATTGTCAGTGACCTGAGAGCTACTGTAGGCAAGTCCATGACTTAATTTTATTTTTTTTTGCTTTTTTTTGTGTGTAAGCTAATCAATGCAGGAAGCCTATAATGGGATTGTGTATGTGTAGAGGCTGTATAAAGATGATCAATATGATAAGATTTTTATTTACATTCCTCTTTGAGAACAAATCTTGGCCTAGCCATCCTTAAAGGTAGTAGTCTAAGCATTTATTTTTTATTTTTAAATAGTTATCCTTCAAAAGAGCAGTCTACATTAAGAAACATGACCTTAGAGATTAGAACTTGTCACATATCCCATTTGTTTGTTTGATTTTGTTGTTGTTGTTGTTTTCTTTTAGTCATGGAAAAGACTATATAGGCTTAGGATTTTTCCACTTTGAGGGCAAAACCATATCACTTTGTAAGTTAACTAAGTGTGTAGGAGTAAGGGTGAATAGAAAGGGAGATGAAGGTAATAGGAGTTCTCAAAGGATGAACTCAAGTTAAACATGTGGTAAATAAATGTTTAGTTAACAAAAGAATGGTCATAGGTGTAAGGCATTTAAAGCCTCGGGTTCTAGCCTTCCTTCAAGAGAAGACAAATGATATGTTCTTGAACCATTCTTGTGAGTTATGATATAGGGTCCAAGCCAATTAGGAGTAAACTTACCCCATTTTCTTTTCTCCATGTTTGTCACATGTTGATTTTCTTTAAAGATGAGATCTCCAATATTAAAATCTTACTCTTTGAGGTTTTTTTATAAGTGTGTTTGATATGCTCTTGATAGATTTGGAGGTGGTTGAGGGCTATGAGATAATGCTCATCAAGTAATTTGAGTTGAGCCAAACATTCTTGGTGAAAGTAATCATTAGTAAGTATGTATTTTAGATAAATTCAAAGAGAAGGATTCTAAACATTAAGAGGCAAAATAGCCTCCATCCCATAGACCAAATAAAAATGTGTATCATCTATAAGGATTCAAATGCTAGTGCGATAAACCCATAAAGAAAAAGGAATGTGTGTGTGTCAATCCTTACCCATATCGTTGACTACCTTCATAAGAATTTTGGTTAATGTTTTGTTAGAAGCTTATGCCTATCTATTTGTCTATGGATGGTATGGAGATGAGAAGCTTAATTTAATTCTGAATGTATCATAAAGACTTTGGAAAATCTTATTTTTAAAATATTTGATGTTATCTATTATAATTTTATGAGGGATACCAAAATGATAGATGATGTGATGGCTGATAAAGTCAATAATTTTGTCAGCCTTAGTGGAAATGAGAGGAAAGGCCTTGACCCACTTGGTGAAGTATTCAATGGTAGTAATGATAAAATGATGATGGAGGGAGGAATGAGGGTTAATCTCCCCAATTATATCTAAGCCCCATTGGGAGAAGGGCCAAAAGTCTTTGGTGACTTATAATGCATGAATCAAAATGTGAAGGAGGTTAGCATGTTGTTGACACTTGATATAACACCGAACATAAGTAGCATAATCTTGATGGAGTATGGGCCAATAATAGCTAAGTTAAAGGATACGCTTGGCAACTACGTGACAATTAAAATGTCCACCACAAATCTTGCCATGGACCTCCTTAATAGTGAAGGGAATCTCAGTATTAGTGAGGCATCTAAGAAGGAGACCATCAAAACCTCACTTGTAGAGAAGTCCCCCTAGCATAGTGTAATGAGTGGCACATTTTATGAAGGCATGTCTCCCATTATTAGAGAAATTAGAAGGGGTAATAGAAAAAGAAAGATAATCCATGAGTTGCATGTACTATAAGGCATGTGAGTTGGATGTTACATTTACAATAAAGAGGATGTTATTTGATTCATAAGAGGGTAATGTTAAGTGATTCAAAGTGACATAAATTTTTGAGGAAGAGGATGAAGAGGGTATGTGTGAAGCAAGTGAAGCCATTATGTTAGCAAACTTGTTTGTGGATCGAAGAATAGTTTGTAAGAGATAAGATTCAAATGATCCCAATATCATATCTACATGATGTTTGTACCACTATAGAATTTAATTTTAGCATAGGTAGGAACCATTAACCTAATTAACCACTAGCTAAGAATCATTGAAAATGGTTATGGATTTGATACCTAAGAAAAGATCCATTTGAAGTCCTAAGATCAAAGCCTCATATTGAGCCATGTTGTTAGTGCATTCAAAATCTAGTTTAAATGACAAAGGCATGGGCTCACCATTTAGAAGAATAAGAATGACCCTTGCACCCCACCATATTAACATTTAGACCCATCAAAGAACATCATCATTTGATAAGAGATTTCATCGATGGAGAGTGTTGTGATGGATTCATCAGGAAATTTGAGGTTTGAAGGTTGGTTGTCAGGTAAAGGGATGGTAGCTAACTAGTCAATGATTATTTTCCCCTTAATAGGCTTTTATTGAATAAATTCTAAGTCAAATTTAGCAAGGATCATGAGCTAATGGGCTACATGTTGGTTGTGATATGACTTGGAATGCATGTATTTGAGGGGATAAGTATGGGTGACCATGTAGGTTTTGTGATTTAGAAAATAATGGCAGAGCTTGGAGGCTAAAAAAACCAATGTGAGGTAAATTTTTTTAGTATGGGTATATCAAGTCTCAGAATCAATAAGTGTGTGTCTTATGTAGTAAACCACCTATTCTCGATGTTAGTCATCTTGATGTACAATCATAACACCCAGAGAATGGTCTATTGTAGAGATGTATAGGTAGAAAGGTTGATTTTCCTTAGGTGGAATAAGAACCAGTGGGGAAAGGAGGTATTGTTTGAGTGCATCTAAATATTATTGGCAATATGTATTCCAATGGAAAGAGACATCCTTTTTGAGGATATGGTGAAAGGACTCGTAATGATCTGACAACTGGGAGATGAAATGGAAAATTAACTAAAGTTTGCCTTGCAAGCTATGGAGTTGTTTGATATTAGTATGTGGAGGCATCTCTGGTATTGATCTAACCTTAGAAGGGTTGACTTTAATACCATGGAGAGAAATGATAAAACCTAAAAGCTTACCAGAAAGAACACCAAAGACACATTTCTTTGGGTTTAGTCAAACATTATATTAGAGGAGATGAGTAAATATGATTTTTAGAATCATCAAGTGATCTTGGAAAAGTTTAGATTTGTCAAGTAAGTCATCTACATAATCTTCTATAATATTGTGTAGGAGATCATGGAAGGTGTAAGTCATAACATGTTGATAAGTGGCACCAGTTTTATTTAGACCAAAAGGTATGAACCGATAATAGAAATTCCCCCATGGGGTAATGAAGGTTGTTTTATATTGATCCTCGGGAGTGACTAGGATTTGATTATATATAAAGAACCCATCCATAAGGGATAGTATCTCATGGCTAGCTGTTAGATCAACAAGTTGGTCAATAATTGGTAATGGTAAGTCATATTTTGGACAAGTGAGGTTTAAGTCATGATATTTAGTGAAAATGTAGATTCCCTCAATTGATTTTGTGACAAGAATAATATTGGAAATCCATTTTGGGTAGATGATGTGTTTGATAAATTTAATAGAAAGGAGGTATTGGATCTCTACTTTGATAAGGAGAGCAATATGAAGATGCATCTTGTGAAGCTGTTTCTTAACAGGTTTAGCATCTTGATTGGTGATAATGTTATGGGTGATGATAAAGGGGTCAATACCAAGCATTTCATTATAATAACAAGTGAAGGATTTTATATGGTTATTAATAATTGTGGCATAATCAACTTACTCAGAGGAATCCAAAGATTAGCCAATTTTGAGGATGTGAGGGTTATTGTGAGAGGGTAGATTGATGTCAATGATTAATTTATTTAACATAGCTTGTGTTTCAAATGGGAATGATCATTGGATATAAGAATCATCTGCACCCATATATGTGATAATTGTATCATCATCTTGACATTAGACAATTTTAATAGTGAGAGAGTCTTCATCAATTATTTTAGGATGAATGAGAGGAAGGGACCTTGTTTCCTTACCCTAGTGATAGGTGAGAGGCCCCAAATAGATGGAATTTATTGGAAAAAAATTAGGAGGTATAGATACCTCTGATTCTATAGGTGATGGTGGAGGAGAGACTGGTTCTTCAATAATTGGTACATGGGAAATTTTTGTGAGTTTAGTTGGTTTGTCATAACCCACTCCATGCCTCTTTTTGGAATTTTCAATATTTGTGCTAGTAGGATATCCAATAGTTGTATGGATACCCTGATCATAATGAACCAAAACAAATCCTTTCCAGGCACAGTTATAGAACTAGGTGTGAGAAAATCTAGGGTTGATCAAGAAAGAGAAGTCATAGGTAAATGGTTGTGGTGAAGAAGATGGATTGTTGACAG
Organism: Torreya grandis; assembly: GCA_037957365.1. NCBI lineage: Eukaryota > Viridiplantae > Streptophyta > Pinopsida > Cupressales > Taxaceae > Torreya > Torreya grandis. The sequence goes on from JARHVA010004266.1 coordinate 347,398, forward strand.
TGGGAGCTTGATCGATTCCCCCATATGTGAAATTAGTTTGAAGGTTAGGGGGGCCATAAGGAATGAAAATCCCAATGTGAGGATCATAATTTGGGTGCATGTGAATCTTTCCATACTCTTGTGGAGTATAGAACATGTCAATAATCAATAACAAATATTCATCAAGTGACAAATGTTGAAAAGTTTCCTCCATGGGATCCTTGTCAAGAATTTGTGTTGTTGATATCTGTGTAACCAAAGGAGTGGAGCTTGTGGAATATTTAGAATTATCATGCAGATAAGATGATTTTTTTAATGGAATGAGAACATCATTGGGACTATAAGTCATGTTACATGTTTTAAATGGAGGTGGGTTAGTGTATATAACATGTACTTTCCAAAACTTTGAAGCAAGCTATAAATTTATATTCATCTACCTCTGGACAGTTGATTAATTGGAATAAAGGTGTAGTGTTCTTCACTAACACCCCAATTCAGAGATAGAAAAAAATAGCTAAAATCCTTGAATGCTCTATAGGTTCTTTCCCCTCTTCTTACCTCGGTCTCCCTCTTGGGATGAAAGTCCCTGAATCCTTTTGGGAAGATCTCATTAATAAATTTAGTAAGAAACTTGCGGGATGGAAAGGAAACTTTCTAAGTCAGGCAGGAAAGTTAACCCTCCTCAAAGCAAGTCTTCAAAGCATACCTACTTATGCTTTAAGTCTTTTCAAAATTCTTACCAAATTTGCAGAAGCTATTGAAAAAATCCAGAGAAACTTTCTATGGACAGGTAACGAGGAAAAAAGGAGAATGCCATTAATTGCCTGGGACAACATTTGCAAACCTTTCAGGGAAGGAGGACTGGGAATAAGGAAAATTAAAAGTATGAACACAGCTCTCTTAGCAAAACAGAGATGGAGGGTTTATCATGAAAACAAAGAATGGAGAAATATATGGAAGCATAAGTATTTATTTAATGCAAAATCCCTCTCTGATTTCTTTTCTTACCCTGACGTTTCTCATCCATCTTCCATATGGGGGTCAGTTCAGGGAGCTAAACAAATATTAGAAGAAGGATGTTCATGGAAAGTTGGTAATGGAAAAAAGGTGAAATTCTGGGAGGATGCTTGGTTAAAAGGAAACCCTTTGATAGAAGAATTTGAAGATAAAGAAGTAATTGCCTGATGTAAGCAAAGATATGGAATAATGGTTAACCAATACTGGCAGAACAATTCCTGGGTGAACTTAAATGATCTCGATCAAGATTTCAATAATATACAATTATCCCTTAATGCTATCTCTCTCTATCCTAATCTTGAAGATAAGATTGTTTGGCATGATGATCCTAGCGGACATTTTAAAGTTTTTACCATTTTTACTTCAAAGGGAAATGGTAACCAACCTTTGTGGACGCATGCCTGGATTAAGGGGCTCATCCCTAAAATCAAAATCTTTTACTAGACCCTTCTCCAAAATAAAATCTTGACTCTTGACAACTTATAGAAAATAGGAATATATGTAGTGAATAGGTGTATTCTATGTAAAAAGGATCTTGAAGATAGAGATCACTTTTTTGTGAACTATTCTTTTACGCAACAAGTTTGGAAAGAGATCCTCAATCTTTGGGGTATTGCATGGATTCACCACAAAAGTGTGGAACTATCTTTTAAAAGTTGGTACTATCCCTCTAGGAATCCTGATGTTCTTTTTTTATGGAAACTAACTCTTCCCCATATTTGGTGGGGAATATGGAAGGAAAGACATAACCAAATTTTTAGAAGAAAAGAACTTCCAGGATGGGTGGTGGGGTAGAAAATTATTAGAGCTATTAAGGAGAATTTCTCATTGCAAAGGGACCCTAATCCAACCTTTCAAATTGATAATCCCTTAAGATCAAAAAAGTCTAATGTAAAAACTGAAAATCCTAGACTAGGTGTCACTTGGAACGTCCCCCCTCATGGGTGGATCAAAGGAAACTTTGATGGAGCTGCTAAAGGGAACCCAAGAAATGCAGGATGTGGAGGAGTCTTGAGAAACCATGTGGGAAATGTAATTGATGCTATTTTTATCCCCATTGGCAAGTTGAATTGTCATATTGCTAAAGCTTCTGTTTCCCTTCAAACCATCAAACTAGCTGTTGAATCGGGATATTCTAAATTATGGTTGGAAGGGGAGTCCTTGAATATCATAAATATCTTAAATAATAAAAAAATTGTTTCATGGTCTATAGAGCCTATGGTGATGGAAATGAAAACTTTAATCAAAAAATTTGAGAAAGTTACTATCACCCATACTTACCGTGAAGCCAATGGGGTTGCTGACTGGATAGCAAATCACGCAATTCGAACAGGACACAAGGTGAGCTGGCAGGATACATTAAACAAGAATGTGGATCTTAGATCGCTCATTAATCATGACTCAATTCATGCAAAGGAGGGAAAGATCAGCTTGGAATAGAAAACCAATGATTTGGTGGAGTGGCCTCACGGAGAAAGGTTTACACTCATTAAATAGAAATGCTCTAGAGTACGTGAAGCGGATCCTGAACATGCCTTAAAAAAGACAAGTTTTGTTCCAAACTAGTAATAGCTGGGTTCATTTTTTAGTTTATAGTGGTTGGGCATTAAAGGATATTTGTATGGCTCGTAAAAGGGAAGGAGAACCAAGGAAGAAGGAACCCAAAAACTGTGAAGAATGGAAAGAAAAACAAGATGTCTGGAAGATCCTTCAGAGAGGGAAGGTTGTGACCTACATGGAACGGATTCATGGTTCAAAACCCCATATTACAATGGATTTTTTCAAAAATTGGGTTGATGATAGGGTCACCCTCCACGGCATCACGGTGAATCTTACTGAGGAATTCATAGCGGAGGTTACGGGGCTTCCAATGGAGGGAATAAAATTCTCTAAGCAGACTAGCATTTCAAATGAGGCTTTTTGCAAATTCCCAAAGACGGATGTTGAGGAGCAGCAGTTGGAAAAGAGTGGGGACTTTTTTGACTTGGAGCAGATCAAGGGTATCTAGAGAGACATCTTATGATATATTTGTGAGTATTTCATACTTGATGGAAGAAGCAAAAGATTCCACAAGTTTCATTTTGTATTTCTGAATCACTTCAAACACAAAGTAAGAATCTCCTTTCCTTTCTATTTGCATTTCTCTTTGCTCCAAAGTCTATTCACTCATAGGAAAAAGGAGTCTCATCCTATATTGCATGAGGGATTAATTCTAATAATATAAGGTTACTTCAAAAACAAGGCCATTGTTATGAATCCTTATTCGAAAAAAAATAAGGACTTACAGAGTAATAAGAACGAAATAGTAAAAGGGAAAGAAAAAGCTAAATTCAAAGTCCCTAGTTTTAAAAATCAGACTGTTGATGAGGAAACAGAGTGGGAAAGCACAAAAAATTTTGAGGAGAGCATGGAGGAAGAGGGAGGAATAGAAAGTAGGCAATCAAGTTCCAGCGAGGAAGATGAAGTTCAAGACAAGAATGAGAAAGGAGTCACTATAGAGGAAAAAGCTAAAAATAGTAACCATGATCCTAAGGAAAAACAACAAGTGTTTGAGGAATCTGATAAATATTTGGATGATCCGTTTGAGGACCCTACTTTGATAAATGAGAAGGAAAATCTAGCTCAGGTTGCCAACCAAGTAACGGAAAAGGGAGCTCAAGTTAAGGATGTTAGTAATGAAAATGAAATCCCTGTTGAAACTAAGGAACAAAAATGAATGGAAAGGGAGGGTCACATGGAATAAGTTGGAAAAAGTCCAAAAAAGAATATAGAAGATTGGAGTGATATAAGGCAGAATGACGAGATGCACCCACCTATGAGCTTGGCCAATTGCAAAGCAGATGTTATCCTTCAATTCGATTCATGGATGTATAAGGAGATAATGGAACTCAAGAAGAAAATGGAAATAATGGAAGGTAACTAGGAGGCAGTTTGGAATAAAATCAATAACATGGAAAAGTAGATGAGGGATATTCCTATCAAACTCAAAAACTATGAGGACAACCTAAGGGAACTCTTTAAGGAAAGTAGAATGAAGATGGAGGAGGTTACATCTAGCATATGTGTTGCTGCTTTAAACATTGGAAAATGAGCAATTGAGGAAATCAAATCCTTGGAGGGGCTTAGCAAGAGAACTAGACAGAGCTCAAGAAAGAAATCAATGCAAGAGGGAGCCAAGTCGGCGGCTACTGCCATTCAAGATACTGCTGTGAAAGGTAAGGAAGCAGTGAAGATGATTTTGGAACTAGAAGAATAGATCCAGGTTCTTTTAGGTGGATGTAATTTCTAGTCTCATTACCTGGTTTTTTGTATCCTCTTTACTATGGAGTTTCCAAGTCTCTGTAAAACCTGGGGTTTGTCTTTTGATTTTCTTTTTTGATGGTTTCAGGTCCATGTAAAACCTGATTTTGATACTTCTTTGAAGTAGGTTTTAGGTTTCGCCTATGGACGTTACTGTTTCATCCTTTTCCCTTTGTTTTAGGGTTTTGGGGTCCCTTCAAAACCTATTTTTACCTTAATCTAAAACATGTACTTGCCCATCATGTTCAAACTTGACATAGTGGTGCAAATTTGAGGGTACACATGTCATAGCATGTATCCAAGGTCATCCAAGTAGTATGTTATATTTGAACTCTCCTTATACAACATATAAGAGCTCAAAAATTATGCAAGGACCTACATGGATATGTAAGACAATAGTGCCCATCATAGTAGTTGTGGTATCATTAAAAGAGCAAAGTACCACATCAGTTTGAGACATGTAATTATTGAGAAGAGCTAGTTGTTTGTAGGCATGGGTGGAAATAATATAATACTAGCTCCCCCATTGATCATGACTCTCTTGAGATTAGTTTGATCAATATATGCATTAATAAAAAGGGCAGAATCCTATTCTTCAGGGTGTTAAAGTGGAATTTTTGAATTACTAAAAAAAATCAGGGAGATGGAATTAAGAGAGCTGACTAAAGCTGTAAGAGGTTGGGGATCATCAGTTTGTACCTCAATTGCTTGCAAAGCACTAATCAAAGCTTGACATTGTTGGGATGAGTTTTGTATTAACTCATATAAGGACATTTTCACAGGCATTTCATGAAGCTATTTCACCATTAAACTTTGAATAACATCGAAATATGTTGGTTTGGGGATACCCAAAATGGAAATATTATGATTAAGAGGAGTGTCTTTGGTAAAGGGATGAGCCCAAGAAGCAGTAGGTTTTTCCTTACCTTTATCTTTTTGGTTTTGTGACTATATGGCCACATTAATTATGTTGATCTAAAATGTAGGTGAAGGAGGTGGCAAAGGGGATACAACCACATCTTTGGGTTTGAACTTAGGTGTAGTAATAGGAGACATTATGGATGCTAGAGGTGGAATAATAAGAAGGTTAACAAGAGTATCAATAAAGAGAGTGTCAATATCAAAGTGTTGTTGAATGACTGTTGTGAGGGCTTTACAACTCTTAACATTGTATCTAGGTAAATGATGATAGAAACACACTTGTGTATCATTAAACTAAGATGGCTTCATTCTAAGAGGACTATAAGGCTTAATGGGAGGAAGAGTTATTATGGAAGATTATAAAAACTAACATAGGGAAAAGCTTTGAGAGCCTAAAAGTGGGCTCACACTTATTATTCTAATAAGATTGGGCACCTTATTTTGTTTAGGTGTGGAAAGGGTAATTTTGCATGGTGCCTTGTTTGGTGGTGGTGGAGTTACATGTTTTATTGTCACTTTCTTGGTATTAGGTATCATGGTGTCAGATGTGAAATGTCTACCAGGTGGCAAAGGTAGTAGTGGAGGTAACTTAACCTTTTGTTTTGATTGGGTTGGCAACACTCCAACTAAAGTAGAGGTATGTGGTCCCAAAATTGATGGTAAAGTTGAGGGTCAAAGAGGGAAGGATCAGCGAGATCTAGGAAGCTTAATATTTTCCTATAGTTTAGGCCATGAAATTCCAACTTGTGATTGAGGAGTTAAATCTAATTTCACTTGTGGATGAATTAAATTAGAGATGGGGCATATGCCTAAAGGCTTGATCTGATTTAATGTGATAGATGTCTATGAGGGTGAGGGTTCTAACATAGATGGATGAGTTTTTAGTGATTTTAGTGAAGAAGCTCTGACTTTATCAAATACCTTAGGGTAAAGGGTAGTGAGAGGGTTGGTAGTAAAGGTTGACACTCGTTGTGTTGGATAAAGAGTTTTAAGTTGGTCCCAAAATACCACGTGATCTAGATTCATGGAGTCAAGAAATTCTAGACTTTTCACCAACTGCAAGAAGGGTTTACATGAAGTTGACATAGGCTTTACAGTTTCATCTTTAGAAGGTTGAGGTGTTTGAGAAAGAGAGAAATTATTATTCTCTACTACATTGGGCCAAAGATGAGAAAGAGTCACAACAGGGTCTTCTTTGACAGAGATAGAGAAGAGGCATGGTCTTCCATGGGTGGAAGAGAGGTAGGCGAAGAAGGTTCCTCAAGGGGGTAAAGCATAGGTATAATTGCTCCCTCAACATGTGGTCAAGGAATAGGTAAAGTATGATCCTCCATAGGTAAAATAAGGGGTAAGAGTGGTACAATTAGAGTAGGCACAATAGGTCTCTCATCTAATGTGGGAGTAGATAACACTGACTCTTCTAGGCATAAAGGTGGAGTGGATGGGGTACTAATCTCTAGTAGTGGAGGAGAGGTAGGTGAAGATGGTTCCTCAAGAGGGTATAATACAATAATGATTTTCCCTTAAACATGTGGTTTTGAAATAGGTAAGGTGTGGTCTTCCATAGGAAAAATAATAGGTAATATTGGTGTAAAGGGAAGTGGCAATACTGGCTCCTCTTATGGTAAAAGAAGTGGTCAAGGAGGCTCTTCCTCATGCAAGAGTGGAAAAAGTGAAATAGGCTCTTCTACCTGGGGAGGAAGAATGGGTAGGACAAATACCATTGACTACAGGGGAGGATTTGATAAAATAGGTGCCTCTTGTTGAGGGGAAGGTTAAAGTAGAGGTAAAGGAAATACCATATTAACCATATGGATATTATGATCACCTGAGTTAGTTGTGCCCTGAATAATATTTGGATTAGGTGAATGGTTAGGAAAAGGATGTTTGAACACATCCATTGATCCAAAACTTAGAATTTTTGGTTGATAAATATCTCAATAGCATAGAAATAACATAGTAACAATGAATTTTCTGAGAAGAGATGTAGTATTACTCAAGATCGCAATACAAATATATGCTTATCTCTAGGAAGAGATGTTTGTCTTCACATTTTGGGTTACCTCTTAATTTATACACATTTTTAAAGCATGGTGAGGATGTGGAAGGTTACCAATCTCAAGGGAGATTAAGTGGTTTGACTTCCAAGATTTTAAAAAATATAGAATTTGAGAAATTACTATTTTTAGAAACTTACTATTTTTAGACTGCACTATTAAAATTGAAATTTGAGGCACTTCCATTGGGTTTTCTGCGGTCAAATCTCATTTATCAAAGCTCCATGCCATTTCACAACTTTCTTCTCATTATTATCTTTCCAACGGTTCAAACGGTGAGTCAATTGGAGCTATGGTGCAAAAGTTATGGCTCCCAGAAGCTTCGTCATCAATTGGGGTGGAACTATCACCCGAATTGTCGCCTAAATTATTGCCTAGATCATTCCTCCCTCCTTGAAAAGCAATGGTCCCCATTGCATCAATTTTCCCCATCAAGTTTGGTAGTTTTTTATTGATTTGATTCTCTGTGAGCCACTCACCTTGATGGCTAAGCTGGCCCCTTTTGACCACTCGATAAAGCAGAATAGAGCATCCTCTTGTTGTCTTCATCTAGGTATCCACAATCTGATCCTCTTACACTAGAGACAAACTCTGTGGATCAAGCTCATCAATGTCAAGTTGTTCTTCTACAACTGAAGTGTCTAAGATATGTGGGTGATATGGTTTGAGGAGCTCCACATTGAATATTGGATGCAAACCAAGGTAGGCTGGTAGGTTGAACTCAAAAGCATTTTCTCCAACTCTTTTTGTGATGGTGTAGGGACCATATCGTAGAGGTTGAATCTTTCTGTGTGGGCCTGCAAGTAATTCCTTCTAAATCTATAACCAAACCTTGTCACCCATAGCAAAATGGTGTGCAATCTTGTGTTTGTCATGGCGTTGATTATACTTTTGATTCATCTTCTCCAGGATGTCATGAACTTGTTGGATATGTTGCATTTGTTCAATAAACTTTGTTGCTTTTGCTACCTCAGATCTTACATGAGGTTTGTATTCTATGGTGGAAAATGGAATAGCTATATCAATTGATGCCATGGGTTAGAACCCAAAACATACTTGGAATGGAATGTGCTTAGTCGAGTTGTGTAGTGCCCTATTGTATCCATGTTGTATGAAAAGAAGTCCCTCATCCCATGTGCATGGATGTTTGGAGTGATACATCTAAATCATGTGAATAATCAAGTAGTTTACCACCTCTATTTGACCATCAGTCTGTGGATGGAAGGTTGTGGACTTCATTAGCTTAGTATCCATCATCTTCCATAGAGTGGACCAGAAGATGCTCAAGAACCTATTATCTTGATTTGAGACAATGGACTTGGGGAGACCAAAATGGAGCCATACATGACTCAAATATAGTTGAGCAGTTTCCTCAGTAGATATATTTTTCTTACAAGCAATCATGATAGCCATTTTTGAAAAATGATCAACTACCACAAAATTACAGTCCTTACCATGTTTTGAAGTGGGCAAACCTAAGAGAAAATCCATTGAGATGGATTCTCAAGGCCTGGTTGGTTCTAGCAATGGCGTGTACAATCCTTGATTCTTATTTATTAGCTTGGCTATCACACATGGGGTGCATGATATGAGATATCTTTCCACATCCTTTCACATATGGGGCCAGTAGAAGTGTTTTTGAATAACTGCCAATGTCTTTTCAATACCAAAGTGTCCAACTGTCCTACTGAAGTGTGCTTCCCATATCATCTTTTGTTGCTCTACAACTAGAACATAGATGTGCCCCATATGACAGAGGAAAATATCTTGCAAATATAAATTAGAAACATGTTTACCTTTTTTAAGTGCTTGATATGTATCAGCAAAGGTAGGATTTACTTCATACAAGGTACCCCAAGTGGCAATCTCATGTCCGCACAGGTCTAGAACTATTGTGAGTGTAGTAATTGGTGGGTAGCTCAAACAATTTGCAGCTGTATTTGAGCTCCCCTTTTTGTGTTTGATTATTAGGTGGAATTTCTAAATATATGTGGCCCACTTTTGATGCCTCTCATTTTAGAGTTTGATTTGCATCTGGATGAATTCCAATAGTCTGTGGTCAGTGTGGATGACCATTTCTTTCCCCAAAATGTAGTGTTTCCATTGTTTGTACGCTTACACAATGGCATAGAGATCCTTATCATATGTTGGATATTTATTGACTGTATTAGTGAAAGTTTCACTATGATATGCAATAGGATGGCCATGTTGCATGATGACAGCTCCCATGGCATATTCAGATGCATCTGTCATCAACTCAAAAGGTTGATGCAAATTTGGCAAGGCAAGAACAAGGGCTGAGCAGAGTCTGTTCTTCAAATTCTTAAATGCCCTTTGTTGTATTTCACCCCACTAAAATGTAGCTATAGCTCCTCCTTTAGTCACTTGGGTTAGTGACCAAGCAATAGTGAAAATCCAAGAACAAACCTACGGTAGAAATTTGCAAGACCCAAAAAGGTACGAAGCTCTGTGAGGGTCCTTGGTGTGGGCCATTCTTGAATAACCTGAATCTTTTTTGGATCAACATAGACCCCTTCCTCATTCACAACATACCTGAGGTACTGAATTATTGTCATCTCAAATATGCATTTGTCAATATTTGCATACAACTTCTGCTCTTGAAGAGTTTGAAGCACCTTACAAACATGTTGCAAATGTTCTTCCCATATTCTACTATAGATGAGTATGTCATCTAAGTAGAAAACCACAAATGATTTAGTTAAGGGTCATAGGATGTCATCCATCATCCTCATGAAGGTTGCAGGTGCGTTAGTTAAGCCAAAAGGCATAACTAACCATTCAAAGAGCCCCTCCTTAGATTTGAATGCAGTCTTCCAGACATCAATGAGAATGATGGGAATTTGGTGATAACCAGATTTGAGATCAATTTTGGTGAAGAACTTTGCACCATGGAGCTATTCTAGTAGGTCATCAATCCTGGGGAGAGGATAGCGATTCTTCACAGAGATTTTATTTAGGGCTCGATAGTCAATGCAAAGCCTCCATTGTGATGTCCCTTACTTAGGGGCTCTTTTTCTTCCTACAAAAGCTCTAAACAACTGTAATATCCCCTTCAAATAGGGAATATAGAAACACATAAAGCTCTGAACAAAGATATAATTTTGCAGAATAGATTCACATATGCATAAACAAATCACAATATAATCTCTCAATAGCAAATCAAAGATCTCATCAGTTGTTCTTCTGGACGATTACACAATTGAGTCTCTGTCATACAAATAAAAGAATATTAAAATCTGGTCTTAAAACCCTGGCTTTTGCTAATCTGATAATGAAATCTGGATTCTGGAAGGTCTCAGCCTTTCTATGTCGACACACAGACGCCGTTGTCGATCGATATCTCACCAACGTCGGTCACTGTCAGTCAGCTTTCTGCCGATGTCAGTCTTCAGTCGACCGATGTCGGTTACTGAAAGCTCTTTGTCTGCTGAGGTTGGTGCCTGAGCGGATCTGAACGGACCTATACGGACTTGGTACGGCTACCAACCTGTCTGTTCTTAACCCCTAGTAGCTGAACAACCTGATTTCAAGAATATAGATTCTAACACAGAAGATCTATATCTGTATAACTTATTGGATCAAAAACTAAATTAAGAAATACCTATAATACTATGATAACTTCTGAGTAAAGTTATCTCTCAACCCTGGAATTTTGTGATAACTTCTGGATGAAGCTATCTCTCAAATCTGTACCTCTGTGATAACTTCTGGATGAAGCTATCTCTCAATTTGGCAATAAATCAGCTAATATCTCACAGCCTCTAAATCACACACAATGAAGAGTTGACGTTCTCCACTGCAATGGAATCCTGGAACCCTTGGCTCAGTCTTCACAGAAGAATTTCTCCAATTTCAATAATCAATTCATACATAATCAATAATGGCCTCCATGTGAAACCCTTATACCCTCAAAAGATATGCTTGCCCTAATTAGGGTTTCTTAAATTAGCATTAGGGTTTCTAATTTAAAATTAGACCAAATAATTAATATTTGATTAAATCAATCAAATATTAATATTTCCCTCAATATATGTCAGATCCTCGAACCGATCAAAGCTGGTGAATCAGGGAGTGATTCTGCACATGACCATACCAAAATAAGGGTGTTTTGCTGCATGTCAAATATCCCTAAATAATAGGAGCATCAAGTAAACATGTCTGAAAGAACCTGAATGAAAACCAAATGTAAAAATTCTATGAATCAAAGTCAAGCCAAGCTCCATTATAACCCTCTATCCATCCTATTAGCCTACGAAGGTCATATAATAGGCTAATCATCAAGTCTGTCAATGTCCACGAAAAAGGGGACATGACATCCATGTTCCATCTTTCTTTGGTACCAAGACAATTGGGCTACCATAAGGTGAAGAGCTTGGCCTGATGTGACCCTTTTGGATCAATTCTTGAATCTATCTTTTTATCTCATCATTCTCTAAAACTGATTTGTGATACACAGGGCTGCTAGGCAAAGGTGATCCTAGGATCAAATCGATAGAATGTTTTACTTGGTAATGCAGTGGAACTCCTATAGGTGAATTGAATAAGTCATCATATTCTCCTATGATTTGTCCTATCTACTTCTATTGTTGTGTTGATTGTGTAGTTAGGACTGTAACATCAGCCTTCTTGGATTTTTGTGGCTTGACCACCATGAGAACAAATTGATTTATTTTCTCCACCAATCTCTTACATTGCTTAGCACTAATTAGGGAGATAGATGTGGGAGGTGGTACCTCTGGTACCCTATAGCACCGTGTTCCAAGAGTGAGGGTGATCCTTTGAGTTTGTGATTCATATATGCCATGTCGCTCATACATGAATGGCTAACCAAGGAGTACATCACAAACATTTAGATTGACCACATCACACAAGACTTCATCTTGGAATGGTTTTATAGCATATGAAAGAAGAAACTAATGGGTGACACGAAGGTCTCTCCCTTGGCTCAACCATCCAATACTGTAGGGCTTTGGATGAGGCTTCATGGATAGATTTAGACTTTTCACAACTTTAGTAGAGATTAAATTCTTTTGACTCCCACTATCAAGAATGAAATACAAAGGCTTACTTTTTACCCATAATTTGGAGTGGAACAATCTTTCCTTATCATCTGGTCTTTCCTCATGGGTCTGTGATGAAGCGACAATGGTGTCAGGCTTAACATCTATAAATTCTTCTTTGTCCTCTTTGACTGTGGGTTGTGTATGAGGTAGAGTAGTAGATGTCGAGTATTGTGACTCAGAAAGCAATGACTTGATGGCTCAACATTCTTCTTTAGAGTGAGTTCTAGTTTTGTGGTAATCACACCATTTTCCAGCCTTCCCTTTCTATAATTTCTTATCTTGAAACTCCTTTTGCTTCCAATTTTGGCCTCGTGTTTGACCTTCCTTGTCACTTTTCCATTTTGAGGGTTAACTCTTCGTATTCTTTTTGCCATGCTTCTGTTCAATCTTTACTGTGAATTTATATGCCTCATCGAGGGTTTCCAAATTGAAGAGTTCCATTTCCCCCCGTATGTACCATTGTAGTCCACCACGATATTTGAGAGTCTTATGTTTCTCACTGTCTTGAATGCCCAATCTTGTAGACAAAGAATGAAAAGTGTCTATGTAATCTTGAACAGATTGGTCCTTACCTTGGTGAAGTTGTTGCCACTGTATGTACAGATCATCATATGCTCTGATGGGATAGTATTCTTCTTTCACCGCTTCCACAAAATCATCCCAAGTAGGTTCCACCTCAAGGCCAATGTCATCTGTATTGAACCTCTTTTTTTACACTTCCCACCAATTTTTCACAGGCAATGTTGATTTCAAAAGAGCAAAAGTAATCTTTTCTCCATCAGTGAACTTATTTATAGAGAAGTAGGAAGATAGTTGATCCAACCAATTTTATACTACATTAGCATTGATTTTGCCTTCAAATGTAGGAATATAAAAATTTACCTAGACCTTGAAGGGTGTTGGGGCACTGAAAGGACGTTCCCTAGATGAGGAGCTAGGAAGTGGAGCTACGGAGCCAGGATTTCCCATCAGAAGTGTTTGAAGAATTTGGAAAAAAATTTGTAGCATTTGTGCTTGTTTCCATTGGAGGGATTCCTGTTGTTTCCTACCCAAGCTTCTTGTAGCCTGACCTCGTCCTCGGGATCATACACTCTCAAGACAAACCGCTCTAATACCACTGATCCAAAACTCAGAAGTTCTATTTGATAAATATCTCAATAGCATATAAATAACACAATAACAATGAATTCTCTGAGAAGAGATGTAGTATTACTCAAGATCGCAATACAAATATATGTTTATCTCTGGGAAGAGATGTCTATCTTCACATTTTGGGTTACCTCTTCATTTATACACATTTTTAAAGCATGGGGAGGATGTTGAAGGTCACCAATATTGAGGGAGATTAAGTGGTTTGACTTCCAAGATTTAACACATTACAAAATTTGATAAATTACTATTTTTAGAAACTTACTATTTTTAGACTGCACTATTAAAATTGAAATTTTAGGCACTTACATTGGATTTCCTAGGGCCAAAATTCATTGAGAATATCTCCATGTCATTTCAAGATGTTATCCTCATTCTTATCTTTCCAACAGTTCAAACGGTGAGTCAATTGGAGCTACGATGCAAAAGTTATGGCTCCCAGAAGTTTCATCATCAATTGGGGTAGAACTGTCACTCGAATTGTCGCCTAAATTGTTTCCTGGATCATCCATACTTTGATTATGGGGTTCATTAGGATTATCTAAGATGATATCACCCCTATCAATCATGTCTTAAACAATGTTCTTGAATGTCTTATAGTTATTAGAATTGTTGCCTTTAACTCGATGGTAGCTATAAAACTCATCTTCCTTGTACCAAGTTGGAAGAGGATGGGATGGGTCAAACTGTATAGGAGGTTTGATTTGAGGAAGGGTTATGACACCTTGTTACAATAGTTTTTCTAAAATGTATGTATATGACTCCTCAATGGGAGTGTATTGTCTTTGTTCATATCGTTGTTGGAATTGCTTGGTTAGATTATGGGAAGTTGAGGAATTAGATTGGTTTGTGGTTGTGTAAGAAGCTGACGTAATGACCACTGCATTGGTAGAGCCTTTATATTTTTGGTTAGAATGATAATTTTTAGAAGAGGAGGAGTCATTCAATTTGGAATTGGGGTTCTTATTGTGTAACTTGACTCTACCTTCATTTATAACATGAATCTTGAGTTTTCATTCCATTGTAAAGGCCTCATCAAATGTGCAAAAAGTTTGTACCTAGAGTGTGGATGAGATGTTCTTAGAACATGCCCTTGAAAAGATCTCAATAAGCTCAATTTGGGGTGAGGAGAAGGAGAGTTTATTGATCAAACCTCTCCAATGATCGACAAAATCTGTGATAGACTCATCATCAAATTATCTAATAGAATAAAGGTCTATAATAGGAACCTTTTTAGAAATGTTAATAGAGAAATGGTTTAGGAATATTTATATGAGTTGGATAAATGAGAAAAGGGAGTGCTAAGTTATAGAGCTATACCAATCCAAGGTATCACCTAAAAGAGACATAGGGAAAGTATGAAATAGTAGCACATCATCATGCCCTATTAAATAAAAAGCATGTCTAAATGCTTGCAAATGCTATTGTGGGTCCTCTTTACTCTGGAAATGAGTAAATTTAAGGAGTTTTCATTGGCTTGGATAAGGGCGAATAGGCAAAAATAGATGGATGGGTTCATTGCATATCTGATCATAAGATAATACATTTTTTGAACCAAAAATGGATGTCTCTAGATTAGACATCTTGTCCATCAGCATCTTAATGAGGTCTAGAGGGGAATTAGTCTGGGAGATACCTCCTAAGTTATAAGGAACCTGATAGGAAGTAGAGGGAGCATATGACATAGCTTGTTAAGGCTATGTTGGTATAACATAAGGATAATGAGTCATAGGATAGGAGGTAGAAAGAAAATGGGCTTATCCTATTGGGTTAGAGACTAGGCTTTGGTTGGATGTTGTTATTATAGTTTAGGTTATTTACATGGTTAGATTAGATGAAGGGTGAGTCATAACTCAAGTAATTATAGGTGTGAGAGTAGATGGAATAGGTACCACTAAATTTTTAAATGGGGTGTGACTTGACTAAACTGGTTATGGTTGTGAAAGTAAGGAAGTCATGCTAAGATTTAGGTGAGATTGGGTAGTTGGCAATGCTAAACTTTGGACATTGTTTACAGTTGGGTTACTTATCAAGGTGGTGGTTTGAGTAACCATGGGGAAAATAGTGGAGGTAGCTAAAACCAAAGTTGTCTCCATTAGATAGGTTGGCATACCATATATTGGGTCACCCAAAGAATTGTAGGTTCATCTCATGGCAAGGTAATGTTGAAAGGCTACCACATTATGATCAATAAATTTAGAAAAATATTGATCTCCTTTAGGCACAATGGGAATTTGGTTGGGGCTTGGAGTATGCTCTGTATCTGAAGTATGCTCCATGACAAAATTAGAAGTAAGAGTGGAAGGTGGAAGTGGTTGATGGCTTGCATAATCGATAAGAATTTTGGCTTGATTTCACATCAATACCTTACAAGAGGAAGTATAAATAGTCTTACTACTCTGTGTTAGTGATAGAATAAGGAAAAAGCAAATTTGGGTGTAGGTAAGTACATTGATTTATCTTTTTGTTTTGAGAAAATCAAAATTACATAGTCATTAACGTTGGTCACTTGACCAATGTCGGTATTAAAATTTTGTTGACGTTGGTGGGATTAACCGATGTCGATAGTGAAAGTTTATTGATGTTATTATATTTAACTGATGTCAGTCACTGTGATATCTTAGGAGATGGAAAATCCAATGTTTTAGAAACCCAAAAGTTGAAACTAGTTAAAATAATAGATATAAGAGGTCTGTGTAATAAGGAAGAATACTCAAAAAATTGGATATAATAGGTTATACAAACTAAGTATTAGAAATAGTGTTGATTTTTTGAATCAATAGGAAAATGTCCTTACCAACTCTAAAATACAGAAGGCAATAGAAAAATAACATACAACCATCAACTATTAACTCCTAAAGATTAATTTTAGTCTCATGTTGCTTATGGCTTAATCAAATATTGAAAAGAAAATTTAGTTATCAAAGGTACTAGAAAGTAATCTATAGATATTTTTAGTGCTCAAGAGAAAATTTGTGTTAGACCAGAGACATGGCTTGTTATAATATATTTCTCGTCATACTTGATGGACCTGAAGCCAAGCTAGGTTGCTTAGCCAAAATATACCTTCTGCCTAGAGTTTATACTCCACCAAAGAATGGAGTGGGTTCTCCTTTTGGTGCCAAAATCCAAGTAGGATAGCCGACTAGGGTAAGGTGATCCACCAAGTGATAAAATCCTGATGGAACTTTTCTCAAGTGAGTTTATTGAGTTTAGATGTTTTTTCTGTGGGTGTGATTTGGTTGTGTAACATAGGTTCACTACAATTCATTCATAATGCTTGTAATTAACTAGGTAATCTAATATGTAATAAGCAAAAAATAAAGTGCAGTAAGTTTTAAACCCAAATATAAAATGTTTAGATTCGAGTGAAAACAAAGATGAAATAGGATTAGAGAATAAAATTCACTATCCTAATGTGCATGCGAGAAGAAGTAACGAAGATATTATTTCAACTTGTAATAAAAATGATTAATTACTTTTAAAGGAAAAGAAAATTTCAGTTTAATGCTTTTAAACAAAAAATAAAATGTTGATTTTTTCATTTTAAGAGAGAAAAGAAGGAGAAAGTGAAATAAATGATGTTTCCACTATAATTCACCTATATGAACGCTTAAAACAAGCAATGAACCCAAAGAAAACTCTAGGGTCCCATCAGATGTGCCAAAAATGTTTTTCTAAAAAAATTCTATTTCAAGTCTAAAGAAAAATAGATAAGAATGATAGGGATAAGTAATTATAATGAACCCGGATTGGTTTTTGTGTTGTATCTAGACATTATGAGCACTCCTCTTTAGCTGGGGAGGACTACTTGCAAGTAAGAAAGCACTACCACAAAATGTTTTTTAGTAGATAAATGAGTGGGCTGCCAAGCTACATGTTTATTTCAACAAGTGTGAAACTTCTTTAGAGATGACAATCCACTTTTGAGAGACAAAAGAATAATAAATAACTAAAATAGAGGTAAAGAAAGAGTGAAAGAGAGATAATTTTACCAGTATTCACAACCTAAGTGCAGCAGAAAGTGATAGAGTGTAGGTGGTATATTCTATTTATATTTTAGAAGGTATTTGGGTAGGTTTTGGAAAGGTTAAGAAATCCACAGTCACCGACATTGGTAAGGAAGTGACTGATATCATTTATGCTACCAAGGTTGGTGGGTGAAGGTGGCCAATGTCAATTAGGCTATCGAGGTCGATAGGGGTAATAATTACCTAAGAGCTTGTAGAAGGCTTTTCTAGGTCTGGATAATGGTTTTGGTCAAGTCTAATAGGTTGGAGAGATTTGTGAGAGAGAGATGGTTTAGATGGATCTAGTCAGAGGTTTGGTGTGTCAGGTCAAGGAGAAATAAGTAGGGAATATTTTTAACTCCCTCATATGGGTTCAGTCAGGAATGTGTAAAGTAATGAACAATAGATGTAAAGTGATAGCAAAGTAACTACTTAAAAGACCTATAGAATAAGTGATATACTTAGTTGTAGTGGTGACTAAATGGTAAGTGTTGGATGGATGGATCCTATCAGGTAGTCCAAAATGATGCCCTAAATAGAGAAAACAAGTAGATCTTGTTGGTCCTCAAGAGCTTGGTTCCTAATCTGGATTGAATCATGTAAGATAATAGTAAGTCAAGATGTCAAAATTTGAATGCCAATAGCTTGGATACAAATAAGAATGAGTTTTATTGATTTTTGTTGACCTAAACATTAGGTTGTATTTTGGCTTATATAACCAATGTTGGTGATCCTACAGATGTCAGCCATGGGTTGATAGATGTTGATGGCCTTAGAATAGGTAAAACTATTATTTTTGGCCATTTTTTTGTTTTTCCTCATGCCAAGTGTGGCACCCATTACAAAATGATAAAAATAAGAGGTTAAGAAGGATGTAGTTGGTTAGGAATTTAGTTTTGAGGTGAGAATAAGTCTTGGGTAGTTAGGATGAGGGGACCAGGGCTTGAAGTGATTCATCATGTGAGAATTATTCTTAGGATTAGGTGGCTAGGTAAGGTGGCAAAAGGGGTTTTTAATTAACTTAATTAAGTATTTTAAATTAATTAAATGTGTGAGGGGAAAAAGCATGGGTTAGGGAGGCTAATTTTTATTATTAAGAAATGGGCTTAAGGGAGGTTTTGACATAGGGAGTTACACACATGTGTGACTCAATTTTAGTGTCTAAACTTTTCAAGGTGAATGTTAGTCTTGAAAAAATCATTTGTAATTTGGTGTGCTACTTAGCATTTGGCAACTCCATTAAGATAAGATCTAGTTCAAGACTATTGTCTTGTTATAAACTTGCTCTAGTAATTCATGGTTCTCGCTAGGTCATCCTCTAGTTGAGTGATCAACCCCATTAATCCACCTATTCAGCCTAAACTTCCCCTTGAAGTTCAGTATCCTTGACCTAATTTGTCCTTTGGAAAACTAGTAGATTTTTATAGAGAGGAAGAGGTTGAAGAAATTGAATATTTTAAGGAGTTTGAATAAGATATGGATAGACCTTCCCTACCTTCAACACTAAAAATCCAATTCACCTTCAAGAATATGATGTTATTCCTCCTAATGTCATAAAAGGTGTGCCCATATTCAATGGTGAGAGTCATGTAACACCTAGTGAGCACATTAGGGATGTCTCTAATTTTTGTAGCTTCCATAATATCACTCAAGAGAACATTGCTACTAGAATTTTTACCATGTCCCTTAGGTGGAAAGATCTTGATTGGTATAGGACTCTAGAAGGTGGATGCATTACATCATGGGATGATTTTGGAGTATTAATGACCTCAATATTTGGAAATGGAAGTGATCATGCCTCTTTCATACATCAACTAAATGTAATCAAAAGAGGATCCAAAGAAATGATGCATGATTTCAATGAGAGGTTTCAAAAGACCTAGTTTAGATTACCTTCTCCCATGAGGCCACCTCTTGGTTTTGTGTTCCCTACCTACTTGAGAGCCATTGGTACTAAAATTACTATCATGCTTCAATCCATGGGGGGTTCCACTCTCTTAGAAGCATATAAAATTTATATCAAATCTGAGAGGGTTCTTATCTAATCTAGAAGATTACCTCCTAAGGTCTCTATTCCTCCATTGTCTCATACTTCTAACATTCCAAACATGGCCCAAATTCCTAATGCCAATACCAAGTCCAAGTAGGAAGAAAATAATATTGATTGGAAATTAAATTTCCTAACTTTAGAGGCTCAAAATAGAGAAAAAATATATATCGAGGTACCCAATAGAATTCATATCCTTCTCAAAAATAATTTGGTCAGTAATATTTAAGAGGAAGAGGTCAATGGTAGCCTAACTCCAACTATCCTGCCAATGCATACAATCCTAACTCTACCACCAATACAAGAGAGATGGTACCAATTCATAGCAATTTGGTATAAGGAAAAGATTGGAAAAAAATAAAATTAATGTATGGTAATGAAGGTAGAGATAAATCTATTATTTATTAAGAAGGAGTTACTCCCCTCCTATTAGTTGAAGATGAAGTGATGATGTAAGTTAATGAGGGTTGACAACTTAAAGGTGAAAGCTTCACCAATTTCTTGGTAGAAGACAATTTTTTACTCAATTAAATATCATTTGTTTCAAATAACACCAAATCCAAGAGGAAGGATCTAGGAGGTGGTAGTATCATGCCCATAGGCTCATCCAATCCTTTTTTAAGGTAGCAATGTATGGCTGCAAGTGTGATGTTTTAAAAGTTCCTACACCTCCATCCAGTCAAAATATGACAAAGTCTAATCAAGGTGCCTCCATTCCTCAAGTTATAAGAGATTATTTACCTCCAAGGACTCAATAAAATGTGAGTAAAATTATTCTAAACATACTGGATTCCTTAAAAAGTGCCAAAGCATCTATCTCTTTGTGGGATATCCTTCATATACTTAGCCAAAAAGAGTTGTTACAAAAGTAATTATCCACTATTCCTACTAGTCCTTCATCTTCAAATCAAATTAATAGTCATTTCATCCTTTAAAATTATCCTAATACTATTGTTAAACCATCTACTAGGACTTAGAAAGCTCTACCATTTTACCTCACTCCCATAGCGGGTGACAAATTGGTTCACAATTGCATAGTTGATAGTGGAGCCTCTACTTCAGTCATGCCCAAAGTTGTAGTTGATAAGATAGGACTAAAATATAATCCTCATAGTAATGGAGTGCTCTAGATATATCGTACACCTACTAATACCATAGGGATAATAAAAAATTTGAGGGTCTTCCTACATGATTATCCTACATTTCCTATCCTTTAAGATATAGTTGTTGTCGTCCTCCTAGCTCACTTTGCAATTAGCATGTCAAGATACTTTACAGCCAAGATAGTTGGCTACCTCTTAGTTTAATTTTCCTTATTGGCATTTAAGACAAGATATGGGACCAAAATGACCATTATAACTTAGCCTCTTGTGAGGTTTCACATTGAGCCATACATTGAAAGAAGCTCTAACTTGAATTATATTGTTCATGAGAAGGAGGAGTCTAATGTGGATGATGAAGATTCTAAACTTGAATTAATATCTAATTTATTCTTAGATAAGTATGGTGTAGATGCATATGGACATGATCCTTATGCATAATTTAAACAAATTGACACTGGGAATTATATCATGCATGAAGATCCATTTGAAGGCGCTAAGGTGAGTGTCAAACATTCTCATGTTATTAAAGGTAACTATATGATTCATGAAAATGATGATCATATATTGGTGAATCTAATTGATCACCATATTGGGAAAAATTTTGTCTTTATCCCTACCATTGATGAGGATGTTTTGGATGATGACACTCATGAGGTAGATGAGAATGATTTATGGAAAAGGTTTGATGTCATATGTCATAAGTTTGATCAGCTTGGTAATGTTACTCCTCTCAATAATTCTATATCTGATTTAGTTATGTAGACACCAAAATCATGTCGAATCCCCTGATCATCCCCTGTTTTATTCTTATTCACCTATTTAACCCTTGTCGACCACTTTTTCCACTAGCCTTGACCCTGGCAGCATGTAAAAATGAGCACAGAGCTAAAGCTAGACTCTATTCCCATTATGCATCTGCTGACGACGGTCATTACCTGGCTGACATTGCCGACGTCGGTCACTTATCGGCCGACGTCGGCAATCCTGCCGACGTCAGTCACCTTATCGTTACCCATTTTTAGTTATCATTTAGTTCCCAATCGGTTTCCTGATCGGTTATCAAATCATCTCTCAAACCGTCCCTCGCCTTCATCAACATCCACCAATCAATCCCAAAGGCTAATCAATCAATCAATCGATCCCGAACTCTGACATTCACACACTCTTACGACCAATCAGCTCTGACGATCAACCAACTCCAGCATTCAACCAATCTGCATTCACTTCGATCAACTTACGGCAACGCTTCGATAACTTCAATCATGGCTTTTATCGTGTCTTCTGACAGGTAAGTATTTCCTCTGTTTGTTTTTATTTCCTTCTGGTTATTATTTGTTTGTTATTTCTATTTCTATCACCCTGGATCTTTAGACCGTAGACCTGAACCCTGAGTCCCTTCTTTACATCTCTGCCCATTATCCAAATCTATAACTCTATCCAGACTCGACTAAAACTCCCAGACCTTGTCCAAACTTGACCTTACTTTGACTAGACTCTGACCAGACTCTGTCCCGATCCTGACCAAGACCCTATCCCGACTCTACCAGACCTTCTGCAACTCACCCAGACTCTATCCAGAACTTGCCCCGACCGACGTCGGCCACTACCCCGACCGACGCTGGCACTTTAACCGACATCGGCACTTTAACCGACATCGGCACTTTCCTTAACCGACGCCGGCACTACATAGAACGACATCGGCGACTGCACAGAACATTTTACTTCATTATCAGGTACGCATTTTATTTTCTATCCTTTATTTCTGTCATTTTATCTTTCATTATATCTACTTCAGTCAAATATTCTACTTTTTTATTAGTGGGTTGATATCCTTCTAGGAAGTCTTCGTACTTTCGGGATCGGGCATTCGCCTGACAGCCCATCATATCTTTGACTAATGTTTTTTTGTGTTTCAGTGTCTTTTCTTCTCAAGTGTCATTCCTCCACAGCCAAAGAGGAGAATCTTCCAACGTCTGATTTCGGTGCGCATGACTTTATCAGGTATCTTCTAGCCTTGACCATTTCTTTTAGTTTCTTATTTCTTCTTTGAATGTAGAAAGCAATTTAGCATAGAAACATTCTGGCACGCCCGATGGGACGCTAGGGTCTTCCTTGGGTTCTTTCTTTCTTTCGTTCATATAGGTGCATTAGGTTCCTTCCTTTTCACCTCCTTTCATCTCTTCTTAAACGACATCATAAGCAGGAAATAAAAAGAACTTTTCTTTTCTTTCTTGCACTTCTAGCTAAAACTCATATTCTTTGACTCTTTCTCCATTCATCTTCATACGAACAAACATTTCGACTTGGGCATTAAAACACTTTGCATTCATTTCTATTTGCCTGCATCTTTTAGACCACACATAGTAATTAAACCGCATATTGAATTAATCTAGATCACTTGATGTTACACGACCAAACCACTTGCACAAAACAAACATTTTAACTTACCTGAGACAAGGCCCGACTGGGATTTCATCCCCCAGCGGATACCTTACCTGTCCCAACAATCTTACTTGGATTTAATCACCAAGGGGAAAGCCAACTCTGTTCTCTGGCAGAGTCTAAACTATAGTGGAGGTATATCTTGGCTAAGCGAAACCAGCTAACCACTGGAATCGTGAAGTGAGGGGAGCTTGCTCCTTAGCACCAGGCCGCGTATCGAACCTAGCATAGACTTCTTGAGCACCATAACAAAACCCAAAACCATCCATAGACTGCTTCTTCTAGGACCTGACTCAAAAACCAACCTTCCTTTACACACATTCTAAGGCATAAGCCACTATAATCCTAATAATTACTCCTAGAGTTTTAGGATCTACTTGTGTCTTCATCTTTTTAGTTCTTATCTGCTTGTTTGAGCTTGTGAGGATGTTCCTTTCTTGCCTTGAATGGTTTTGACTCGTAGTCAAACCAAAGCTCTTCTTGACCACGCTAGACGTCAACCGCTTTCGCCTACCCCGTCTATAACCAATCCTATAATGGAGTTCCACTCAGAGACTAAAAGAATTCCTACTAGACTATCCCTGACCCAATCGCCTATTGTCCCAGAAGGGGACCAAGATTTTGCACGATTATTGGACCTCAATGCCGTAGCCCTCCATAATTATCTCGCGAGAAACCCAACGCGAGACTTCTCGGGTGACATGGCGATGACATCAACACCGCTCGCCACCCAACCTTTTACGACCCAGCCTTTCACCTCAACCATTAACCTGACCATAGCCAATACGCAAAGTTTGGCC
This sequence comes from Torreya grandis, assembly GCA_037957365.1. Lineage (NCBI taxonomy): Eukaryota > Viridiplantae > Streptophyta > Pinopsida > Cupressales > Taxaceae > Torreya > Torreya grandis. Next base: position 371,307 of record JARHVA010004266.1, read on the forward strand.
TCCTCGTCTATTTTTAGACCGACCTCCATCGGGGTTTCGTTACCCCCTCAACCACACGCAATTCAAACAAGTTCTATATCATACCAAAACTTGATTGTCTCAACTCCACACACTCTTGCACCCATATATGCAGGAGTGCCTACCTCGCCTTTTGTCAATGCTGTCACACAACCTCCTTTGGCAGTATCTGGTTAGCCTATGCCTTCTACCTTCATAACCCAACCACCCTTAGCCTCTACTTCTACCCCTGCGACTAGTCATCCGTATGTTACACCCTCACTGGTACAACCGACTACGTCGTATGCCTCTTCTAGCCTCTTTCAAGCACCTTACAACCTAGGGGGCGCTTCATCTGCCAATCCGTCAGCAGACGTCATCAAGATGCTGATGGATAAAATGTCCAGTCTCAAAGCTTTTATCTCCGGTTCAAGTAATGTCTCTTTATATGACCAGATTTACAACGAGCCCATCCATCCTTCTATCCCTATCTGACCATACCCCAACCATTGGGAACTTCCTAAATTTACTCGCTTCCAGAGTAAGGAGGACCCGCAACAACATCTACGGGCATTCAGACATGCCTGTTACCTTATCGCCCATGACGATGTGTTACTTCTACACACATTTCCTATGTCTCTTTCTGGCCCTGCCCTTGACTGGTATAGCTCTCTTGCCAGACATTCTATCTTTTTATTCATTCAACTCGCCCAACTATTCGTTGACCATTTCTCAATCAATATCACTAAACAAATCTCGATCACAGACCTTTACTCTATTAGGCAATTTGACGACGAATCAATAGTCGATTTTGTCGCCCGTTGGAGAGGCTTGATTAACTAGCTCTCCTTCTCCTTGCCTCAACCTGAGCTCATTGAGCTCTTTTCTCGAGCATGTGCCAGTCACATCTCATCCACCTTACGGGTTCAAACATTCCACACTTTTGACGAGGCTTTCATCATGGCCCAAAAGCTTGAATTCTGTGCTATTGAAGAAGATAAGGTCAAATTGCATAACACTAACACAAGAACCAATGACCATTCTTATTTTAGACCTTCTTCTGCCCACTCTCAATCTAAGGGGTCGGTAAACACTGTCATCTTTAGACCATCACCTTCAACAATAACCAACCGACCAGCATCTTCAACATTAGACTACATCAATAAACATTTTCAACGTCAATCCATACAGCGTCAATTCACTCCAATTGGGGAGTCATATGCCTCTATCTTGGATAAACTCATCAAGTAGGGGGTCCTCAATCTCCCTTCAATCCGACCACATCAATTTGACCCCTCAACACCTATCCCTGCATGGTACAGGGAAAACCACTTTTGCAACTATCACCGTGTCAAAGGCCATGACACGGATCATTGTCAAACTTTCAAAAACATCATCCAAAACATGCTAGACAAGGGGGATCTTATCTTAGACAACCCGAACGCACCGCCCAACCAAAACCTTGACATCTTCAAGCAACCTTTTCCTAATCACCCGCCTACTCAAGACAATGTCCAAACCATGATCAATGACCCTCAAGACCATGATATACACACGGTCGACACTATCTTTTCTCTTATCCCTGACCAACCTCTTTCATAGGTGGAAGACCCTTCTTCCCCTATACCTCCTCCACATGGCGAAGAACTTTCTTCTCCTACTTGTCCTCCATCGACTTCTCCCATATTGGAGGACGCTTTGACCACATCAACACCAGCTGCCTCGCCTTCATCCTTCTTATCATCCATAGATGATCATACCTTTTTGACTCCTCAACCACACACAGAAGCCATGACTACTCTGGTTTTCTTTTCTCTTAAAGAGCCCACACCTTCAATCTCTTCTCCATCGAACCGTCCACATCTAAGTCCAAACCCGCGCAGGCGTCCAACATGCCCAAAGAGATTAAACCTCTTGGTGTTTGCCCCACATCTAATCTCGCCTCGCACAAAGGTGGCCCTCAACCTAAACTAACGAAGACCACAAAACCACACTGGAGACCTCCTCCCCTGCCTTCATCATTACCTTCAATCTTGGGCCCACATCCGTCTACTTTACTCGGAGTGCTTCCCACTCCCATACTTCACAGAGGCAAGTCACCTCCATTACTCCCTCAACCCGTTAGACTTATACCTCCTCCAAACCATCGACCAATGTCTCTTATGCCCCTCAAACCAAAGTCATCAACCCTTACTGCAACAAGACACTCAGACCCGTTAGCAGGTTCTTATGCCTTGCTATTACGACAATTGTTGCAGTCCTCTCGTATCTATCTCCCGCCTCTTAAACCATATCAATCTCTCAGACCAAAACCCCCCTAGTTCGACGACACTCACATTTGTGCATATCATCACATGCCTGGGCACGACACTGAGCAGTGTTGTGCCCTCAAGGTTGCCATTCGCCAATGTCTTGGGAATGACACCCTTCTTCTCAACCACATCATCAATAAACTTTCAACACCACCCCACTCATCAACTCTCGGATCAAGGCCATCTTGGTTCGACAACTCTAAATTCTACCACTATCATCACACTCCAGGACATGACACTGAGCATTGTTGTGCTCTTAAAGCTGTCAATCGTCAACAACGGAGAAAGGATACCCTTCTCATCAAGGATCCTCTTGACTACCTCTCCGACAAATCCACACCGACCCATGCCTCTCCAACCTCGTCACCTAAATCAGGATCTCCACGCCAGACTAGGGTCCCTTCATCACCTTTAACCCCCTTATTCAAAATCAACACTGTCAATCTGACCACTAAACCTCAACCAACCTTAACCAATCCATCAAACATTCTCCCTAGCCGCTGGGGGAATTCAACCTTCATCCAAACCTCGACCAATTTTTCAACACAGTCTCGACCACATATCAATCACTCTTTCAACTTAACCTCAACCAGACTAGCAACCAAACATTTAATCTGACCTCAACCAAACATTTGACCCAACCAAAGACCAAATACCAACCACTCAACCCTCGACCAACCATTGACCAACTATCAAATGACCAAATCTCAACAAAACATTGACCAATCTTTTTATCAAAATATTCAACCAGTCTCAACCAATCAACAATCATATCAACCAACTTCAAAATCAACACCTGACCAATTTGGAAAGAGTAAACGGGGTAAGTTTGCTCCTAATTGGCTCAGACCTTTTATTATCGCACACAAGTATGGATCAGGGACTTATCGTCTGTCTTCTCTTGATGGACAACCAGAACCTGAGCCTCTTAATGCGTTGCATCTGCGACCCTTCTACTGCTAGTCAAGTACTCGTCCACTTGACACTTAACTTGAGCTCATCCCTTGAGCAATCCCCATCCTCTTAGTCCTAATTCCTTTTAACCCTATTCCTCTTAACAATTCTTATAACCCTTTTATGCCGTATGGATGCTTTGTCATAATAAAAGGGAGCCCTTGACCTTCTATACTCTTGTCCATGACTCACATTTCTATCAAAACAAATCAAGATCTCACAATATCCATGGTCACTATATCAATATCAAATCAAAAGGCAGACTGCTCCCTCGAAGGATAGCTGTACTATCATTACTGTAATTAATAGACTGCTCCCTCGAAGGACAGCTATTCAAAAGCCATTATATTAAACAAAGATCTAGACCACTCCCTCGAAGGATGGATATGACTAATCTGGCAATAAACAACACTATTTTAGAAGCTTCCCGAATTGATCAGCTTCACAACTGACCACCAAGCAAATGACATCTCCATGCAGGCTTCCCGCATTGATCAGTCTGCACCTCAAAAAAAAAAAAAAAAATGAGTCATGGACTTGACTTGTAGTTGTCTTAGGGTCTCCTATAAAAAGGGGCAAAGTTATCTCTGCTCTTAAAATGGGTTAACCTTTTTCCTCCTCCTATCACCTGCTCAAGGGACTTCGAGCTCACTTTAATGTCAAAGTGATTCGATTACCGCTCTAACATAACTATGGTCAACGACGTCACGCATGAATGGGGCTCTTGGTTCTCATAACCCCTATCTATGCTATCTTTTTGGTCCTTGTCAATGAAAGAGCAACATGCTTTTCACTTCTTCTGCACTTTGGTCACACTCACCTTCATCACTTGTCAATCAACTCAACTCAACTCTCTTTTCAGATCACTCCCATTGCCTATTCACCCTAGTTTCTATGGACACCAATACACATGGAAACTATCGACCCACCGCAATTTATGTTCAGCATAAACCAATACTTGCTGAAGCATAAATAGACCTCAATTCATTTTTAGCATACATCCATCATGAATATGGAATATTGCTAGGGATGAAAGATCTCTCAACTAATGTTGCAGAATACACCATTTGGAAAAGGCTGCAACATCTCTTCTCCTCATCATTTCATCATAACCAAGACCAATTTATCAACCATTTTTGACCACCTATCTACTACTCGGACCCTTTGTCTAAACTACATTGGTCTGAGGCCCTTCCACAGGGGCTATGTAGGCAGCACTCATATGACACGACTGTCTTCTGGGGTTAGCTCAACCACCCTCATTTGTTCGTCTCTTTGATGGACAAACCTTCTTTCCTTCTTTTAACCATAACCTTGCCCTTGACCACGACCAATGCTATCCCTTTGTCCTTCCCTCCCTTCTAGGGAGAACTACATTGGCCTGAGGCCCTATGACCAGGGCTATGTAGGCAGCACTCAGTTGACATGGGGTCTTCTGGGGTTAGCTCGGCCACATCCTTTCGTCCATTCCTCCCCTCGCCCACCAACCATTGGAGATCATGCCTATCTCCTCCGACCTTGACCACTTCCAAGACACTGTTGCCTTGGTTGTTTTTGCATGTATGCTACCTCATGACTAGTTAGCAGAATTGTGCGCAGACCTTTTTGGACCCTCACAAGTATAGGATCGCAAGCTGATTGATCCACACTACTTGTGACTTTTTCATGTTTTTAGGAGCACTTCCTGAGCCTGGGATACCTGGAACGTGACGACCCATTGGAGCTTTAGCTTAGATTGCATAACCCGATCAGCAGACGACTAAATGCTAGGGCCCAGTTATTTCAATTTTGGCACTCCTCAGCCCTTGACCTGCGACACTTTGACCTAACCATCTCATGCAGTGGTATGCACGCAATCACACCTTTTGCAGCGTTCACCCTCACCCCTTTTTCATCCACTCTTTGTCAAATCAGCACCCGATTCCTGGTTCCCTTCTCTCGACTCCTGGTTTGAGGGGGAATACCTCATCCATAATCAGGGCAATCTGCTACCTATTTTTGTCTTGCAGTTCATTCGAACAACCAACAAGATGAAATCAACCTTATCCCTCACCTGGGGCAATTACTCCTATTTTTGTCTTGCAGTTCATCTAGAACAACCAACAAGACAAAAAGGGGCAAATGTAAACACCAAAATCGTGTTGAATCCCCTGATCATCCCCCATTTTATTATTATTCACCTATTTAACCCTTGTCGACCACTTTTTCCACTAGCCTTGACCCTGGCAGCATGTAAAAATGAGCACAGAGCTAGAGCTAGACTCTATTCCCATTATGCATCTACCGATGATGGTCGTTACTCGGCCGACATTGCCGATGTCGGTCACTTATCGGCCGACATCGGCAATTCTGCCAACGTCAGTCACCTTACCGTTACCCATTTTCAGTTATCATTCGGTTCCCAATCAGTTTCCCAATCGGTTATCGAACCGTCTCTCAAACCGTCCCTCACCTTCATCAGCATCCGCCGATCAATCCCAAAGGCTAATCAATCAATCAATCGATCCCGAACTCTAACATTCACACACTCTTACGACCAATCAGCTCTGACGATCAACCAACTCCAGCGTTTGACCAATCTGCATTCACTTCGATCAACTTACGGCAATGCTTCGACAACTTCAATCATGGCTTTTATCATGTCTTCTGACAGGTAAGTATTTCCTCTGTTTGTTTTTATTTCCTTCTGGTTATTATTTGTTTGTTATTTCTATTTCTATCACCCTGGATCTTCAGACCGTAGACCTGAACCCTGAGTCCCTTCTTTACATCTCTGCCCATTATCCGAATCTATAACTCTATCCAGACTCGACTAAAACTCCCAGACCCTATCCAAACTTGACCTTACTTTGACTAGACTCTGACCAGACTCTGTCCCGATCCTGACCAAGACCCTATCCTGACTCTACCAGACCTTCTGCAACTCACCCAAACTCTATCCAAAACTTGCCCCGACCGACGCTGGCACTTTAACCGACGTCGGCACTTTCCTTAACCGACGCCGGCACTACATAGACCGACATCAGCGACTGCACAAAACATTTTACTTCATTATCAGGTACGCATTTTATTTTTTGTCCTTTATTTCTGTCATTTTATCTTTCATTATATCTACTTCAGTCAAATATTCTGCTTTTTTATTAGTGGGTTGATATCCTTCTAGGAAGTCTTCATACTTCTGGGATCGGGCATTCACCTGACAGCCCACCATATCTTTGACTAATGTTTTTCTATGTTTTAGTGTCTTTTCTTCTTAGGTGTCATTCCTCCACATCCAAAGAGGAGAATCTTCCAACGTCTAATTTTGGTGCGCATGACTTTATCAGGTATCTTCTAGCCTTGACCATTTCTTTTAGTTTCTTATTTCTTCTTTGAATGTAGAAAGCAATTTAGCATAGAAACAAGTTAATTTCATCTAATAAACATGATGTTGATTATCTCAATAAGCATGAATAAGATTCTCACATTTTGAATTAATAAGAACTATGAAAAAAGCTCAATGCCATATGCAAAAAGTTTGACAAGTTGGGTAAGTCTCCCTTTTATCCAAGAGATTCTATATCTAATGTCAAGGTTGATAATGAGACTAATGATCATGTTGACAAGTTTTATATCAAGAATAAATATGAAGGTCATTTTACTGATCAAGAATATGTTGTCATGAAGCAATTTGATGATTCTAGTGTCCAAGAAGTTGTAGACATGGATAATGAGGTTAAAGTAGAAATTATTATGCCCCAAAAATAGTTAGGATACCCACCTAATGTTTATCTAGATCCAAAGGTATTGGATCATGAAGAAGAGGATCTTGATTCTTTCAAAAATCAAGCACTTCCTATCTTGGAAGAAGACAAAGTTGAAAAGACTATCATACACTCTAGTCTATATTTTTTTGGAGAACATCCAATGGATATGATAGAGATCACAATAGTTATAGCTCCAACCAAGGATATCAGAGATAAATAAATATCATTCATGAAGGTCTCAGATAGTTCACTTGAAAACCTAAGAATATTCAAAGGTGATAGGCATCTTGATCACCTACATATGCAAGTGATTGATGATGAGCATGCCCCTCATGCTAGGTTGCCTTCATAGAGTGATGAAGATTTTATGGGAACCATTTTTGACCTTGTTTGATGTGTGATTATATTTTTTACCTCAAGATGATATTTTTTAAATAGTAGGATAGGTGTGTGTGTTGTGTTCCCTAAGTGTTCTAGTTGAGCACATGTGTGTTTCTTATATTGTGTCTTGTTATTTTTATTTTATATTTTTTGGTGTATTTTAAAATTAAATTTATGTGTCAAATGGTGTACATTTGAATCCATATCCCAATGGATAGGATTAGGCAAATGGTCATGGCATAGCAAGCATACCACTCTTAGGAAATTGCCAAAGATGTTGACCATAAGTCAAAATGGGTCAACCCCCTATAGTCAAAAACTTATATAGGGGTTTAAAATAGTGTCATAGGGTGTTTTAAATTTCATTTTATGTAATTTAATTACATTTTATCCTTGGTCATAGTCTAATTAAGTCTTATGTCAATATGAGTCACTTGGGGGTCATTTTGGATCTTATATGCAAGTAATAGGTTTTCATGGTGTTTGATAAGTTTAGAGTCATGGGTGAAGTTTGAATATACATTAAGAACTTATTATAGCTATATAGGATTAATTAAAATCTCATAACAAAACTCTAACTAGACTAGACCATCACGGGATGTTATGCAGAAATAGATGAGTCATCTCACTTGTGCATATTATAAATGTTCTCAGAAAATCTTGCATGGCCAAAATATCACATGAAATAAATTCCCTTAGTGCTAAGAACATCTCCTAAAAATATGACATCTTGATGATCTTTATATCTCAAGATATAAATCTTGAAATTTGAACAAGTAGATAGTGATGGTTGTACAAACATCAAAATCAAGCCTCAACAATTAACCATTGGATTTCATATTGTGACAGGAATGTGAAAGTCAATGACAGTCACATGAATGTCAATTAAGGGCACATAGACATAAAAATAAAGTATCAACAATTAACCATTGGGGTTCAAATTATGATGGGTGTATGGATGTCAATGATGGTCATGTGAATGTTAATGATGGGAACATAAATGTCAAAATAAAGTCTCATAAAGTAACTATTTGAATTCAAATATAGGTAGATCCAATGGTTAAAATTCAAATGTACATCTAGATCTAATGATGTGAGTGAGATTCAAAGTTCAAAGAGCTCATATTAAACATAATGTTGTCAAATCTCATAATCTTGGGACCCTAGATCAACGATTAATAACCAACATTGAAGATAGAATAAAAGAGACTCCAAACGAGATCAATAAAGCAAATTTGATCAGGTTCTATATGGACAAGATGAGGGTACATGTTCAAAAAACAATAGGCATAATTTATATTAGAATGAGTAATGTGGCAAGGGAATTCCACATGGGAAACTATGTAGGATCAAGGATTCTATAGAAAATCAAGCTCTTCAGACTCATATGCTATTATGAAAGCTTAGTCAAAGACCCAAGATGAACAGTGACTACCAAATGTGAAGAACAAAGTCCAATAAAGTAATGAATGATTGTAGATGATGAATATAGGTGTTTAAACTATATCTATTAGTTAAGATCACATATTATTACTATCATATCATGTTTCAACCTCCCTCAATTAATATATATGTGTCAACTCTCTCTAATTCAATTTTAAATGCTCAAGAGATGATCCACGATGACGGCAATTTCACAAAGGTTATTTAAAGAGTCTCTACACCATTTTAGAGAGTTTGTCATGGTTTGCATGGACATTTGTCTTGGGAATTATTCATGTTCTATTTCATACTCCAGTCCCCTATAATGTAACTGGTTATCAATTGGACATGTTTTCTAGTGACCTTTGAACATCATTTTTTCTCCTCTCTTTGAAATTATATAAGTAGCTACCATTTTGGCCTTTGTAAGATAGACCACACCTAGTATGGTGAAGTCCTGATAGTTTGATGTCACATTTTGCCTTATAATAATTCAAACAATCTGGTTTTGAGTTCAATAATATCTTGTTTGAGTCTATAAAATGATGAATTATTAAGTTTAGTGATTTGATTATTTTTTTTTCCTTATCCTTTCATGTCTTTTGCAAGAAAATCTCATTCTAACAAGTCATATAGAGTGTATTCAAGTGTGGTAGGCTCCTTTAAAGTGTATGATTATCCTTTGAGTGTGTAATTTTCCCTCTAGTTTATTTTCCTTATGTTTTTTTATACATCTCACCTCTATATTGAAACACTCATGTTAGAATCCTTTAAGACTTTGAGACTAGTATGTGTGCTTTATTTCTTAGAGAATAAAATGTGATGGTCATGTGGAAAACATCTTGGTATATCACCCCATTATAATAGATTTAATTCATGCAAATTCTAACTCTTTTCCCCACAAGAAAGCATTAGCATAGCTGAAAGCACTTTCAAGATACATTTAGGGAGCTAGCCCTTAAATCTACAGGATCACTTCCACTATAGGTAAACCCACATACCTAGAATTTTTATCATGTTGCTCAAATTTGGAAGAGGCTTTAACACTCTCTTTTAAGGTGAAATATTTGGTGACAATAGTTAGCTTGTTACTTCTCACTCGACTATGTTGTTTTCCCTTTTTATGCACCTTTTTCCATTGTTGATTGAGATAAGGATTGTTACTGCTCACTGTCAATATTATTTTACTATTTTTTGTTATTGATTTTACCATTCTATGTTTTATTACCATCATTTTTGACATGTATTCTTAGTTTGACTTGGTGATTTTACCTTTCTTTCTTGAGGTTTACTTGTTTTAGTTTTTTGGTCTTTAGTAGCCTTGGCTTTTTAGCTACCCAATTTACTCTTGTTTTTGACGTGGTCATTTGGTCTAACATAGCACTTGTCACCCCAACTTGCCAAATTCCTATGTATATCCTATCTTCATAGTACCATTTATCTTGTCTTTCTTGTATTTTTTTTGTTTTTGCTCTTTAGTTTTATATTCTTGGGTTTGTCAAAAGTAGTCTCTGTGCCCTACACAATCAAAACTAACAACACAGTAGACAACCATCCAATGATAAAAGTAAGTCAAGGTATGTATTACATTTAATTTTCATTTATTTATTTTTTAGTCATTTACTTTTAGTTATTTTATGCTTTAAAATACTATAAATTTTTTTAACATTAGTGTTATGTGTTCTTATGTTCTTTCTCAAAGCAACATCCCTTATTGCACCTTAGTGACATGTGATGAGATTCAAGTGGGTCATATGTACACACATAATATTTTCAAATTTTATCAAATATCAATGTTTTACATCTTGTAGGAACCCATTAAGACTCGATCTCTTTGAGTGCATGTCCTAAAGGTTGTATCAAGAAAGGGGTGGGCAGACTATTGGTGCTTTGTAGGATTTTTGTCCCTTATTTCCACATTATTACCAATCCAACCAATTCCTAAAAACTATTCCCTAAGCTATTACTCCTTTGCACACTTTTCCAATATTTTTCCTCTTTTCATCCCTCTTTTCCCTACCTTAAGTCCCTTTTTATCAATTTGTTGTACTAGGTCAACTAGGTTGATCGTATACAATTTTGGGATATTTTAACTTAGGAATTAGGTTAGCCTTTGGCTGACCTAGCTCGTGACCTAGTGAATAATTATCTAGAATTGTATAAGGTCAACTGGGTTGACCCTATCAGCTAGCATTTTTATAAGGGTTTAGGGAAATATCCACCTATAAATACAAGGTCATTTCATCATTATTTCAATATGAAATCAAGATTTATTATTCACTTGTGCTTTTTTATAATCTACTCTTCCACCATTCTACTTTAGGAGTCTTAGCTTAAGGTCTATACTTAGAAAATATAGTCTTGTGGATAAGTCTTGGATGTTTTATCATTTCTTAATGATCCTTACAAAACACAATAACCTCTTGTGAAACCCCTTTGGCCAAGGGAGAGATTGAGTCTCTATGGGTTCACATTCAGGTAAGTATTCTTTAACTTTGCTCCTCTTTTTAGTAGATATAAATAGCATAAGTATTAGATTCAAATAATATTACTCTTCATATTACATGTATTAGGGTCTTACTCATACTTATCTTAATTAATATTCTCTTATACATTTTTTCATTATTTACTAACCCCTTACTTTGTGCCACAAGATTTGGTGAGCACTAGATAATATTTACTTGTTATTAGTTTAGGTGAAATATCTAAACCTAGGACCCCTTTAGGGTTATTGTGTGATTGTGTTTGACTAGAGGCTTTAGAACCCTCATTAGCATGGTGTATTGTGATAAATTATTCCTTAATTGGGTCTATAAGATCCCCATATTGGTCATGCTCACACTTAACAAATATATTCCCAATCAGAAGTGTAGGTATGCTCTATCTTCTCTAAGTTAGGATTTATTTATAAACATGATGCATTTTTGATTGAATACACACCCCATGCACTAGAATATCATGAAACCTATTTACATGCCTATTTCTTAGGTATTTTAGTGTAGAGAACTTGTTTGCATTGGTTTTGTCTAGAGTGGTAGCAAAAACAACTCAATCAATGTGAGTCCTCTACTTGAATCCCCAAACTTTGATACCACTGATGGCCTAGGGGTGATGGTGGTATAATATTGAAATTACATTTCTAAAAGAATATTATAAACAAACTAATATATTATATTGTTTAAAATTTTTAAAAAGAAAGGTGAAAGCTTAAAAATCTTCATGGATGGTTACAAAAATAAACTAACTTTCTTGATTAACCAACTTATTTAACAAAAAAACTCTAAAACATTAAAATAAAATACTTTATATCATAAACCTAACAATGGTTAGGCTTTGAATTTTCTAATGGTTCTACCATCAAATTCCTAGTTGTGTGATCCAATCAAATTACCCTTGTAGTTTTCTTAACTTAGGTCTATAATTCCTATTGTAGACACTAAAATTTAATCAATAATTTATTTATAAAACATTTCATTGGCATATTTATCTTGCTTATCCAATTATACATTCTAATTACCCATAATATCTAATAAATCCTTCAAAGTCTTAAATTACTAAAAACATATTCCAAACTTCCCTATTTCAATCTCATTCATCCCTATTCAATATATACTTTATTTTAACTCTTATTTTAGAAGCTTGTGTTTTGTAAGACAAGTCCACACTAGGAAAATAGGAGTGCATTGTTCACCTATCCAATAGTGTGGACTTGTATCTCATTCTCTAATAATTATCTTTTCAAAACAACATATTTCATAATAAATTTCACATGCATATCAATAGGTTGGTAATCAGAAACATCCAAAATATGTCTCTATAAAATCACATCAAGGGTCAAATTTGAAAGTGCCTAGAACTATCTTACAAGGAACCTAGATGTTGGGCCCAATTTTGGCTAAGTAATTTTTGGAATAACTAGTAGAGAGGCATGGTGTAGAAGACTGTGGCATATAATACCATGGTTTGGGAGTCTATTACACAAAAGGAACAAGTCTCATGGAATAAATGTGCATGTTAATGTATAACCCAAGAATAAAGATCTCAAAACTTAGCAGAAGACATGGGGAATGTGCAAAAATATGAAAATGTTTATGGAGTGATTCACAAGGATGGAATACAATAAGTAAAGTGTGAATCCAAAACCATCATATAGTAAAATAGGTTCTCATTGATGAATATACAATACCAAAGATAAAATATAGGGGTAGAAAGGCCTAGGTCCTTAAGAAATTAATTTAATTGGATACCGTGACTCAAATTTATTAATGATTGCTTGTAAGTCATCTTGATTGTATTTAGTTTTATAACTACTTCATTGGGGAAAACCAAATACCCATAAAATTTACTTTTTAATGTTGTTATTCAGTTGGATATTATCGATAGATTTTATATGAGTTAGTTTCATTATAACTCTAGAGGTATGTAGCATTTATAGATAACTTATGAATATAATGGATGAAAATTGTGTTGACTTAATACTATTGTTCATCTAACTATGGAGATAATGTTATTATTATAATTTATGTCATTGTTCATCTAACTGAGTTAAGGTTAATAGTTACTATTTATGCCATCTTTTTATTTTTTATCATTAAGCAATGAATGTGTGTTAAGATAAAAAGGATTATATAATGAGCTTAATATTGTGTATGTGTTCAATTACCCCTATATAATCAGTTAGACTACCACCCTTGTGTGACAAACACAAAAATAATTGGTCTTTTGTTGTGTGCTTCAAGTGAGCATGTAATAACTTGTTCTTACATGAAATGTTAGTGTGTTAACATGTTGGAATATTAACTAGTTCAGTAGACACCTAAGGAAAGTTATGACTATGTAAGGAAAAGAATCCCAACATTCTAGTTCTATTTTTGAGACCCGTAACACTTGCATTCATGAGGTCGAAGATGCTTGAATGATTTTCACTTGAGAATATGTAGTGATGGGTTAATAGTGTTGAGAATAAGTTTATACAACCATTTATTAAACCAAGAATCTCCACACGCATGTAGGTAGAATAGAATTTGTATGGATCATTATATGAGACATTATTATTTAAAATTACTTATTCACCTTCATTCTTAGATTATAACTTATGCACAAGACCGATCAAGGAGTTATAAATGGAAGATAAATTGAACATTAAAACATCATTTGGATTTAGCATAGTTGAGACTTCCTTAGATTCATGCTATTGATGTTTATTGGTGCTATAATTTGAATGGTTGTCTTGAAATATGCAATATTGATATATTATTGTCTAGAGGAAGCTTAGTTTCACTTCGTATGCAAACTATGTGGTTGATATCTCTGATACTTTACACTAGAGGTATGAAGACCTTTGTAGATTCTAGACTTGATAATTTATCCATGAAAGGATAAAATCTAACTCGCATGAGAAGCATGGTTTATGGGGAAATGGAGGGGAACTTTTGAAGTAAAATTATTAGTTCAGTATGGTATCCAGTCAGTGAAAATTGTAGAATCACAAGTATGATGAAGTTCGACAAAGGGTTATGAGTAGAAGTATTCTAGGAAGGGGATGAGAGGACTCAATAATTATTTTAAGGTTCCTTACAAAAATTAGATATCATAAATAGGAATCCCAAACTAGAGGACTACACTCATCACCAACACAAGTATGCACAGGAGAAGCAAGTCAAGTAGTGGTGACTAAAAAACCTAATTTGGATAGGCCCAGTTCCTAACCCATAGCATGTGTTCATACTCTTGAGTTATATAATATATTTGTATGTAACTAGGATATGGATAGTGTATAATTAAAAATAAAACATGTGAGAGATACAGTTGTAGACCAATTTTTATATAGTAGTTATTTGGGCATCTATTTTCCTTTGCGAGTTAATTCTATGGCCTAATTTGGAATGCCTTGTGAACAAATCATTACCAGTGAGAAAAGTATCATCCCAACTATAGTTAATCAACCTACCTTATTTCCTAATGTATTGGGTTATTCTATTTCTATGATAATTTTAGGAGGTGGAACCGATGGTGGTTCAGTTGAATGAATTGGAAGAGGTGCATTAGGTAGCAGTCGACCTCCCCCACAAGGTCTAGGATGGACAAGAAGTGCTTCTTATTAACCCCATTATAGTCTCCTCAATTTCCCACTATGTACTACAAGATTACACTCCACTTGCTAGAGTATCAAGGTGTCAAGAATGTCGTAGGACATGTTCACAAGTGTGAACTTATTTGGTGTGTGTGTAACATCACCTTTTCTAAATTTAAGGCAATGTAGTTTTCTACCACCCTTATGGACCACATACATAATTGGTACCATAAATATAATCTAAAACATGTTGTGGTGGATTATGACTATTTGAAGACAACATTCCTCTAGAATTTGATATCCTAGAGTTTGAATAGTAGATCATAGATGCCTTGAAGGATATCAAGTAGCAACACACTAAGAGAGAGTGTGAGTATGATACATGTTTCAAGATGCTTCTCTATAAACTTTTATTTGAGATAAATTTTTCTCAACATGCCCAATGGTTCATAGGAGGTTTATTACTCCCCTTTAGATGTACCTTATCACAAAAAATTTCACGAACCCATGCAAGGCATTTGAATTTGCCCTTTATGTTGAAGATGTTGGAAGTATTGACACATGGATTAGTCCCTTTATGTAGGCTTAGTTACTAAAATTCAATCTCAAATATAAAATATCACTACACATAATGCTCATGACACCCATAGTGGCTTATGATGTGTAGACTATGAGTCCAAAGGCCACAATTAGACTGATTATCCTTGCAAGATTATTTGAGCTATGCTAAAGTAATCTTATGAGATTTTTAAAAAAAAACATGACTTAAGGGATTTCCATTTTCTATAATGTTTCACTCAATCAAAAGTATCAACCTATTATAAGATATGTGATGTATACTCTTATGATAGCAATGATTTTCATCTCATTAGTGAAATTTATGAGGTGTTTTTGTGTGGTACATGTTAGACATATGTTGTTAATAACTAAGACAATAGAGGAGGCTATCATGGTCATGTTAATTTAATGTGGAGGTGGACATTTTCCACTAAGAACCTGATATAAGTGTGGTTCCCCATAGCACTACCATCACAATTTTCTAGTGTATCCTACATGTGCCTTTTGTAAAAATGAACACCATATAGAGGAATGCCCCAAGATATACACTATTATTATGAAATAAAGATATGAAATTGGTTTTGACATGATACATATTTAAAATCCACAATGGATTCCACTCCCTGCTACTTTGATGGGTCCTAAAGTCAACATTATAACACAGAGTGGTGGTTAATCCCAATCTATGTCTAACCTGCCCATTAAAAAAGTTCAACGAGAGGAGCCTTGTGATATTCCCTATCTAGATGCTCATCAGTAGGATTTTTTTTATGACACTATGAATTTGGTAAGAGAACTATAAGGAGAGATATGGTTCTTCAAGGATCGAGATGTTGTTTCATATGTTGATATGTAAAAATCTATAGACCTTCATGATATGGTGCATGATGAATTTCATGAGCTATTAAAGTGACTCCTAGATGAGGAAATTATACCCTTATTATGCAATTAACTAAGTAATAATATGCCTAGACCTATTTAATATCATTTATTTAAATCATGTAGGGTGGCAATAAACTCACATCCAACCTATCTTCAAGGGGGATAAATAGATATTGGTTAACTCTACTATAGATGAATGGGTTATCTAGGATATCTTAGTTGATACTAGTGTTGAAGTTAATGTCCTTACCAAATACATGTAGAGGAAGATGGATAGCCTATCTTTTCAACCTTCATCCCATGTGTTTTTTATGGCCAATAAGACTCTTGTTCTACATATTAGCATACTAAAAAATACCATTGTTGATATCCTCGGTGTCACTTTCAAAGATGGTGTTGAAGTCATAGAGTTGATTGAATTTGATGACTTCCAAAATTTATTGGGTCCCCTATAGTGCTATGAAAATATGTTGTTTTAAGCTTTGAAGTGCTACATTAGCTTTTTTCATGATGATTAGCATGTTGTCATCCCCTTGGAACATGCACAAGGACCTCCATATGTTGAGTCAATCATTGATGACAATGACATCAACCACATCTATAATTTTATAACTTAGGGTATAGAACACCTTGATCCCACCGTGAATGGCATCTTGCATTAGGTGAATACACAATCTATGTCTTACATCACTAGTAATGCCTATGACTATTGGGCTCAAGTTGACTATGACCTTACTAGGAGGATATCTAGAAATATAGGTATTTGAGATGATATTCCATGGAAGTATCATAAATTCCATAAACTTATTCATCTCTTTCATGGACAAATTATGGTTGTGCCACTAGCAAGGTTAGATGAATCTCTGAGGTTCCATCATCTTAGATGGAATTCTATGAGTTTGAACAATAGTTGGAATCCTTCTATGACTCTGATGTTGATTGGATATGATCAATTATTAATATATTTTATGACATAGATACTTGGTGGTGGATAACTCATTATTTAAACTTACTTGGAATTGATTTCATTATAATTTATACCATCATTTTCACCATGATAACCATATTTGTGATACCACCAGTTATATTGGTATTAGAGCTCTTAAACCTCATCTTGAATCTTATAAAACTATGTGGAAGGTGGATGAAACATTTTTTCTTGAGCACCTCTAGTTTTATGCATTTTATGGCACTTTATAAACCTAGGCTAGAGCATGGTATGTCCACTAAGAGTGCCATTTAGAAATGAGTTCTTAGAATTTCCTTAAGAGTAACATGACTATGGCATGTCTTATTCATCACCATAGATATATTTATGCCTTACATTTAAAGTAATGCATTAGGATATAGAAGGTGACCCAACCCTAGTTGAAGATCAAATCAGATGCATACAAGGTATGCATAAGGATATTTTGATTATTTTCCATGAACCTGATGAGGTATCATCTCCATTTCCTGAACCTACACTAGACCATGCACTAAGAGAATAAATCTAAAAATTTAAGTAGAAAGTCATGTATCAAATTGATGAAGCTATCATTTATGATCCACCTAACCCATCGACTAATCATTTGGATGTGCACATGGGGTATGACACATTTAATATCTATGATACCATCTATGATGTATAACATCCATACTTAGAGGCTCTCCAAATTATTCAATGAAATATTTTCATGAAGTGCCCAAGATGGTTATTATGGGAGACTACTAATCTGATATAGAGATCTCTAAGGTGTTTAAACTATTAAAAGAGTATCAAGATGTCTTACCATGAAACTATGCCAAAATGAAAGGCTTGTATCATTCTTTATTTAAAATGCACATAAAGTTGGTAGAGAGTGCTTAACCTATCTATAAGAGGCCCTATCAGATGAATCCTAACTTGTGCACTTGAGTTAAGGAATAAATTGATATCATGTTGTGTGTGGGATCCATTACTCCTATAGATGAGTCTAAGTGGGTGAGCTCCATGGTTATAAGTATCAAGAAGGATATATGTATTCAATTTTGTGTGTATTATTAGGTAATCAATGATGCTTGTGTTATCAACCCCTTTTCAATGCCCTTCAATGAATATATACTTAAGGGAGTTGTTGGGTATGAAATATATATTTTATGTATGGATTCTTTAAATACCATCAAGTTCAAATTGTAGAAGAGGATAAGCTAGAGACTACATTTGTAACTAAGTGGGGATATTTTTCTTACAATGTAATGGCATTTGGGTTGAAAAATGCTCCTATTATGTTCTTTTAGATCATAGTTGAGTCTTGAAAGGACTTTATTCATAAGTTCCTTTAAGTATACCTTGATGACTTGACTATTTATAGCTTAGTGCAAGACCATTGTTCAAATCTCTTACTAATGCTTGAGCACTATCAAAATAGTCAAGTTTCTTAAATCTAAAGAAATGTTTATTTATTATCCCCTTTAGCATTCAACTTAGTCATTTCATATGGTATGATGGACTCTTGGTGGCCAAACAATATTGATGTTATACTCACTTTATAGTGTTGACCACCCAGTGAAAGGTATATGCTTTCCTAAGACATACTAGATATTATAAGAAGTTCATCTATGGGTATGCTAAGATTATTGCACCTTTGGAGAAATTTATAAAATAAAGTGGTTAGTTTGTTTGGACCAATACTCATTAGAAAGAATTTTATACACTCAAGTATAAGTTTATCACCACCCCTATTCTCTAATTTCTAGATTGTACAAAGCCTTTTCAAGTCCATGTTGATTATTTTGGCATGGTAATCAGTGTTATCCTTACTCAACCTAGTGAGGTAAACCTAGACCACCATATTTATTTTACTTGTAGAATACTTATTCTGGTTAAATAAAACTACATGACTACATAGCACAAAGCATTATCTATGGTTTACAGCCTCCGAAATTTCCTTTAGTACTTGTTGGATACTCTATGTATCTTCTTCATAGACCATGAGGTATTAAAGTACTTATTAAATAAACTAGTATTTCATGGGCATATTTGTATGTGGATCATGTTATTATAAGAGTTCTAGTTTTCAATGATGGTAAAACTTGGAAAGGCCATCTATGGCCTAGGTCATCTATCGCACATTGAATATGGTAAAAATGACATGCACCATTAAAGATGACTTGCCTTAAATGAAATTATTCTAAGTCACACACATGCCTAAGGAGTTGGAAGATATCACTACCTTTATTAATATGGGTTTATCACCATCTCACCTCATACTCTAGAAAATAAATAGTTGTTTATTTTTTATGCTCCATTCCATCTTATAGGGGTGACCTTTATAATCTTGGATGGAATGAAGTGCTATAATGTTATGTCATACAACATGAGCACATTGAGTTTATTCAGGAAGTTCATGAGGGTGTCATCAAAGGATAGCATCTCAATGAAGTTATAGCACAAAAGGTCCTTTTAGCTAGCTTATGGTGTCCTACCTTATTTAAATATGATAAAACTTAAACGTACCAATGTGATATTTTATAGTGCATGAGAAATTTAAATAAAAGGGATACAATTCCCCTTCATCCTATTTTATCATAATAACCCTTTAAAAAGTGGGCTATTAACCTTATTGGCCCTATCAACCTAATAGGGAGGCATATCGATGCATGTTATGTTATCTCTACTACTGACTATCTTACTCATTAGGATGAAGTTACACCAACCAAGGATTGTACCACTACCACTATTATAAGATTTATCTAGGAGAATATCATTACATGGTTTGAATATATATTGAGTCAAACTAGTGACCGAGGAACCATTTCCTTAACAAGACCATCTATATCCTCTTATCAAAATTCATGATCATGCACCATAAAACTACATCATATTATCCTCAAGATAATGGTATAGCTAAGGCATTCAATAAGATCTTGGGTAATACATTGACCAAGATATGTAATATTGGATGCACTGAATGGGATGATCTTTTTTTTTGATATTATGGGCACTAAGGAACAACATTTTTCCTTAGTGCACATCTAGATGGCTCCCTTTAGAGAGTTGTCTGGATGGCTGAAGATACTATATGCTTTAATGGTGCAGTACTTCATGAACATCACCAACTGAATATATGATGTTCAAATGGTGAACATTATTGTGAAAAATATTGATGCAGAAACTCACACCCTCCACCACTTGTACATATACCTTCAAAATAAGGCATATAGGGAAAAATTAAATTCAATAAAACAGACATCAAAGTCTAGAATATTTTGGTCTATAATTCAATTCATTCTTTATTTTACATGTTGAAGCCCAAGAAGATATCATCAAAGAGTGAAGAATGCGAGAAAGAGACAATTCCACAAAAACCAACACTAGAGAAGAAGTAGAAGTGTTCAAGGCAAGATGCTAGTACAAGCACCCAACTATAACCTATAAAGTGGCAAAGGACTACCCATGTACCACTCAAGGAGACTCCATTAGTAAGTCAACTTTAAGGCTGAGAGTTAGCAAAATAAATTATTCCTTTAGAACATGAAACATTAGCACCTAAGGATGGTAACTTGGAAGATAAGGTAGAGATTCTAGAGGAGACACTAGAATAATTTATTGCATAAGAAGATCAGGTCACCCTAGACCCTAAGAAAAAACCTTTGTTGGTGTGGCATGAAGAAACCACCCTAAAGGAGGTATTAATGGAAATTGAATATGTCATTGGTGAAGAGAGGTATGGTTCCAACATGACTTTTAGAATGAGTAAGTTTGACTTTGAGGCCAGTCACTAGAGAGAATATATGAATGTAAAAATACTTGAGTGAGACCCCTCTAAGGGGAAAGAGTTGGTTAATAAATTTATCCTAAGGCCAGAGAAAACTAATGAGACCATGACCCTATGTGTCCAGTATCAGAAGGGAGTGCCAAAAAAGCTCTTGTACATGTATTCACATTTTACACTAGAGGATGCATCTGAGTAGACTTAGTGAGATTTATATTTCTCCCATGATGCTTATAATGAAGAATGCCATTTTGAGATACCTTCAGATAACTTGGTGCTAGATCTAAAAGTGGTGGTAGTTCTAAATACCCTTTGGGTAGACCCATGGTAGTTTACCAAAGTATAGGCTAGTATGCCACTTTTAAAGTTTTCACGTGAGGTCATAAGTTAGAATGCCTTATCTAAGTTTGATGCCTAATGAACTAAAAAAAAATGCAAAAATGGTGGTTTAATATCGAAACAAGGTCACCACAAGAACAAATCTTGAGGAATAACTCACTGAAGTCAAGAACCAATTAGAAATTGAAACAATGGTTAAGGTGAAAACATTAAACATTTTTAAAACAAATTTTGATCCAATAACCAACACTCATGAATGGAGTGCCCCTTTTTGGTGAGGAACTAGATAAACTAGAGACCTTGGTAGAGCTTTTGTTGAAATGGTGAAAGGACCATCCTAGCCTCCAGAATGAATAGAGTAGGTTAATGGATTATTTCAAAAAATTAGTATAGGTATGCAAGAGTTTCATGCCTAGATTTGGCAACACTTTTCCTATTTTGGATGGCATTTTTGAAAAGTTGGTGAAACCTAGTAAGATTTTGGAAGTTAGGCTCCAAGCAAAAGAGCTTTAATGACAATAGTTGGTGGATAGCACCTTGTTAATAAAAGACCACATAGAGTGTGTCTAAGCATTTAAGGATGTGGAAGAAATGGATAGCATAATCAATGCTCACCAACAAGAAATAAATACAAATTTTATGGCACTCCAAGGATAAGTTTTCACCAAGGTCACTTCACTTGAAGGCATTCAAATAAATTCTTCCACATTACTTAAAAATTTGGTGAATAAATTAGGTGAGTGTATCAAATATACCAATGAGACCAAGAGGTTCAAAATGATGGTCAAATAAATAATTTCCAAGTTATAAAACATCTTGAACCATTAGGAAGGTGTCAAAAATCAAATTGAGTAGATAGGACCAAATTTTTTAGTGAAGCCTAAAAATAATGCTTAGTTTAATATGGACTAATAGCTTTGTTTGGGGTGATGTTGGGCCCTAATTTTGGCTAAGTACTTTTTTATAAAACTGGCATGGAGAGGCATAGTGTGGAAGACCGTGGCATGGAAGGACCAAGTCTCATGGAATAAATGTGCAAGTTAATGGAGAACTTGAGAACAAAGGACTCAAAACATAGAGGAATACTTGGGGAGTGCATAGAAATCAAAAAGTAGTTATGGAAAAATTCAAAGGGAATGAAGAGAATAAGTCAATCATGAATCTAGAATCATCATGCAGTAAGATAAATGCTCAATGATGATGATCCAACACCGAAAAGAGAATATAAGGGAAAAAAGGCTTGGGTCCTTAGGAAATTAATGTAATTGGTTGTCATGACTCAAATGTATTAATGATCATTGGTGAGTCACCTTGAGTGTATTTAATTTTATAACTACTTGGTTGGGGAAAACCAAGTGATTTAACTATTTTGGGAATAATGGAGTTTTATTCATATTTTAGTTAAGGATCTAGATTAATAATCAATAAATAATATTAAAGAAATTATAGATCTGATTTGTATAATTTATCTATCTTTTTTACCTTTCTAAAAATAGTAATAAATAAGGAGAAATAATGACTTAGCTGAAAATAGGCTAAAATGAATGAGATAGGGTCTAAAATTGGCTATGCAGGACTAGAATAGTATCAAAAATTAGAATCTAACTTTTGTTTAATGAAAGGACAAGAGCACCAAAAATAAGACACTTCAAGGTCTAACGTTATTATCCACTCTTGCTGATATTATCCAAACTCATCACAAAGACCTAATATTTTTAGGTTATGTGTGTTGTTCCTATGTGATCTTGCCTAGGAAATCTTGAGTGTTGAATATTGATGGAGCTCCTTATATAGCTTATTTAATATTCAAACCCCAACCCTCCATCATGCTTGATAAAAAGGGATTTTTAATCACTTAAAAATGGGGGGTTAGTGTGTGTAAGATGCACTAAACTTGTGATCCACACCCCTTTGTGTGTTCACACTTCCTACATGCCAATACTCTGAAGAGGGGTCAAGCCATATGTAGTTCTTGCACCTAATGTGCTTTGTTTAATAGTGTGATGAAGATAAAAAAATGACAAATTAAGAGTGTTTGAGGTGGCTAGGGACTAGTATGAGGATTTGAATATGTTTTCAACTGTGTTGGGTGACTATATGTAGAGAATAAGGAAGTTTGACTTAGTAGTTTGTTTGTATTCTTGCTTGATTTTAAGATTTGTCACCTCTATTTATAAATGACCTCTAGATGTGCTTTTATAGGAAACTATTGGTCATGGGTTAAATGTATTCATGTTAGGCTAACATAATGAAGGAAAGGAATAGGATGAAAATAACCATTTGAGTTCAAATCACAAAGGGACAAGAGCACCAAAAATGGGACACCCTAGGGTTTGATGCTATAGTCTAGGTATGGTGATCTTATCCTATAGGCTTAGGACCTAGGGGGATAGAATTGGCCTAGGAAATAGAGTTTGGCTACACTGGAATGACTATTTGGAAGGCTACGAATGACTTTAAATTATCAAAAAGGTGTGTCGAAGGGTCAGAAGAGCATACAAGAAAGACCTATGGATTGGGTGTCACAAGCCACACTCAAACTACCAATTTTGACATTTTATATGACTACATTTGCCCCCCCCCCTTTATTTTAGTGATGCATCAAAGATAAATACTAGGATAAAGGAAAAATAGAAAGCGTACCTAAACTTACTTGCAAGGGCGAAGCCCATGAAGATGTGTGATGTTGAGTGTTTGTAGAGAGAGCACATCATGAAGTGTAAATATATAAGAGAGAATAAAGAGTAGATCATTTCTTACTACACACACTATGTATAAAATAAGAATGTATAAAAGTTGGGTAAAAGAGAGAGGAAGAGAAAGGAATGAATACACCTCACTAGGTACGTGAACCAGTATAAAACCTATTATGATGTTGAGTGATGCTGGGTATATTTGGCATGTGCTAAACCAAGAGTAATATCATGAATGGAGCTAAGTGATTAATTCTTTGAGAGTGGCTCAATAATGAAAAAGTTGGCCCTTTGGCTCCATCATTGCCCACTAAGTGAAGTTATGTGATCATACATATGATAATTGATGTTTAGACTATATGTCTAATCCATCTAAGTAGGTGGCTCAAGAATATAAAAGCTAGCTAGTCCTTTGGCTCCATTATTTCCCACTAAGTGAAACTATGAACTGATATCATAAGAATGTGTGTCATATGAGATGGCTCTTGAAGTCCATGAATACTCTATAATCTAATAATGTAGTGTGGATAGTTGAATGTGTACTGAGAACTAGGCTAATATTGGCCACTCCAAAAGGTGGAGATTAGGCTTGTATAAAAGCCACTCCAAATTTGAGAACTAGGCTTATATGAAAGCCACTCCAAAGTGATGCCAATCACCTATATATGTAATAAGGCATGTAACTAATAAGAATACATAGGTAATGTACTAAACTCAAAAAGAAAAGAAGCCAAATGTGTCATGCACATTACCCCTAACCACGGGTGTTTATAACATGGATTCTAATCTAGAACTTATACCAATTACCCAATCTAAAACTAGACTTGAGAACCATCATGCCATGCATGATGCCCCCTATGTCTGGATTCTCTAAGAAAAATTGCACTAAAACTACCCAATCTGAACTAAACTATAGTTGACAAAATTGTAACTAAACTTACCTTTCTATCTATTTTTGGAAAATCTAGTTTTTTTGCTATTTGGATAAGAGCACCAAAAATAGGACACTTTGGTGTCTGGTACTGTAGTCTAATTCTAACACTCTTATCCTTTAGTTTTTTTATCACTATTATGTAATCATCACTATTTTTTTGGTCTTCTCTTCCTAGTTTGGGTTCTAATTATTATTCTGAGTGTTCTGAAAACTAATTTTTTGATCGATAAGAGTCTTTGATTTCTATGATAAAACCCCTATTTATTATCCCCTCTTATGAGGGTAGGAATGATGACCCTACAATTATTTCCCTCAAAATAAATATAATTTTAAGTTTGTTATTCTATGAAATACATGATATAGTAATGATTATCGAAAAGATGTCTCTAGATATAGCATATTTTATATTGGAGAATGTTAAATAACAGGGGTATGCCTAGATAGATGTAACAATGTAATAGCATGTAAAATATACTAAATTGAAACTTAAAATGTTATTTGTTAGTTTTTATTTTTTAAGGAGGGATCATGATGTCCATCATGGAATCCAAGAAATCAATATAATTCATGATGCAGATCATGGCATTGCAAACAATGAGAAGCAAATAAGTAAACAAGCATACAAGGCAAGAAGAAAGAAGCATACAAGAGAGGCCAAGGGACCAAGAAAACAAGGGACACGATCACATGTCACTTAAAATAGGAAAGAAAGCATAGAAGGCATGTTCAAATGCCACATGCACATATAATTAGAAACAAGAAAAGTTAACATGAGGGCCACAGGCACATAGAAGAGAACAAGCAAAGGACAATGGAAAATATCCTAAAGCACACACAAGAATAGAATCAAAGGATATTGACAAATTTCCTAAGGCACATACAAGAGATAAAATAGGAAATGAGAAATGAAATCACATCTAGCTATGTAAATAAAAAAAGGAAGACATGTAAATGCTAGAAATACAATCGTACCTAACTAATCAAACCAAGAAGTAAAACCATGCATAACATGGAGTATAAGACTAGGTAGATGCTAAGAAATACACAAATGTTGTATATTAGTGAGTGTCAAAATATTAATTGGTGTAAGCTAGGAAGTAGTTTACATCATCATGATAACTAGAGTGTTTGGTGTAGGAATGACATAGCCTAGATAGTGTAGTCATGTAGAATATGCTTCCGATGGATAAATATGTCGATGTATATCTCGAATGTAAAATTATGATGCCCCCTCAATGGGTAGAGTGAAGCAATCAATGATCTAAGTTTCACTACACACACTCAAATAAGATCAATGGAATCATGTTAATGTAGATAAATCAATATAAAATAGCATAGAACAACAAAATGTAAGTCTAGCATGGTTGTAAAAATGTAAAGCATGGATAATGCTACAATTTAAAAAAATGGCATTTTGATTTATTTGAATGTTTTTGTATTTTGAAATATTTGAATGTTTTTATATTTTTGAAATAAGCTATGT
This sequence comes from Torreya grandis, assembly GCA_037957365.1. Classification (NCBI taxonomy): domain Eukaryota; kingdom Viridiplantae; phylum Streptophyta; class Pinopsida; order Cupressales; family Taxaceae; genus Torreya; species Torreya grandis. The sequence continues at coordinate 397,817 of JARHVA010004266.1, forward strand.
ACAATTAATCATAAGGAGACTATGTACAAGTAATTAAAAAGAAGCCATGTATAAGTAATATTGAGAAGAAATGATACTAACCGATGAGTCTCATGAGAGACTCCCTATCATGATGTCATGTATCAAGGAGAGTGATTATGCATGATCGTGAAGCATGATGAAAGGGTTAAGAATGTGAACTTGAAAACTATGTATGTTGTAAATTCTCTAAAATATCTATAGTGGAAACTAATGGGTTCCCCCTATAACTTTGAGAACTGGATGCAACTATAGGGATTTTAGGGATCCATCTGGTGGTAAAAGAATCTCTCTAAACATGTGCTCTATGTGTAGAGGCATGATACCTATGATATTAGCTTAGGTGTGAATTATAGCTAGAAATTATATAGAATCTTAAAACTATGGTTTCTCTAAAAGAGACCTCCATGGATGATCTGAGCAACAATTTAGGCAACAATTTGGGCAACGGTTCTACCCCAATTGGTGGCAGAACTTTTGGGAGCCATAACTTTTGCACCATAGCTCTATTTGACTCCCCGTTTGAACCATTGGAAATATAATAATGAGGGAAGCACCATGAGATGTCACAGAGCTTTGATTAATGGGTTTTTACCCATAAAAACCAAATGGAAGTGCCCTAAATTTCAATTTTAGTGGTGTAGTCTAAAAATAGTAAGTTTCTAAAAATAGTAATTCCTCAAATTTTGTATTGTTGTGAATCATGGAAGTCAAACCACTTAATCTCCATTGAGATTGGTGACCTTTCACATCCTCCTACTTTCAAAATGTGTATAAATGAAGATATAACCCAAAAAGGAAACCAAACATCTCTTCTCAAATATAGGCATATGTTTGGATCTACAAATTTGATGAATAAAACATCTCTTCTCCGAGATAGAATTATTACAATTGTGTTATTATTGTTTCTTGAATTATCTTTCAACCAAATCTCCTGAGTTTTGGATCAATGGAAGTGTATGAACTCTCTATGCTGGCAAGGAAGGCTTGATTGTGGTTGAATCTCAACTAGAGGAAGAACTATAATTAATGAAGGAGCTAAAATTGGTGGCTAAAAAATAATAGATAGATTTAAAGTGGGGAGTGGCAACTCATATATAACTCCACCAATTATAATAACCTGATTAGCATGAATGAATTGCATACATCTATGAACTATAAAAGGTACTACTCAAAGTTTCTAAATCCATGGTCAACCAAGCAATATATCAAAGACTCCTACACTAGAAACTATATTAAATGGTATGTCCATGTGTGTTGGACCAACCTATAAAGGAAGTATAATCTCACCCAATGAAATTTGTATGTACCCACTAAATCTACTAATAACTATGTACATCAAGGTAATATCCTACTCTAAATATCCCAAATGTTGTAGTAAGGTCATAGTGCACATGTTCACACTAGATCCATTATCTATAAGAACAATATGAATGGGATGATGATTAATGTAAGCTATGATGAAGAGTGCATGGTAATTTGAATCATCCTCAACTATCTCCTACTCTGAGAAGGAGATGGAAGGTCTAGTTGGAAATCTAGAATTATACACACCAATCATGTTGCTCAAAGGATGTGACTCAGGTGAAGGTGCTTGATATGTAGATGGTGGAGGATGTGCATGATATGCATGGTGAACACCTAATATATCCCTTTTCTCTTATTTATAATGTTATGGGAAATTATTTGAGAAAACTTTTAGAGCCTTGTCTTGTGTTTGCTTTACTTGAGGAGGCTCAACTAGAGTGCCAAGATCAATAAGATTGCCATATATCAAGTCCTATTTCTTGTGTTTCAAATTGATGCATATATTTTTTGTGTGGCCTGGTGCCTTGTGAAAATCACAAAATTCCTTTTGATCATATCCACGTGGAAGAGGCCTTATTGTATCAATTTACTAAATAGGAGGGAGAGATATGATATTACATTCCAATAGCTATTGTTAGACTTTGGCTAGAGATACTGGTAGATTAGTAAAAGTTCATCGAGGAGGTGTTGATAAAACCACTCACTAAGGGGGATCTAAAGATACATTAATATTAGGTTGATTTTCACTTTTGTTATCATTAACCTTTATTTTATATGGGACTTTACTATTACTCTTGTTTATTATTTTTGATATTCTTGTGTACTTGAGTTTGCCCATTGCAAGTAATTTGACTTCCTTTTTATTTAGTGTATGACATAGATCAATGAAGGAAGAGAACCTTTTAAACATTATTGACTCATGCAAAGCTATTATAAGACTTTGTTTGAAGAGATCCTATAATTCTTGATCATCCATGGGGCTAGTCATTTTAGCCAAGATAGGCTTATATCAAAGAACATAATCTATGAGATGTTCATTTGACCTTTGTTTCCATTATGTAACTTGGGCATAACAAACATTATCACCTATGTTAATTCTTAAATGAGATAGGAACATGTTAGATAAAGTATTGAATGCATTTACCAACTGATTCAATAGACTATAGAACCATTATAAAGCATAATCTTTTAGACTCTATGGAAAGAGATTGGTTAATAACCAGTCATTTGGCACATAGTCCAAGCATGCTACAAGAAAATCTCTCAAGTGTGTTTCTATATCACCCTTTCCATCATATAGAGTGAGCTTGGGTTGAACAAAAATTGATATCAAGGGTGTAGAAGCAATATGATGTTCCAATGGTGTATGAAGTAGATCAAAATAATCCAAAGCTTATGTTGGTATAGAGGTACCTTGCTCAAGATGTATCACCTTAGATTTAAGAGATTTTATCTCTTGTAAAAGGGTAGCCACATCGATAGACAATGATGTACTAGTCATAACTAGTGGTGTCTCATAGGAAGGTTGAGATTTTATAGGGGGTTGTTGAGACATAGTTACCCTTGTAATGTCATTTGTAATTGGTTGTTCTGAAAGAATGGAAGACTCAAATTTCTTGGAATTTTTAATTTCCATGATGGATTGTAAGATAAGAGCATGATTTTGAGGTTTTTCCAAAATTCTCTCTCTAAAACTTTGTGGAATCAAATCTTTGTTGATGATAACATCATTATCAACAATAGGTGGAAGTGGATTAAGAACTTGATGTGGTGGGTCATGAACATCAGTGTGTGTATCATCATTTTTATTCTCATACTGCTCATGGTCAAAATTATCCTCATGGAAATTAGTGTAATCTAGATGTGTAGGATCTATAGAAGGAAGCTGAGCTAGCTATTTATCCATGGTATATGGATGGATTGAAGTAATTCAAGTGAATTCAGGAGGGTTTCCACTAAGTCTTACACTTTGTCTTAAAGGAATATATGCAAGGAGCTTATGTGGCATAAGGAAAATAACTTGAAAAATGAAATAATATATTAAATAAATATAATCTAAATAGTGAACTAGAATATGCATAAAAAGGATATGAAGCTCACAAACATGTAAGGTGATACCTCAAGAAGCAAAGGGACCTAGTAAATTCAACTAGGGTTTGAAGAAAATTATTTTTAAAATTACTAAGGTAAATTTAAAAATTAAATATTAAATTTTGATTTAAATATTAGTAAAAATTATAAAAATACTTTAAAAATAGTAAATAATTTTTCCTAGGGTTTTTGTCCATAAACAAAGTATGTCAGGTTCACCAAATGATTTAAATGTTTTGATAATAATGGATTTATATTCTTATTTTAGTTAAGGGTCTAGATTAATAAATCAATAAATAATATTTCAATAATTATAGTCTTGATTTATATAATTTGTCTTTATAACCATTCTAAAAATATCAATAAGTAAGGAGAAATAATGACTTAGCTGAAATTAGGCTAAAATGACTGAGATAGGGTTTCAAATTGGTTATGAAGTACTGGGATAGTGTCACAAATTAGAATCCAAATTTCATTTTTTGAAAGGATAGGAGCACAAAAAATAGGACACTTTAGGGTCTGATGCTATTATCAACTCCTATTGTTGTTGTCCAAACTAGTCATAGAGACTTGAACTTTTTAAGTTTTGTGTGTTATTCCTATGTGATCCTATCTAAGAAATATTGAGTGTTGAATGTCTATGGAGATATTTTTAGAGATGATTTAATCTTCAAACCCTAACCCTCCATCATGCTTGATAAAATTAGATTTTGAATCACTTGAAAAGGGGGGGTTAGTGTGTAAGATGCACTAAACATGTGATCCACACCCCTTTGTGTGGGTATGTTGCCTACATAACAATACTCTGAAGAGGGATCAATCCATATGTAGTTCTCCCACCTAATGTGATTTGTGAAATAGTGTGATGTAGATACAAAAATTCTAAATTGAGAGTGTTTGAGGTGGCTAGGGATTGGTATGAGGGTTTGAATATGTTTGTAGCTATGTTGGGTGACTATATGCAGAGAATAGGGAAGTTTGCCTTAGTAGTTTACTTGTATTCTTTCTTGATTTTAAGATTTATCACCTCCCTTTTCAAATGACCTTAGGATGGGATTTTATAGGGAACTATTAGTCATGGGTTAAATGTATTCATGCTAGGTTGACATAATGAAGGATAGGAATTGAATGAAAATGACCATTTGGGCTCAAATTAAAAAGGGATAAGAATATCAAAAATGGGAAACCATAGGGTATAATGCTATAGTCTAGGTATGTCACTCCTATCCTATAGGATTGGGACCTAGGGGGATAGAATTGGCTTGGGAAATAGAGTTTGGTTGAGCTAGAATGACTATTTGGAAGGCTACAGATGACTAACAATGAGTGAAAAGGTGTGTCAAATTTTCATAAAAGAATAAAATGACCTATGGATTGGGTGTCACAATCCACAATCAAACTACTAATTTTGACATTTTATATGACTACACCAATTATAAATACCCCTAGGATGTACGTTTTAATATTTTTGTTCATTTGGATATTATTGATAGAGTTTATACAAGTTAGTTGCACTATAACTCTAAAATTGTGTAACCCTTATAGATAAATTATGAATATGATGGATGAAGTTTGTGTTGACTTAATACTATTGTTCAGTTAACTATGAAGATAACATTGTTTATTATCATTTATGTTTTTGCCTAGATAACTAAGTTAAGGTTAATAGTTACCATTTATGCCATTTTTTTATTTTTGATCATTGAGAAATGAACATGTGTTAAGATAGATATGGATTATAAAATGAGATTAGTATTGTGTATGTGTTTTATTTCCCCTATTTAATTAGTTAGACTAACACCCTCACATGAAAAAACCAACAAGAACTAGTCCCTCATTATGTGCTTTAGGTGAGCATACAAGAATTTTTTCTTGCATGAAATGCTAATGTGATAGCATATTGGACTCTTAACCACTTGGATGCATGCCTAGGTAAAGATATAATCATGTAATTAAAATAATCCCAACACTATCTTTGTGATTTCAAAATCATATATTTTCTAAGTAAATATCCTTATTGAAATTCTACAATAATTTTATAGTCTTTGGTCAAGTTTGACATTATTTATTCTAGGTTGAGGGCATCCCTTATCAAGCATTCTAATCAAATTTTATAGTTTCATTCATTTGATCTTCCTTAAATGGATACCTACATCAACTTAAGGCCCTTTGGGGTATGTAGGCATCACTCTCTCAACAAGGGGCTTTTTAATGATAACTCAGCCATTACCATTTACCTTATTTTATCTTCTTTTAATTTGATCTAATTTTGTTTGATTTTGTAGGATTAACGTTCTAATTTTATAAATATTCTATTCATCAATTCAGGCTCCATGTAGATATAGATCACATATAGATGTAGGTGAACAACCCTAATTTTTTAGATTTAACACATAGCCTAATAGGATAAAGTCACAATAAATAGACAAAAATGCAATGTGCTCATTTCCACCTCCTAAGTACTTGTCCCAATAAAAATCAATCCATTATTTTATAATAAATATGTGTTTACATGTATTTTCAAATATTCATAGGTCATATAAATTTAATATAGTTTGAAATAAATCATTTGAAAGGATAATTCTATAACCCTAACCCTAGGTTCTATTTTTAGCAAATTAAAAAAATTATAAATTATGTTGATCTATTTATTTTATTTTATTATATTATACATATCATCATATATCTTATTTCAATAGTTTACATTTACATTTAAATTTAATTGTAATTCATAATTAATTATACTGTAAACATTTTGGTGAACCTATTATAGTTAGAAAACTACTTATTTCTTATTAATTTTTATTTTAGGGATCTATTTTAATTATATAAATTGATACACCTAAATAATACTATCCTAAACCTTGCATACTATATGTAACATAAAGATTCATCTTTTTTAACTTTGGAGCAATTTATAACTAAAAAATCTTGTCTTGTCACCTTAAATAGATACTAACACAGAGGCTCTTTCTTTTGAATTTTAATTGAATCTTATTATTTTCCTTTTCAAAAATATATTGAATTTATTTTACTTTATTTTTATTTTTATTTTATTATTTTACAAATTGTGTTTCATTAATTTTAAAATTATTTAGTGATTGTCATGAAGGGCTACACGATGTTTTGTTTATAGACCTCATGGTGTGAGGGGATTTACTCTAATATTCATATCCATAGTACAATACTAAACACAAAATTTAGTTTCCCCATACCTCATGTTATATTTAAAATTATTAGGATACCCTTATTTACACCAATATAAATTCTTTTTTATCTATCTGGTTTTTGGTACACCTAAGAGGAGTGTCTCACCCAAGGAAGTTCCTCTCAACTTACCCATGAATCTAGGGTTAGTTAGTTATATGCATGGTTGTGTGTGTGTGTGTGTGTGTGTGTGTGTGTGTGTGTGTGTGTGTGTGTGTGTGTGTGTGTGTGTGTGTGTGTGTGTGTGTGTGTGTGTGTGTGTTTAGTTATTTGAAACATTATCTTGACACTAATAAATGAATGATCAAGTATACTTGAGAGCCTAAAAATCATTCAAGGCCCTTTTCTAGATTACCCATTATACCTTGACTTTTGACTTCATTGTATGCTTAGTCATTAGATCCTTTATACATTTTAGATTACTTGTTATTTTTTAGAATTATCTTTATTAAAATAATTATATATCTCATGTATATTCATATTAAATATTATATTAGTATTCTACTCATGTTGTACCTTTTATTTATGATAAATATGAATAGACAAAATGTCAAAAACAAAACTTTTTTATGATGATGATGATGATGATGATTTTGATCTTCAACTAGCATATAATATTTAATGTGACTATAGTTCCCTTTGGGAACCTATATATCCTCATTTGGATTATCCCATGGACACACCTATTATTTCCTCTTCAAAACCTCCTCTATAAACCTCTTAGAATTCTTCTTTAGATTTACCTTTGATCATACCTCTAGATTCCACTTTGGGTTTTTTTTCTAACTTCCTCTTTGGATTTATCTTTTCTCACACCCATAGAATCCTATTTTGATTATATCCTATATTTTTCTATATATTCCACTTTTATCACACCTATATGCTCCTCCTTTTATTTCTCTTTATCTTCTTTGGTTTCACCTCCTGACTCTCCTTTAGTTTCCTCTCTAGATCCTTCACTAGATTCTTCCTTGATGGACCTCTATTCTCCTTTTTAGAATCATCTCTATCATCCCCCTTAGTGTCCACCATAGTCATATATTTATATAAAACCCAAGATATACTCCCTTATTCTTCCCTTAGCATATCTCAAGATCTAGTTGAAATTAATATGCAGGTTCAATCAAAACTTCTTAAAATTTTCCACTATGAATCCCTTCAAGATCAAATCATCGCTATGAGAAAGTCAATAGAATTATTAAAACAAAAAAAATAGTATTTAAATTCAAATATCACATCATGGGAAAATATAATAAATTTAGATCATGATGATGTCAATCATGTATATACATCTCATAGTTATGTCATGCATCCAAACACATCATTTCAATAAAAGGCGCAAAAGTACACCACATCTACAAATAGTGATCCTAAAAGTGTGAAAAAATATAATAAGAGTTCAAGTGAGATTATAAGATAAATTATTCAAAATAAATTGATTACGTTACCTTATATAATTCATAAAAGAAGATTAAAATACTATTATACATATCATAGAATGCATGGGCATCATACAGATAGTTTTTTCACATTAAAGAATAAAATATAAAGTATCATTGATAGTGGTGATCCTATAACAAATGAATCAATTTAATAACCCAATCATATTATGATTTCATCTCCTAAATAACAAATCCAAGTAGAATAAGTGGAAAAATTAGAACAAGTACAAAAGAAGAAAAAATAACAAGTATAGATACAAAAGGATAATTCAAAGCAAAAATAGCTAGAAAAATAATAGTTTCAAAAGGAAAAATTAGAGAAAGTAAGATTACAAAAGAAATAATATGACAAATAAAAAGTTGTTAAAATTACAAATTGAGAAGGAAAATTTTTACAAAGCACAATCAGAGCAAGAAAGTTTAAATCAAGATAAATATTAATTACCCAAAGCATAGTTGCAAGACCAAATTCAAGACAAGCAATAAATAAACTTTATGAAAAGTTATCTCATATTCATAAATAAAAAAGATAAGTTCAATACTATAAAATCTATAATTATATCTCCAAGTTAAAAACTCAAATAAAAAATTACTTCTCTTCATGGTACTTAAGCAAGGTTACTTGATTTTTTTCTAGTTCAAACTAAGATGATATATTTTGACAATGATGAACAAAATTACAAGAAGATAGATCCAATATATAGTGTGGTTGCTTTTTCATACTCTCAATAAAAAATTAAGTAGTTCACTCTATCTTATGATGATGTTTATATTGAAGATTTTGATCTTGATTTTACACAAGATTGGTATGATTCTAATGATTTATAAGCATATACAATTAACACATATTTTTCACATTAAGTATTTCATTTGCATCATGAAGTTGAGCATACCTAGGCTCATCCTCCATATTCATATATACATCCACTTGATGATATCCTTGGCCCATAATATACCTTACTTTTACATATCTTTTTTTTTCTCTTTAATTTTGTTACTTATTCTTATACACCTAATCTAATTTTATTCTAGCCATTGGTTTTGTCTTTCATTTTGGGGCAATTATCCCCTTATTTTTTTCACACCAATTTTAATAACCCAAAACAATTATTTTACTAATATTTCAATGCACATCCTTCATGGAAACTAATTTTCTCATTATTACACATCTATACTTTCATGATCAAATCTATCTACTTTTACATGAGGTCACATGGCTATGTTTTCCATCTTTGCTACACTACATATACATATACATTGGGGATTTTCATTTACCTCATTTTCACCATGTTTTGCCTTAACATCTTGTTGAGGGTTGATTGAATATCCCCCTCCTTCAATTTTCAAAACCTTTTTTTCAAAGCTTTTTCAACTTTCACTTATGCATATTTTAATTTTTAAATATGGAAAAAATAAAAAAACATTCATATATTACAAAAAGTACAAAAAATAAAAGTATTTAAAAAAATATAAAACCAAGACCTATAAGCATATTCTCATGTTGCTAGATTAAATATTTTCATGTCATATATCCTTATGTTCAGTACATAACATATTTCATTTCCTTTTCAATACACAATGCTTCTCATAAGGTATTTAAGTGTAAAATATGACATATTTTTATAGAACCAAGAAATAATAATACATATATAAAGTTATCCTGATCATAAATTTATGTATACATTTAATATAGACAAATCACACTAGATAGATAATGTTACACTACATATCTATCCTCTTACTGTGGACTTGTCCTTGTGAATTTTAAATATTTATTTCCAAATGCAACATAGTAATAGGGACCTCTTATATTATTTTTTATAACAAAAAAAATGAATATTTAGATATGAGTCAAATTTTAAGATAAGACATAATTTTACATGGTTTCTATGTTAGGCAAACCTTTTATCCAACAACCTTGCTTAGCTAGTGGTATCTCATCATTATATATGAACACTTTAATTGTATTTTCCATAACCTATTTTCCATGTTGAGATATAATGAAAATAAATGTCTTATTCTTCATTCATACTTTACATATGTCAAAATGAATATGTTATTTACTAACATGAACATAAATAAATGTTATCCAAATATGTTAGCTTCATTTTATCTATATTATTGCTTCATTGCATAACATGATTAAATTTTCTATCTTATTGAATGTGACCCTTGGTGTTATGTATGTTCAACATACACCCTCTTTCTTGTATGGGACCATCATGCCATGTGTGTGTGGGCTTTGTCCTTATATGTTTGTGGAGCATTTACATGTCCCTTGTATTCATCCCTTGGGCCTTATTTATGGTACTTATGAAAACTTTATAACTATATGTGACATTTCACATGTCCCTTATATGTGGGATTTAGTCTTTTTTGCATGATATTATGTGAATATGCTTACATGTTTATTATTGGATGTTTTTATGTCATGATCCCTATCATGAACTAATACATATCTATTACATATATCTATGCTACATTGATACATATCATGCACATACTACTTATGTTCTTCAATGCTTCATTTATAAAAAATACTATGTTTACAATACATATTTAACACTTGAAACTTATTTACATTCTTCATACACTATTTCAATGTTATATTCAAATTACATGATGTAGTGAAATATAAAATCTCTTCATATGCTTCAATGTTACATCTTGAATAATCCAAGAAAATTCAAGTATGCAAAATATTATTACATGGTTATATTTTTCATAAATGCTCTAATTTTTTATTTTGAGATAAGATAATTCTAAGTAATTTAAATCATGTCAAAAAGGGGATATCATAATGACTTATTTACAAGCTTTCATAAGCAATACATTTCACATTTGACACTTAAAAAATATAAAAATCATAATTTTCAAATTATGGGGGCATTCATCTTGCTTATGCACTCTACTCATATAACTACTCGAGCACATATACACTTGTACAAAGATAGATAAAAGATATCAAAAAGTGTTCAAAGGATAAAATCTGTACTTTATATTTTAAAATGGCCATGATATGCATTCATGTCCAAGATACTACTTTGTAAAATTAGATTTCTCTTTTAGAAAGTTTCAATAAGTTACATTTATAATCTAGATCTATTTATAGCTATGTAATTCATATTTTTTAATAGGACCATGTATTAAATTAGTCATGATCCTCATATTGGTTTCACTTTAGTGATCCATGTACTATTTCCCACCTTATATTTTTAGTTCACCAAGTGAGCCACATGACAACTCAGTGGCATTCATCATTTTGGTTGCACTTTAGTGAACCACTTTGTTGTTTCCCATCTCTTAAAGCATTAAAAATTAATCTATGAGGGTTATATAATATAATATTTACAACTCAATAATATTCACTATTCTTAAAATTTAGACTTGATCACTCTTAATTCACCACATGTTCATAACTTTTCCACATACCTCAACAAAGGGGCATGCACAATGTCATGAAAAAGACAAAGTGTGTATACACACTTAGGTTTGCATTTACTTTAAATTAGTAATTTATACATCACTAAAATAAATTGGGGCTAAACTTAGACACTAAAATTTAATAAATAAATTCTTGAAAATGCTTTTCCTTCATATATTTACCTTGCTTGGCCAATTCTCCATTCTAATAACCTAAAATCTCTAAGAAATCCTTTAATATCTTGAAATTACTAAAAACATCTTCCAAAATTCCCTATTTCATTTCTATTCATCCCTATTTAATAGATACTTTAATATCACTCTTGTTTCAAAATCCTTTATCCTTTTAGGACAACTTTTCACTAGGTAGACAAGGGTGCAATGCGTATTTGTTCAATAGAGTGAAATTTTCTCTCTCCCTCTAATGGCTATATTTTCAAAATGACATGTTTCTTAATGGATTTCCAACAAATATCAATATGTCAATTATTAAAAACATCTAAAACATTTCTTTATAAAATTAAATTAAGGGTCACACTTGAAAGTACATAGTATTCTCTTATAAGGCACCCATCTTTCTAATTTCAAAAGCATATATTTTTAATTAAATATCCCTATTATAATTCTACTACAATTTTATAGGCTTTGGCAAAGTATAAAATTGTTTATTTTAGGTTGAGGGTATCTATTCTCAATCATTCTAATATAATTTTATAGTTGCATTAATATGATCTTACCTAAAGGTATAACTACATCAATGTGAGGCCCTTTGGGCTATGTATTTAGTACTCAGTCAACAAGAGGTTTTCTAAGGATAACTTGTTTGTTTCCACTTCCTCCATTTTCCCCATTTTTACATGTGATCTCATTTTGTGTACTTGTGTATGATTAGGGTTCTAACTTTGTATTTATTTCTCACATCAATTCAAGATTGACATATAGGTAGGTTTCATACAAGTGTAGGTGAATAAACCTAGACTTTCATATCTAATACACAACCTAACAAGACACAGTTGTGGTAGCTAGATAGTAACACACTACGCTCATGTTTTTCTCTTGAAAACTTGTCCAAGTAAATATTGAGCCACTTTTTTCTAATACATATGTGTTTTTAGGTATTTTTAGACAATAATAGTTTACATAATTTTAGTACAATCTAAAATAAATAATTTTCAAATATAATTCTCTAACCCTAACCCTAGGTTTTATTTTAGAAAAAATTTAAATTCTATAAATTCTATGGATCTCTATATTTTACTATAGTATGGCGTATATATCATCCTAGATCATATTTCAATAGTTTACATTTTTACTTAGAGTTAGTTGTACTTCATAATTAATTCTAGTGTAAACAACTATTTTAAAGTGATGATTCAAATTTACTAATAGTTTTTTTAGTCAACTATTGGTTTTCTATTATTTCATTATTTAGGCTTAGTAGCCATCTCAGTTGTTGTAGATTTCTATTGAAAAAAATTGGGTGTTATAATAGGTTGGGTGACCTATAAAAACCCTAATTTTTAGTTCATACTCTAGTTTTAAAAGTATTTACCCCAATCAAAATACATTATAGGGTCACATAAATTGATTTTGTGATATTTTGTGTTGAATTCAGATCTATTTAACCAAAAGGGATGTATGGGAGTGTTTCTAAGATCCATTAAATAATTTTAGTACCACCCATGTAATCATTAATGGAATTGGAATAAGGGAAGTATTTATTTAGTATGGGTGAGCCATACTTTCCCTCATGTCATGTAAAGGATCATGGGTATCAAGTAAGAAAGATAAAAATCCATAAAAGACTTTTATGAGAAATAAATGAATGGGAAGGGCCAAGTGTCACCTTCCCAATGTCCAAGGATTGAGTGTTTTCTCTATAATTAAGTGGGAATCCACTCTTTTTCACAACTTTTGGGTCATTGTTTTCATTTCAGAGAGAGGATATTGAGCTTTATGAGGATATAAAATATAAATAAGGATTACTTATAGCAAGACACTTTTAGGCAGAATGATTGCATAAGAATAAGTGCAAGAACCAAGGTAGGCTTCCTCATGAAAGCATTGTATCCTTTGTTTATAAAATTTATCCTTACATTATTTTTTGAAAATTTTCAAATTGTTGCATATATTTTTTGCTTTCCCTAGTTTATTTTATTTTTACCATGGTTTTCATATGACCACTATGTTTGTTTTTATCCATTTTAGGTCATAGATATGACTAATTCCTCTTCTTATGCTTGTTGTTTATAGCCATTTTATTTACTTAAAATTATAATTTTATGTGGTCTAAATAGGATTATCTTGTGTGTTTGATATATGTCTTCATTTGGTAGGGTTAGGACATGGGAACTTTGTTTTAAATTCTTCCTACATAGATCTATTACATGGGGTTTGGATAATAGGAAAACTAAAATTTTCCAAATCTCTCCTAGATGGCTATAATGATAGGGTTTGGGCAATGGGAAGTATTCAAAAATCCACTTTTTAGGGTAGAAGAGAGAGAAAGGTGGCTATCTATAATGGGGAGATGAAAATTCACCCTTTATTGATGGTGTTTCATGATTTCTTTGCTCTATCTTGGTCCCGTTTTCTTCTTTGGAGCATGAATGTTTGAATGTGTGGTGGTTATTTATAGTCCATGGTTATTATTTATGCTTTTTTGGATATTTTTATTTTTTATTATCTTCCTATACATATATTTTAAGTGTTTATTAGGTCCTTATTTTATGTGTTTTTCCCCTTTCCCTTTGACTTATGGATATGTATTAGGGATTGGGAGTAATTGAAATTAATGGTAGTGTCACATGGAAGAAGGTGATTGAAGTGGTCCAAATCATGTGGAGTGTCTCTTGGATGGTAATATTAATGAAAATGGAGACCAAATAATTCTAGTTAAAGAGTGTCATAAACCAAGTGGCCTTGAATTTATTGATATGAGGGGTGGTGAAAAAATTGGTGACAATAGGAAGCTCTTAAGTGAAATATTGTGAGAGGAAGAATTTGATAAACATTCAAAAGGTTTGGAATTCATTTTTGGCTCATGTGGTGTGTCTGATAATGGAGAGGGAGGATTTATAAAAGGAAAATATGGTAAATTCCCTAGATCTGGTAAAACCCTTTTCCTAATTCCTAATTCACCTAAAGAATAATATTTTATTAGGGAAGAAGAATGACTAAAAAATATTGGGGTTTTCTTTGTCTATTTGAATATAAATGCTCTTCCATAAAGAAATTTCTTTGATAACTAGTTAAATTTTATATGGGGTAATAAAATGGGTATATATGTTATTTACTACATTATGTTCTAAAAATGGGTTTGTCATTTATTATTAAAAACTCTAACATGTACAGAAGAGTGATTAACAAAGCCCTATGGAATGTGGGCCAAACTCTGTTTAAAGTGGTTCCTTGAAACCCTAATTTAGAATGTCAATATTTGATTTTTAAAATGGTCCCTAAATGGGTGGACATTGAAAATGTCCCTCTCCAGTTATGGAATTTTCTCCCCCAAGCCCTTATAATCTTAGGAGAGGTACTTAGGGTTGAAGATGTCATAAGGTCTCTTACCCGCATGAATGTGTAAGTTCTAATTTATTTGGACCCTCTAGAAGCTTTTCCAAAATACCTCATTTTTGAAATTAATTTGGGATCTTATATATGTCCTATTAAAGTATTAGGAGACCTCAATGTATGTTTTTTACATAAAAAATATGATCATATGAGGAAAATTTTCCCTTTGATGCCCTCGAATAGAAGCATAGATAAAGAAGTTCAGGAAGGCCCCAAAATCAATAGCAAAGATGTTTTGTTCAATATCCTCCTACCTCAAATGGAAGACCTATAAAACATTTTAAATCTTGTTTTCAATTCTAAATTTGAGGAAGGTAGAACACCCCCTAGTAAGGACCCTAAAATAAAAGGTATTTCAAGGTTGTCTAAGTGTAGAGTAGCTTCCCATGAGAATGGTGCTATGGAATATCCCCCATTATAAATATTCCCCCTAAATCTAATGATTTATATTTTGAATAGGATAAGGGTAATCATATTGAGTCAATGGAATAAATAACTTCTTTTTTAGTGTTAAACTCCCAACAATAGCTTGATGAGGAAATGGTTGATGATGTTCCTTTCTCCAAATGGATACCCTCTAAGGTTTCTGATAATCCTCAAGTTGTTCAAGGAAAAAAATTAGATTTTATACCAAGAAATAATATTTATCTCCCTCCTAAAATTTATTTGAGTAGATTGATCCTCTGATGGACATATCCCCCAATAGGAGGCTCTGACTGTGTTTACTCATACAAATAATTTGAAGGAGATTCCTGGTAGTCTAAACACTAGTGAAATTGGACCTCTAAAGGGTTTGGAAAAAGACTTACACTATTTATATGGATAAAACATCCCTTAAACCCCCTACTAAGGATGGAATATTATCTAAAAATGGGGGTATGGGAGGAGGTGATAATAATAAAAATAAGAGGAATAAGGGGAATAAAGTTCCTGAGTGCTTCTCAAGATTGTATCAGAATAAGGGGGAAGTAAGTCTCCCAATTTTACCAAGTAACATAGAGTTTGGTCATGTAGATTATTAGTTAGAATGTAAGGGGAATTGAATCCCCAAATAAAAAAATTATAGTCAAGTAGTTCAGGTAATCTAGAACCAAGATATATTTTATCCTTCTCTAGGAGGTTAAAACAACTGGTTCCACTCTTTCCTCCATTTTAGGATCTGTTTGGCCTGATTATATTCATTATTAAACTGACCACTACAAAGGTAAAGGTGATTATTATATTTTTATCAACCCATCCTAGGGTGAATATATTGTGGAACATGGTGTCTCTCCTTACAATTGAGTGGTCTGGGTAATTTTTAACAAGCAGATCAATTTTTTTGGGATATGTAATATATATGCACCTAATGATTATAGGTAAATAATGGAACTTTGGAATTAGCTATGTCTAATATTAAGGGTGTATGTAATCATAAATTCATCATGTCTATAAATCAATCCTAGCTCAGAGAAGATAAAGCATACCTATACTTCTGATTGGGAATAAATTTGTTAAGTGGGAGCATGACCAATATGGGGATCTACTAGACCCGATTAGGGGATCACTTATCACATTCCACTATGTTAAGGAGGGTTCCAAAGCCTCTAATTAGATGCAATCATGAAATAACCTTAACGGGGTCTTAGGTTTTAATATTTCAACTATGCTAATAACAAGAAAGTAAACCTAATCTAGTGCTCACCAAATGTTGTGGCACAAAGTGGGGGTTAGAAACAAAACAAAAACTAAACATGCATAGAAGACATATACTCATGTCAATGTATACAAAATTATAATTCATGGAAGAGAAGCACAAATGAATTATCTATCTACTCTTACAAAGGAGAAATAAGGTTAGGAATACTTACCTTGAAGATGAACCCATTGAGCCTCAATCTCTCCCTTGGCCAAGGTGTTTTGTAAGAAATTATTTTGGTATGTAAAGATGACAAACACAAATCAGCTCTAGGCTACACAACCTATCAATGCATCCAAAAGGCTTCTCCACAAGACAAGATTTGTATCTCTAAAGAAAGTATGGAACCCTATGCTTTATTTCTCAACTAGATAGGTCAATAAGTAGATGTTCATTTGTACTTCTTATTCACTTCTTTTTTATCAAATGGTAGAAATAAACTTGTATATATAGGTGGATCTTACCCTAAATATTTCCAAAAATATCAGCCAATAGGGTTGACCTAGTTGACCCTGTATAATTTTGGTCAATAATTTACTAGGTCTCAAGCTAGGTCAGCCAGCTCCTAAGTTAAAATAACTTGAAGTTTTATAGGATTGACCTAGTTGACCTTGTACAACTGACTAACAGAATGGGATTTAGGTAAGGAAAATGAGGATAAAGTGTGTGAAAAGTCTAGAATGGGTTCAAATAAGAAGATCAAGCTTAGGGTAAATGGTTTTAGGAGATAACTGTGTAAATAACATGTGACAAAATGGACAACAATCTTATGATAAAAGGGACAACAATCTTACGAAGCACCAATCGTCTGCCCACCCCTTTATTGGTGCACCCCTTAAGGTATGCACTTAGAAAGATTGAGACTTGATGGATTATTTCAAGATATAAAGTCTTAGTAATTGATAAAAGTTTTAAAATATTATGTGTATATATATGCCCCACTTAAAGCTCATTACAATTGATATGAGTGCAACACAGGATGGTGCTATGAGAAATAGAAAATGATAACACATTACATTGATGCTAAGTATAGTGTAGTAAGTAGAAAATAAGATAAATGAAAGGATATAATTAAAAAATATATACCTTTACTTACCTTAGTGTTGTAGATAAATAAATAGAATGCAATATAAGTGAAGGTGTCCAATGTGAATAACACTACTCAAACCTATAGAATTTAGTGCAAAAAGTAACCAAAAATCAAAAAAATTATAAGATAGGCATACGATAGTGAAAAATATTCTCTAAACATCACAAATCCAAAACATTTTATGGTTTGAAAAACTAATGAGTAAAAATAAAGATAGAGGTAAAACAAGGAATCTATCGAAAACTAATTAAAAGATTTGAATTTTGAAAAGTGATTTCAAATAGAGTAAAATGAAAGACATTTGTTATTTTTGACTTGTGAAGGAGAGAAAAAGATCTCTAAGAGACCAAATAAGCTAGGATGGTGAAAAAATGATAGGCTAGGTGAGAGGGACATCAAGAGGTAGTAGTGGGTGTAGGATAGGTAAACAACTAAGAATATTAAGCCAATTTTTGAATATTTTAGTTTTTAAGTGTATTTTTAGAAATTTGTAATTTTAAGCATTTTTAGATGTTAAAATGAAACCAAATTAGGTGTTATGGGTAGGAAAAACTGATTAGAGAAATGGGTTTGAAGGATTTGGGAAAATAACTACTAAAATGCACTTTTTCTTCAAAATGTAAGGGGTCAGCAGTGAAAAATAACTAGGTTGACCCAGTCGACCTAGTAGGCTAAAAACAAGCAAAATCCATATTGCCAACTCAGTACGTATGTGACAACCTTGTACATTTTACAAATTGCCAACCTGGTATAGTTTTCCAACTAATCTTAAAAGTCTAAAATGACAATGCAGTACTAGGGAAGGAAAAATAAGAGGGTTAAATTAGATTTTTAAGTCAACTAGGTCAAAAATAGGGAAATTTTACTCAAAGTAGGTTGACCAAAGAACCAAAATAGTAAAAAATGGTATGCAAGTGAATAAAAGAGTGTTAGAATGACCAACTAAGGATAAAAAGGGGTGAGTAGGCTAAAAATAAGTTAAAATGAATAAATTAAAGAAGTTTAGGCTTGTTTTTTATTAAAATTGTAAAAAGAATGTATTTTAACTATACATGACATGGAGGATCTAATACATCTTTTGTTATTTCTTCATTATAAGGATGACCTAGATTCTAGTGATTGGTAGACATATCATGGCTGCCAGATCTACTAGAGTGTCCAATTATAGGTGTTTCTATGCTAAATTGCTTTCTACATTCAAGAGAAGAATTAAGAAACTAAGAGATGGTCAAGGCTAGAAGATACCTGATTGTAGTCGTGTGCACCGAAATCAGACATTGGAAGGTTCTCCTCTTTGGCTGTGGAGGAATGACACCTGCGAAGAAAAAGAGACTGAAGCACAGAAAAACATTAGTCAAGGATATGGTGGGCTGTTAGGCGAACGCCCGATCCCAGAAGTACGAAGACTTCCTAGAAGGATATCAACCCACTAGTATAAAACAGAAATATTTGATAGAAATGGAAATAAATGAAAAGATAGAATGAAATTAAATAAAAAGATGAAAACACAAAGTGTGTACCTGATATTCAGCAAACTATTCTGCACAGTCACCGATGTCGGTCTCTGTGGTGCCGGCGTCAGTCAGGGGAAGGTGCCGACGTTGGTTAAAGTGTCGGTGTTGGTCGGGGTAGTGACCGGCGTCAGTCGGGGAAAGTTCTGGATAGAGTCTGGGCAAGTTGCAGAAGGTTTGGTAGAGTTGGGATAGGGTTTGGTCAGGGTCAGGATAGGGTTTTGACAGGGTCTAGTCAAGGTAAGGTCGCGTCTGGACAGGGTCTGGGGGTTTTGGTCGAGTCTGGACAGAGTTATAGATTGGGATAGTGGGCAGAGATGTAAAGAAGGGACTCAAGGCTCAGGTCTATGGTCTGAAGATTCGGGGTGATAGAAATAACAAACAAATAATAACCAGAAAGAAATAAAAACAAACAGAGACAATACTTACCTGTCAGAAGATATGATAAAAGCCATGATTGAAGTCGTTGAAGCGTTGCCGTAAGTTGATCGAAGCAAATGCAGATTGGTCGAATGTTGGAGTTGGTTGATCACTAGAGCTGATTGGTTGCAAGAGTCTGTGAATGTCAGAGTTCGGGATTGATTGGCAGAGATTTTGAATGGTTTTGCTGATGAAGGCGAGGGACGGTTCGGGGGACGGTTCGATAACCGATCGGGAAACCGATTGGGAACCGAATGATAACTGATAACGGGTAACGGTAAGGTCACTGACGTCGACAGGATTGCTGATGTTGGTCGATAAGTGACCGATGTCAGCGACATCAGCCAGGTAATGACCGTCGTCGGCAGATGCATAATGGGGATAGAGTCTAGCTTTAGCTCTGTGCTCATTTTTACATGCTGCCAGGGTCAAGGCTAGTGGGAAAAGTGGTCAACAAGGGTTAAATAGGTGAAGAAGAATAAAATGGGGGATGACCAGGGGAGTCAACATGATTTCAGTGTCTACATTTGCCCCTTTTTGTCTTGTTGGTTGTTCTAGACGAACTGCAAGACAAAAACAGGAGTGATTGCCCCAGGTGTGGATAAGGTTGATTTCGTCTTGTTAGTTGTTCGAATGAACTGCAAGACAAAAATAGGTAGCGGATTGCCCCGATTATGGATGAGGTATTCCCCCTCAAAGTAGGAGTCGAGGGAAGGGAATTGGGAATCAGGTGTTAATTTGACAAAGAGTGGATGAAAAAGGGGTGAGGGTGAACGCTGCAAAAGTCGTGATTGCGTGCATACCACTGCACGAGATGGTTAGGTCAAAGTGTCACAGGTCAAGGGTTAAGGAGTGCCAAAAGTGAAATAACTGGGCCCCAACATTTAGTCATCTGTTGATCAGGTTATTCAATCTAAGCTGAAGCTCTAATGGGTCATCGCGTTCTAGGTATCCTGGGCTCAGGAAGTGCTCCTAGAAACACAAAAAAGTCACAAGTAGTGCGGATCAACCGGCTTGCGATCCGATACTTGTGAGGGTCCAAAAAGGTCTACGCACAATTCTACTAACCAGTCATGAGGTAGCATACATGCAAAAACAACCAAGGCAACATTGTCTTGGAAGTGGTCAAGGTTGGAGGAGATAGGCATGATCTCCAATGGTTGTTGGTCAAGGGGGAGGAATGGACGAAAGGATGTGGCCGAGCTAACCTCAGAAGACCCCATGTCAACTGAGTGTTGCCTACATAGCCTTGGTGGAAGGGCCTCAGACCAATGTAGTTCTCCCTGGAAGGGAGGGAGGGTCAAAGGGATAGAATTGGTCATGGTCAAGGGCAAGGTTATGGTTAAAAGAAGGAAAGAAGGTTTGTCCATCAAAGAGACGAACAAATGAGGGTGGTCGAGCTAACCCCAGAAGACAATCGTGTCATCTGAGTGCTACCTACATAGCCCTGGTTATAGGGCCTCAGACCAATGTAGTTCAGACAAAGGGTCCGAGTAGTAAACAGGTGGTCAAAATGGTCGATAGATTGGTCTTGGTTATGATGAAATGATGAGGAGAAGAGATGGTGCAGCCTTTTCCAAATGGTGTATTCTGCAACATTGGTCGAGAGGTCTGTCATCCCTAGCAATATTCCATATTCGTGATGGATGTATGCTAAAAATGAATTGAGGTCTATTTATGCTTCAGCAAGTATTGGTTTATGCTGAACATAAATTGTGGCTGGTCGATAGTTTCCATGTGTATTGGTGTCCATAGAAACTAGTGTGAATAGGCTATGAGAGTGGTCTAAAAAGAGAGTTGAGTTGAGTCGGTTGACAAGTGATGAAGGTGAATGTGACCAAAGTGCAGAAGAAGTGAAAAGCATATTGCTCTTTCATTGACAAGGACCAAAAAGACAGTATAGATAGGGGTGATTAGAATCAAGAGCCCCATTTATGCATGACGTCGTTGACCATAGTTATGTTAGAGCGATAATCAAATCACTTTTGACATTAAAGTGAGCTCAAAGTCCCTTGAGCAGGTGATAGGAGGAGGAAAAAGGGTAACCCTTTTTAAGAGTAGAGATAACTTTGCCCCTTTTTATAGGAGACCCTGAGACAATGACAAGTCAAGTCCATGACTCTTTTTTTTTTTTTTTTTTGCGCAGACTGATCAATGCGGGAAGCCTGCATAGAGATGTCATTTGCTTGGTGGTCAGTTGTGAAGCTGATCAATGCGGGAAGCTTCAAAAATAGTGTTGTTTATTACCAGATTAGTTATAGCCATCCTTCAAGGGAGTGGTCTAGATTTTTTTTTAATATAAGGGCTTTTGAATAGCTGTCCTTCGAGGGAGCAGTCTATTAATTACAGCAATGATGGTACAGCTGTCCTTCGAGGGAGCAGTCTGCCTTTTGATTTGATATTGATATAGTGACCATGGATAGTGTGACATCTTGATTTGTTTTTATAGAAATGTGAGTCATAGACAAGATTATAGAAGGTCAAGGGCTCCCTTTTATTAGGACAAATCATCCATACATCATAAAAGGGGTATAGGAATTATTAAGAGGAATAAGGTTGAAAGGAATTAGGACTAAGAGGATGGGGATTGCTCAAGGGAAGAGCTCAAGTTAAGTGTCAAGTGGACGAGTACTCGACTAGCAGTAGAATGGTCACATATGCAACGCATTAAGAGGCTCAGGTTCTGGTCGTCCATCAAGAGAAGACAGACGATAAGTCCCTGATCCATACTTGTGCATGATAATAAAAGGTCTGAGCCAATTAGGAGCAAACTTGCCTCATTTACTTCGATCCATATTGGTCACGTGTTGATTCTCTTTGAGGATGAGGTCTCCGATGTTGAAATCTCGTTCTTGCAAATTTTTGTCGTAGGCATGCTTGATGTGATGTTGATAGACATGGAGATGATTAAGGGCAACAAGACGGTGTTCATCAAGTAACTCAAGTTGAGCTAAGTGATCTTGACGAAAGTCATCATTGGAAAGGATATCATGTAGAGAAATGCGGAGAGATGGGATCTGTACTTCGAGAGGTAGGACAGCCTCTATTCCATACACAAGAGAAAAAGGGGTAGCACCCGTAGAGGTTCGGATGCTAGTGCGATAGGCCCACAAAGCGAAGGGAATGTGAATGTGCCAATCCCTGCCTGTGTCGCTAACCACCTTCATGAGAATTTTGGTGAGAATTTTGTTGGAAGCCTCGGCTTGCCCATTTGCTTGTGGGTAGTAAGGTGAAGAGAAACTGAGTTTGATGCCGAATGAGTCACATAGCGTTTGGACAGTCTTGTTTTTTAAGGACTTGCCATTATCGGTAATGATTTTATGAGGGACACCGAAATGACAGATGATATGGGTGGTGATGAAGTCGACGATCTTGTCAGCTTTTGTGGAGATGAGAGGAATGGCTTCCACCCACTTGGTGAAATATTCAGTGGTTGTGATGATGGATTGATGATGAAGAGATGAATGAGGGTTAATCTCACCGATGAGATCTAAACCCCACTGAGAAAAAGGCCAAAAATCTTGAGCGATTTTTAAGGCATGACTAGGAAGATGAAGCAAGTTAGAGTGCTGCTGACACTTGATGCAATGCTGAACATAATCGCTACAGTCTTGATGAAGGGTAGGCCAGTAATAGCCCAGATGAAGGATGCGCTTGGCAACCGAATTCCCACTGAAATGTCTGCCACAAATCCCATCGTGGACTTGCTGAATGGCTTGAGATGCTTCAGTGGAGGTGAGACAGCAAAGAAGGAGGCCGTCAAAGCCTCGCTTATAGAGAAGACCCCCTAGCATGGTATAGCGAGCGGTACGCTTGATAAAAGCTCATCGTGCATTACTAGAGAGGTTGGGAGGAATGACAGAAAAAGATAAGAAGTCTACAAGTTGCTTATACCAAGCATCTCGGGGGCTAGGGTCTATAGTGTTGACATGATGAATGTGAGGAGAGATATATGAAGGCAACGGCACGCGACGCATCGTGACAAAAAGTCTGGATGCAGATGAGAAAGATGGGATATGTGAAGCGAGAGAAGCCATGGTGTTAGCAAACTTATTCATGGATCGAGGAACAGTCTGCAGGAGGAAATGGTCGAAAGATGCAAGGAGAATGTCAACACAGTTTTTATACCTTTGCAAAATTTCATTTTTACAGAGGTATGAACCGTTGACCTAATTGACGACGAGCTGTGAGTCACCAAAGATGTTGATGGACTTGATGCTGAGAGAGAGGGCGGTCTGAAGTCCCAAAATTAAGGCCTCGTATTTGGCCATATTATTGGTACAATCAAATTCAAGTTTAAAAGACAGAGGCATGGGCTCCCCTTCGAGTGGGATGAGAATGACCCTAGCACCCCCACCTAGTTGACATTTGGAACCGTCAAAGAACATAGTCATCTGATAGGTGGTGTCAGAGGAGGAAAGCGCAGCGATAGATTCATCAGGAAACTCACATTGTGAAGGTTGATTGTCGGGAAGAGGGGCATCTGCTAGTTGATCAGCGATGGTTTGCCCCTTGATAGATTTCTGCTGGATGAATTTGAGGTTGAACTCAGCAAGCAGCATGAGCCACCGAGCCATACGTTGATTCCGATATGGCTTGGAGTGCATATATTTGAGAGGGTCAGCATGGGTGATGACAAAGGTCTTGTGATTAAGAAGATAGTGGCGAAGCTTGGTAGTAGCAAAGACTAACACCAAACAGAGTTTCTCGATATGGGTATATCAAGTTTCATAGTCGACCAGTGTTTGGCTGATATAATAGACTGCTTGCTCACGGTGATGCTCGTCTCGGTGTGCGATCATGGCACCTAACGAATGATTAGTGGCTGAGATATAAAGGTAGAAGGGTTGGTCATCTTTAGGTGGAATGAGGACTGGTGGAGAGACCAGATAGCATTTTAGGGCTTCAAAAGCCTCTTGACAGTCCTTATCCCATGTAAAGGAGACGTCCTTCTTAAGGAGATGATGAAAAGGTTGGTAGCAGTTAGAAAGCTGTGAGATGAAATGATGAATGGACTGGAGCTTGCCTTGCAAACTGCGAAGCTACTTGAGATTGGTCGGGGGTGGCATTTTGAGGATAGCGCAAATCTTGGCGGGATCTATCTCGATGCCACGAAAAGAAATGATGAAGCCGAGAAGCTTGCCAGAGAGGACCCCAAAGACACATTTCTTGGGGTTAAGACAAACATTGTACTGAAGAAGACGAGAAAAGATGATTTTGAGAATGGTCAGATGGTCACGGCGAAGCTTGGACTTGCCGAACAGGTCATCCACATAGTCCTCCATGATTTTGTGAAGGAGATCGTGGAAAATGTAGGTCATGGCACGCTGATAAGTGGCACCTAAATTTTTCAAGCCGAAAGGCATGACTCGATAGCAAAAAGTCCCCCATGGGGTAATGAAAGTGGTCTTGTGCTAATCTTCCAGAGCAATCAGGATTTGATTGTATCCTGAAAACCCGTCCATGAGAGATAGCATCTCATGGCCGGCCGTAAGATCAACAAGCTGGTCAATGTTAGGAAGAGGAAAGTCATCTTTAGGACAGGCTAGGTTAAGGTCATGATAGTCCATGCAGATCTGAATCCCCCCAGTTGCCTTGGTGATTGGGATGATGTTAGAGACCCACTGTGGATAATCGATGGGTTGGATGAAGGAGACAAAAAGGAGACGTTGAAGCTCCTCTTTGACAAGGAGGGCAACGCGAGGATGCATCTTTCGAAGCTTTTGCCTGACAGGCTTAGCCTCTGGTTTGGTGACAATGTTATGGGTAACGATGGTGGGGTCGATGCCAGGCATATCACTGTAAGTCCACGCAAAGGCCTTGCTATGGTCGGAGAGGAACTGGGTATAGTCAAGCTGCTCCTGAGCATCTAAAGATTGGCCAATCTTTAAGACATAAGGAACATCAGAAGAAGGAAGGTTGATGTCAATGGTTGATTCATTTAACATAACTTGGGTCTCAGAAGGGAGGGAGCGCTAGATGAAAGAATCATCAGCACCCATGTAAGAAAGAATGGCGTCATCGTCAACGCAGTGGACAGTGTGAATGGTTGTCGACTCATCTTCGATCATGCTAGGAAAAATGAGAGGGAGAGACTTGGACACCCCATTGAGCTGATAAGTTAAGGGTTCCAGGCGGATGGTGTTTATGCAAAAAAAAACTAGGAGGAATGGAAATCACTGACTTCGTAGGTGAAGGGGGTGGAACAAGCGAGTGTGGAGGAGATTGGTCAATGATTAGTTCAGGACAAAGGTCTATAGGGTCTTGAGTGGGATCATGATATCCCAAGCCATACTGTTTCTTGGCATCATCATCATTGAGCGATTAGATAGGCTGATGGGAGCCCTACTCATAGCGTCTGAAACCAAAACCCTTCCATGCACACCTGTAAAGGTAAGTGTGTGCAAAGGCGGGGTTGCCAAGAAATGAGAAGTCTGATGTGAAAGGTTGAGGCGAAGAAAGAGGATTACCATCAGTAGGAGCTTGATTAAGCCCCCCATAGACGAGGTTGGTTTGGAGGTGAGGAGGACCATAAGGTACGATCATCCCGATTTGATGGTCGTAGCTGGGGCTGTGATGAAGGCGTCCATACTCTTGTGGAGTTTGGAACATGTCTAAAGTCAACAAGCGATACTCTCCCAATGAAAGTCTTTGAAAGACGTCTTCCATGGGGTCTGTGGTTGTCGCTTGAAGGGGAGGTGTAAGGGCAACCGCCTGTTGTAAACTGGTCGAAGCTTCCACGGATGGAGACGGTGCTGGGATTGATGGCTTGATAGGGATGAGGATGTCGTTTGGACGATAGGTGGTGTTGCAAGTTTTGAAGGGTGAAGGGTCAATGGAAATGGTGTGGACTTGCCCATCATGCTCAAATTTCACACAACGGTGCAAGGTGGAGGGGACACAGGCCATGGCGTAGATCCAGGGTCAGCCCAGCAAGATGTTGTATTGAAACTCTCCTTTGATGATGTAGAAGAGCTCTAGGACTGTGCGTGGACCAATGCAAATATGAAGGATGACTGTGCCAATGGTCGTGGCAGTAGTGTCATTAAAAGAGCACAAGATTGCATCAGTTTTGGAGACGCAATTCTTGGGAAGAGCCAACTGATCAAAGGCATGGGTGGAGATGATGTTGATGCTAGCGCCTCCATCGATCATAATGCATTTAATGCATGTCCGATCGATATAGGCAGTGATAAAGAGGGCGGCATCCTGATCTTTTGTGTTGGATGTGGGAATCTCAGAATCATTGAATGTGATGGAGGCAACAGGGGCTAAGGAGTGGACAAGGGAAGCAAGTGGTTGGGGGTCCTCGGGTTGGACCTCTGCTGCCTGCAGGGCTTGGATGAGGGCCTGACGATGTTGGGATGAGGTTTGGATGAGGTCATAGAGGGACATCTTCATAGGCATCTGATGAAGCTGTTTCAACATGGAGTTGTGGATTGGTCTGGAAGAAGAAGAAGAAGAAGAGGAGGGTTGAGGTGCGCCAAGGATATAAATCTTAGGCTTAGGCGGTTGAGGTGGATTGACAAAAGGGTAGGTCTAAGGAATGGCAGATTTTTCTTTTGCCTTGTCCTTTTGTGACCTAGTGGTGATGTGGATGGCATTGATTTCAAAGATGGGAGGTGAAGGTGATAAAGGGGTTGTAACTGGTTGATGAGATGTTGATGGGTTTGAAGAGGTTAAAGGGTTATGAGAAGGAGTTAGGGGTCGGTCGAAAGTGTCCTCAAAGAGAAGAGTGTCTTTCTCTAGATAACAGTGAATGACAGCCTTGAGGGCACAGCAAGTCTCGGTGTCGTGTCCTGGCATATGATGATATAAACAAATCTTTGTGTCGTCAAACCAGGAGGGTTTAGACCCGAGAGGTTGAAAGGGCTTGATGGGTGGAAGAGTTATGCTAGAAGTTTGCAAAAGTCATTGTAAGATCAAAGAGTATGAGCCCACTAAAGGGTCTGTGTTCATCGATGTATGCAATGTCAGTGACTTTTGCTTGGGCAAAGTTGGAGGGGGTTTTCATACCACCTTCTGGGTTGATGGTGCAATGACAGGCAGAGACGGTACATTCTTCATGAGAGGTACCACCCTTTTGGGAGAGGGTAGGCTTGTAGTAGGTAAAGGAAGCAAAGGAGGCAACTGGTTTTGATTAGAGGTTGAAGTGGGAAGGACTCTGGTTAGGGTTGAAGGATGAGGGACCAAAATGGAGGGCAATGGTGACGGAAGAGGAGGCATTCGCCTCTGTGGTTTGGCAGTCTTCTGTGATTTGGGTTGAAAACTACTATTGATTGAAGTTTGGTTTAAGTCCACCTTCACTTGTGGATGAGTGAGGTTGGAGATGGGGCAAATGCCAAGTGACTTGATAGGTTTAGGCGGAGTAGATGAGGGTTTTGGTTTTGATGAGGTTGATGGAGATGTAGACGGTCTAGAGGTGGAAATCTGATTTTTGTTGATAGTCTTGGGAGGTTCTGCCATGGGAGGATTAGCAGCATGAGATGAGAGGGCACGGGCTTGTTGAAGAGCTATGAGATGGTCCCACATCCCTGATGCTCCACTTTCCTATAAGGGAGAAATTTGAGTCTCTCCACTAGTCGAGAAAATGGCTGAGAAGATGCGGGATGAGGTTTGGGTTCTTGAGAAGACATCGATGGTTGTGAGACCGAAGGTATGGCGGGTGTAGTAGCCTCGGGCCCATGGCATGGTGGAGTCGTGATAGGTTCATCCTTGGTTGGAGATGAAGGAGAGATAGGTTCTTCCCTGGGTGGAGAAGAAACTGGAGAATGAAGCTCCTCAAGCGGGTAAAGGGCAGGAATGATAGTGCCCTCCACTTGCGATCGAGGAGTAGGAAAGGTTGGGTCCTCCATAGGCAACAAGAAGGAAGATGGTGAAACTGGCGGTGCTGGTAAGGTTGAGGCGTCCTCCAAGATGAGAGAAGTTGACAGAGAACTAACCGGAGAAAGAGGTTCATCCATATGTGATGGACTGATGGATGAACCCACCTCTTGAGGTTGGTTAGAAATGAAGGGCGAGACCGTATTGACTGTTTGAATATTATGTTCATGAGAGTTGTCAATCAAGGTCTGGACATTGTTTTGGGTTGGTGGATGATTGGGGAATGATTGTTTGAAGATATTGATACCCTGATTAGGAGGGGCATTGGAATTGTCGAGGATGAGGTCACCCTTTTCCAGCATGTCTTGGATTATGTTTTTAAGGTTTTTACAGTTGCCCGTGTCATGACCTTTAACACGGTGGTAGTGGCAGAAGTCATTTTCCCTATACCACGCAGGGATGGCACGTGAGGGATCAAATTGTGGTGGTGGTCGAATCTGAGGGAGATTGAGGGCCCCTTATTTGATGAGTTTTTCTAGCACAGACGCATATGATTCTCCAAGTGGAGTAAACTGTCGCTGTATGTATCTCTACTAAAATTGGCGAGTGGCACTCATAGATGTGGATGGTTCAGGTTGATTAGTTGAAGGCGAAGAGGAAGAAGATCTAACAACCACAACGTTTGTTGAAGCTTTAGATTTAGGATTGGATGAGGAAGGCTTAGAATAGGGGTCATTGGTTTTGGAGTTGGGATTCTTGCTCCGCAACTTGACTTTATTCTCCTCGACGGCACGTAACTCAAGTTTACGAGCCATCGTGAAGGCTTCGTCAAAAGTGCGGAAGGTCTAAACCCTCAAGGTAGAAGAAATATGTCTAGCACAGGCTTGAGAGAAAAGTTCAATAAGCTCAGGCTGGGGTAAGGAGAATGAGAGTTGATTGATAAGGCCCCTCCATCGAGTGACAAAATCAGCAATGGATTCATCCTCGAACTGGCGAATAGAATAGAGGTCTATGATGGAGACCTTCTTAGTGATATTGATAGAGAAATGATCGAGGAAGAGCTAGGCCAGCTGAGTGAACATGAAGATAAAATGGCTGGCAAGGGAGCTGTACCAGTCAAGCACAGCACCCAAGAGAGACATGGGAAACATGTGTAAGAGCAACGCATCATCGTGGGCGATAAGGTAACAGGCATGCCTGAATTCCCGTAAGTGTTGTTGTGGGTCTTCCTTGCTTTGAAAATGAGAAAACTTAGGAAGTTCCCACTGGCTGGGATATGGTCTGATGGGGACAGAAGGATGGATGGGCTCGTTGCAAATTTGTTCGTATGAGAGAGTGTTGCGTGAGCCAGAAATAGAGGTCTCTAGGTTGGACACTTTATCCATCAGCATTTTGATGATATCTACTGATGGATTGGTGGGTGGAGTGCCTCCTAGATTGTAAGGCGCTTGAAAGAGGCTGGAAGAGGTATACGACGTAGTCGGTTGTACCAGTAAGGGCGCAACGTACAGATGACTAGTCGTAGCGATAGAAGAGGTGACTAAGGATGGTTGGATAGAAGGCATGGCTAGGTTTGATGTTGTCATGGGAGGTTGGTTAGAGGTAACATGGGCTAATGGATAGGTAGCCACCCTAGTGTTGATAGGAGCAAGGGTAGGTGGAATAGAGATGACCATATTCTGAAAGGGGGTAGAAAGTGGTTGAGTGGGCTGAGATTGATAGGGGGCCAAAACCCCGATGGAAGTGGGCCCAATGATGGAGGGAGAGGCCACACTTGGATGGTTGGTAAAAGGTTGGTCATTGGTTGAGGCAACAGCCTGGGTGTCTAAGGGTTGGACTACGGACGCCGTTGATACGTCCGTAGTCTCGAGAAAAGAGGTCAGCATTTCGTAAATTGGATTGCCCAAGGGGTCTCGCGTTCGGCTATTCGCGAGATAGTGTTGCAAGGCTTTTATGTTGAGGTCCAAGAATCATGTGAAATCTTGGTCCCCTTCTGGAACAATAGGCATTTGGGTCAGAGATGGGCTAGTGGGAGTTCTTTCAGTTTCCGAGTTGAACTCCATTATAGGGCTAGTTATAGGCGGGGTAGATGGAAGAGGATGATGCCTCGCGTGATCGACTAGAGCTTTGGCTTGGCTATGAGTCAGAACCATTCAAGGCAAGGAAGAACGTCCTCACAAGCTCAAACAAGCAGATAAGAACTAAAAAAGATGAAGACACAAGCATATCCTAAAACCCTAGAAGTAAATTATTAGGATTATAGTGGCTTATGCCTTAGAATGTGTATAGAGGAATATTGGCTTTTGAGTTGGGTCCTAGAAGAAGCAGTCTATGGATGGTTTCGGGTTTTGTTATGGTGCTCAAGAATCTTTATTAGCTTCCATATAGGCCTGGTGCTAAGGAGCAAGCTCCCCTCACTTCACGATTCCAGTGGTTAGCTGGTTTCGCTTAGCCAAAATATACTTCCACTATAGTTTAGACTCTGCCAGAGAACAGAGTTGGCTTTCCCCTTGGTGATGAAATCCAAGTAAGATCACCAGGACGGGTAAGGTATCCGCTGGGGGATGAAATCTCAGTTGGGCCTTATCTCAGGCAAGTTAAAATGTTTGTTTTGTGCAAGTGGTTTGGTCGTGTAACATCAAGTGATCTAGATTAATTCAATATGCGGTTTAATTACTATGTGTGGTCTAAGAGATGCAGGCAAACAGAAATGAATGCAAAGTGTTTTAATGCCCAAGTCAAAATGTTTGTTCGTATGAAGACGAATGGAGAAAGAGTCGAAGAATATGAGTTTTGACTAGTCTAGAAGTGCAAGAAAGAAAAGAAAAGTTCTTTTTAGTCCTACTTATGATGTCGTTTAAGAAGAGACGAAAGGAGGCGAAAAGGAAGAAACCTAATTCACCTATATGAATGAAAGAAAGAAAGAACCCAAAGAAGGCCCTAGGGTCCCACCGGACGTGCCAGAATGTTTCTATGCTAAATTGCTTTCTACATTCAAGAGAAGAATTAAGAAACTAAGAGATGGTCAAGGCTAGAAGATACCTGATTGTAGTCATGCGCACCGAAATCAGACGTTGGAAGGTTCTCCTCTTTGGCTGTGGAGGAATGACACCTGCGAAGAAAAAGAGACTGAAGCACGGAAAAATGTTAGTCAAGGATATGGTGGGCTGTCAGGCGAACGCCCGATCCCAGAAGTACGAAGACTTCCTAGAAGGATATCAACCCACTAGTATAAAATAGAAATATTTGACAGAAATGGAAATAAATGAAAAGATAGAATGAAAGTAAATAAAAAGACAAAAACACAAAGTGCATACCTGATATTTAGCAAATGGTTTTGCACAGTCGCTGATGTCGGTCTCTGTGGTGCCGGTGTCAGTCAGGGGAAGGTGCTGACGTCGGTTAAAGTGCCGGTGTCGGTCGGGGCAAGTTCTGGACAGAGTCTGGGCAAGTTGCAGAAGGTCTGGTAGAGTTGGGATAGGGTTTGGTCAGGGTCAGGACAGGGTTTTGATAGGGTCTAGTCAAGGTAAGGTCGAGTCTGGACAGGGTCTGGGGGTTTTGGTTGAGTCTGGACAGAGTTATAGATTGGGATAGTGGGCAGAGATGTAAAGAAGGGACTCAGGGCTCGGGTCTACGGTCTGAAGATCCAGGGTGATAGAAATAACAAACAAATAATAACCAGAAAGAAATAAAAACAAACAAAGAAAATACTTACCTGTCAGAAGATATGATAAAAGCCATGATTGAAGTCGTTGAAGCATAGCCGTAAGTTGATCAAAGTGAATGCGGATTGGTTGAATGCTGGAGTTGGTTGATCACCAGAGCTGATTGGTTGCAAGAGTCTATGAATGTCAAATTTCGGGATCGATTGGCAGAGATTTCGAATGGTTTTGCTAATGAAGGCGAGGGACGGTTTGGGGGACGGTTCGATAACCAATCGGGAAACCAATTGGGAACCGAATGATAACTGATAACGGGTAATGATAAGGTCATCGACGTCGGCAGGATTGCTGATGTCGGCCGATAAGTGACCGACATCGGCGATGTCAGCCGGGGGGTAACGATCGTCGTCGGCAGATGCATAATGGGGATAGAGTCTAGCTTTAGCTCTGTGTTCATTTTTACATGCTGCCAGGGTCAAGGCTAGTGGGAAAAGTGGTCGACAAGGGTTAAATAGGCGAAGAAGAATAAAACAGGGGATGACCAGGGGAGTCGACACGATTTCGGTGTCTATAATAGGAGATAGGGGAGACTGATCTCTATAGGCCTAGGTGTCATAACATAGATGTCCAGGATACCTTTGAGCTCAAATTTGTTAGTCATGTTGTTGGGATGCTAGGAATGGTTAACTAACACCTTCAAGTGTGAGGTGAAGGGGTATATAATAGAGGCGGATATCATTATAGAAGATGTACATTCCATCCTAGGATCACTGATAGTAGGGACACTTATGATGACTGGGATACTGAATAGTGACAAGGAAAGGAGAGCCTTAGTTGTATACACTATAGGCTTAGAGATGATGTACTCAGGCCAAAGAGTAAGTATGTTTGATGTATATACCTCACATATTCTAGATATCTAGAAGGCTATGATAGGACTTATGATATCATGAGTGTTGTGACACAAATCAAATAGCAAGGTACCACTATTTGTGATAGCCTTGAACTAGATGATACTGAAGGAGAGAGTAATATATGATCTAGGATCTATCATTTAGGTTCAGCTCGTACATGATATATATGGAATATTGGTTATAGGGTATAATTCTATTAGACTGATTATATTACTGATGGCATGGATCTATGAGAGGTTTCCCATGAATCAGTCAGCTAGGTTACCCTATGTAATTGATGATAGGTCACTTCAGGTATTGAGGTGGAGATAGGATCAAGTAGCATGCATTGTTCCTCACATGCCATCATTGTAGATAGTGAGACAGGTAGACATAGTATGCAAGTCTTATAGGCACATTATGACTAGATGGTTGAGCTAGGACACATTTTACCAGCTTTAACATAGATGAAGGTGATAGGATATTATACTTGGTAGATAGAGACACATCTAGTGGCATGAGTGCTAGGATATATGGGCTTACCTCACCCAATGGTGCTGATAGTAATGCCCATGGTTTGGGCCCAACATGTTATAGAGATATAAGGGAGGGGAGGGCTAAGGCCACTAGTGACAAGGTTGATGTTAAGGCTACATTATGAGAGACCATGGATTGGTTAAGCATGATAGGTAGAAAAATGAGAGGAGATACATGTGGAGGTGGGAGTACCATAGGTACCAACACTAGCTCTATATCAGGATGAGTAATGACCACTGAGGATAGACATCGATAGAGGTAGTAGGAGATAGCAAAGACCATGGATATCTCAAATGAACTAGTAGGTAGTCTAAGGTAGAGTTAGACTATAGAGAGGCCACTTAGGTGTAAGTTGAGATGAACTCAAGATAAGGTGATCAATAGAGGAGGTTCTCAGAGGCCATACAGATGGGGATACTATGCTCAGAGTTCACATGGATGGTAAGACCATAGTGGCTAATACACATATAGGTAAGATAAGATGATTAAAATGTTGCTTAAGTTTATTATTAAATATACTAGAGATAGATAGATTTTGAGATATAATAGTTATCTAATATCTATCTAGTTTATTTGTATAGGTGTAGCAGAGGATGAAGGAGATTAAATCAGGGTCTCTTATGAGTGGATCACTCCATGATGTCCTAGATGATGCACTAATGTTTGATGACCCTACTACATTTGAGGACCCTAGGGTACCATCTACCCCAGCTCAAGTGAGCTAGTTTAGACTAGCTAGAGAGGTAGCATGATAGATATGAGCATACAGAGAGAATGTGTAGCCACTGATAGATATGGGTGTAGGAAATACATGGGTATGGTAACTAAGGATAAGAATACACATTTTGATATAGTGACATATATGATATAAGCACATGCCCAAAATAAAGTGATATACTAGCAGGAAAGAGCAACATATCTGGTGACCCTAGCCTAGTTAGCATAGGTGTAAGCTCATGTAGCTCATTTATAGGGATAGGTGTCAGGACTGAGAACTCAAATAACCTTATTATAGTGTTCTATTTTGAGGGGTTAGACTGAGTCATCTATAGATTGCATGGATAGGCCATGAGATAAATAGGATGGGGCCCAACCATAGAGCTAGAGCATTGTATATGATTATATTATTGTATCAAAACTTTGAGATGTATATATATGTGGATTATTTTGGCATTTTAGGATATTGGTTATATGTGTTACCATTATGTTTGTGTTTTTGGATGCTTTGGATATATTTCTTTTTATCTCATGTATTTATCTAGTTGTTGTATATGTTAGAGGAAATATATGAGGCGTGGTTTCTTTTCGAGCATTATGTAGGACACATGCATGTTTAAAAAGAAATAGACAAAAAGGACTTGGTAAAATATAATCAATCAAATAAAATTTATTACATACTATTTCAAGTTAGTAAATGTGTAATAATAAGAAAATTACTAAGTATAAATAACCAAAGGGGTGGTAAACAAGATGGTAAAAAAGAATTTATTTTAAAACCAAACAAAAATTAGCACCAAATTAAAACAAGTAAAATCACACTAAATCATGTTGAGAAGTATGAAAATAATGTCATAAAATGGAAGTCATGTAAAAAGACAAATGGTATAAAAATAAATCAGTTAAGTCATTCAATAATACTATATCATGTTGGAAAGTATAAGAGAGAAAAAAATTGGTGAAAAAAATGGGTCTTAAATTTATCACACTAAGTCAAGCTAGGAAGTATGAAAAAATTCAAAAAATGGTTGTATTTTTACATGCACTTGGAAAATAAGAAGATAAAAGTGAAAGAGAAATTAAGTAAGCATAAAACATACTAAATTAAGCTTGAAAGCATGTCAATGATGTGTAACTTCATGATCAATCACATCTTATCTCATATTTGACAAATGTAATTTTGAGTGTGACTTAGATTATTGAAAAATTTTGTGAGGGTCAGGTCCTATCCATGGTATTATACTACAACTCACCAATTGAACACCACTAAGGTGAAATAAATTTGAAAATTAGGTAAATAAAGGATGTGGGTAATAAGAAGGTAGAATGTGGTAATTTATGAGGATGGCCAAGTCATATCCATGGTCTTACAAAGCAACTCACAAATGTAATCCCTAAGGGAAGTGATCAATGAACAAAACAATATTTCTCAAGAGGAAATATAAGGAATGTAGGGCATGAAAAAGGGAGTGTAAAAATCATATTGTAGGCATATAATGAGAAGACCTTAGGAGATAGGAGGCATACCAAGGACATGAGAAGACACTAAGTGACTAGTGACCATCAATATACAAAGGAAACCTGTTTGTTATAGACACTAAGATGTGTGGACAAATAAGCATGCTACTAAGATCAACTCATGAAGTTAGATTGGTATAGAAAAATTAAAATGGACTACCTTCCCATAATGTGTTCCCCATTCCTCAAGACCCCTTACAGAGCCATAGGTCTATTGTGAATATTGGGTACTTACGTGAGAAAGTAGGTAGCACTAAAAGATTTTTTTATTCTCCTTTCCTAATCTACTGGCATACCACACCCTAATGGACCTTGGCTCTACTATGAGGCCAATTATGGAATTTGAGCTTCAACTAGAAGAATGAGATGTGCTTTGAATTACATCTTTTAGTGTGATTGGACTTTTAAGAAAAATTTTGCCTTTTGTATCATTACCTTTTGTTTAAATGAGTTGGCTTTTGCATGTTTTATGGATTTTATGATTCCTCCTCCATATGAACTTGTAATGACCAATCATGAGAGATAGAGTGATACACATGAATGAGCTATAATCTTAGGATAAATGAAGCTAAGTAACCAAAGACAAGACTAACTAGGACACTTAGGCTTAACAATGCACTAACATGTGATCTCAAGTCTCAACCATGTATATGCTTAGTTTTTAAAAAAGAGAAGAAAGGGAATAAGGAGATCCAAAGTGGACTATTATAAGGAAATTATAATGAGATGAATTGTTTTCTAACTGATCACATGGTAATAGGAAAGGACTAAACGGAACGAAGCTTTTA
This sequence comes from Torreya grandis, assembly GCA_037957365.1. Classification (NCBI taxonomy): domain Eukaryota; kingdom Viridiplantae; phylum Streptophyta; class Pinopsida; order Cupressales; family Taxaceae; genus Torreya; species Torreya grandis. Next base: position 434,516 of record JARHVA010004266.1, read on the forward strand.
TAACCAAGTCATAATTATGATTAGCCATGCAAAAATAGAGATAAGAAAGCAAAAAATCATAAAGAGAAAAGAAAGGAATGAGAAATAAAATGTAAGAAAAGAGAAAATAATGCTTTTAAAAAAAATACATAGGTAAACATAAATGATAATATAATCAATATAGAGTACAAAAGTAAAGTCACCATGTAAGATAAATAAGAATTTGACACAATGTTAAATGATGTAACAGATAGATAAAGATAAGATTAGAACACACATCCAATCCAAATATAAATTTAAAATCACCATGCATGTGCTCATAAATACTAATAAATCTACCTACACACATTATCCAAAACATTGGATAGATCTCTATGGAGCTGGATATAAATTACTACTAAAGTCTCATCTATCTTGAGTGAGAACTGGGAAAATACCTCTTGTCTAATCTCCTCCACAAAAAAATTAGGAATACTAAATAGATCATGATGAAGAGGGAAATTAATCAAGGGATGATCAAGAGAATGGATAAGAGTAGGCTCTATGAGAGATTCAAGAATCACTATTAGATAAGGATCTATAGGTGAGGGAAGATCCATGAGTGAAGCAAGATCCATGGGTGAAGGAAGATCTCCAAGTGAAGGAGTCATGGGTGGAGGCATAAAAGGTGATGAAGGGACCACAAGAGGGGATGGAACCATAGGAGAATAAGGAGGAGCCTTCTTGTAGGAATGACCTATGAGAAGAATGGTAAAAGGTCTGAGAATAGATATAAGGTGATATTTAAGGTGTTATTGAAGGATGTGGTAATGATTGATGTGATAGGTGCCACATTGGTTCCATAGATAATACACCTCACCATACTTAGGCATATATTTAGGTATAACCTTTAGGGGAGGCATGGTTTTATCTAAGGATTAAGGGGAATAAGGATGTAAAGTATAAAGATATTATCACAGCTTATAACAATGGGTGGATGAATTATTATATGTTCCATGAAAAAAATAGATATGCTTGTGAGTGGTTTTAGTATAAGCACTCATGGGAGGAGATGTAATAGGAGTGGAAGGAGATGGAGTAGACTTGTCAGCCCATTTGGTAGTCAATGGAGCCATCTGAGATAAAGGAAGCAAACCATCACCAAAGGAGGGTGGTGGTGGGGAAGGAATGGAACTAGGATCAATAGAAGGAGCAATGGGATTAGAAGTAGGGGTAGGCTTAGAAATAGTGGAATAAATAAAAATATCAACTATAGTGGGAGTAATAATGGGATCAACTATAGTAGGAACAAGAATAAGTTCTAAAGTGAGTTCCATTGTGGGAGGGGTAGGATCTATATAAATCCTAATAAAGGTCACACTCATCTTAGGGGTAAACCAACTATGATAGTTAGGGTACCTAGAAAAGTGGTAATGCCCAATCATATCATGATCCATGAGTGTACTCCTATGAGTATCCTTATAAACTAGAGTTGTTGGCACCATCTCTACCCTATGATAAAGAGGAAAAATACTAAAATTAGTAAATATAAATGAGGAAAGATGGGAAGATATACAAAAAGACTCAAATAAACAATAATGATAATAGATAATCTTAGCATCATAGACTTAGATAAGACCACCTAAGAATTGATCATCTAAGGAATAACCATCATCATAATCTAGTGTGTGAAGTTCAATGATGTAAATATGACCTTGTCATTTGATGAAGTGTGGTGAATAGAATGTTGGGTTAAGACAAAGGGAATGTCATCGCAAGGAGGTTTTTGAGAATGAGGTTGAAAAGAGGTAGAAAGCTATGAGATTAGATGAGGTGAGAGACTAGAATTTTTAATATTTAGGTTGATCTCACCGAGCTTATCATCATTGGAATATAAGAGGTTAGGAGGGATGTTCCTAATGAGTTTGGGATGCCCATTTTAACCTTGATTTGAATTGACAATTAAATTTAAGCATTGAGACTCATGGAATGGAATGTAAGGAAAAGTTTCAAGATTAGGAATATTGAAGACACCATGGTCTTGGAATTATTTAAAATTCAAAGGGTTAGTGTCACCCTAAATCCTATAAATGGATCCATTCTAAGGGAATTTAAGGCATTAGTAGGCAAAAGAAGAAAATACTCTCATACAATGAGTCCATGACCTACTAATCAAGAGGTTATAATAGGAAAATTAAAGATCATCACATTCACATGGATTGTGATAGGTGGGATGGTAATGGGAATATACACATAACCTAATGGAGACATTTACCTTATAACATATCCTTGGCATGTGTTACATGTGGACTTGAGATTGCATTTTGAATATCTAAGGGTCTTGATAAAATCAAGAGAGGTAACACAAGTTTTAGACCCCTCATCAATCAATGAATGCTTGACTTGGATATTACCTATTTGGACACTAATGAACAAAGGAGGATCATCTGTGCAAAGAAGAATCTCATTGATAATCATAGAAACTATAGGAAATTTTAAAGAAAGATAAGTATCTATTGTTTCATCAACATGGATGGACATCTCTTCACATTATTATAATATGATATCCTTAGATCTATAGAAGACTACTTCACATCCTACTAGGGGAGGATGAGGGATGTTCATTTCAAATAATAGTTGCATAAGACAATTTATATGATGTGGAGAAGTCCTCATAAGCTCAAGGAACAAAATTTGGGATGGGAGATTAGTGAGTTACATAATGAGATCCCACTCATCATAACCCATAAAAAGGTTTTTATATATAGGTGCATAATGATTAAGAAGGTTCTCAAAAGGAGGAACTGAAGTACATTGGAATTTTTGTTAATAAGAAGGAGAAGGTTTAGAACAAGTTTGTAATCTATGTTGTGAAGATGAAATAGTTGGTTCAAGTTGATTTTGAGAATTTTTAGAAGTTTTAGTAGAAGATTGAATATCATTAGTGTTATAAGATAGAGGAATGGTAGAAATAGAATGGGAAGTGTTATTTAAGGAAGAATTGGGAGTTGGATCATCAAAGGTTATAAGGTCATCTTTCCCCAACTCATTTAAATGAGTTGGAGAAGAATCCTAGATAACATAATATGTTTTAGATAATGGGGGAGTGTAGATAGGTTGAGTGTTAATAAAAGCAACCACCCTCCACATATTATTCATGTTAACCACATTTTATTTGGAATTAGGGTCAATAAGACTTTATACATTGTTGGTAGAGGGGGTGGGCTTATCTTGGGTATCTTAATTAGGTTGGTGATTAGGAAGAGGGTCTTTATAAATAGACAAATGACCATTATCTTGATTTAAATCTTGAGATTTAGTATGTGATTCATAAGCCTTAAAATAGGTGTCATAGGCTTATTAACACTTTTAGATGATATAATCATGATAAAAATTAGGACCAAGAATAAAATCCATAGCTAAATTATGGAGCTACCTACAAGCCTCATGAGAATGACCCCAATTAGCATGAAACTAAAAAAACTTGTTAGGATCATACCAAGATTTCATAGGATGAGTAGGGTCAAGTTATTGTGGAAGAGGCCTAGGTATATGCTTGAGTAATTCAGTTGAGGATAGAGGTTTGTGAGCATTAATGCTATTTTGTGAAGATATATGAGGATTAGTATATTGTTAAGAAGGGGGAGCTAGTTTTGAAGATTGGCTAGAAATGATAGCTTGAATATCATGAATGGTGTCATAAGAATATGTGACACCATCATTGGTAGCATTATGATTTTTGTTCATAAGTAAAAGATGAGTACCTATAGAATGTTGGGGTGGCTTGAATTGATGCATAAGTAAATATTTAAGTTTATCTTGGTTAATAGCCTCCTCCAAAGTATGTGGAGAGAAAGTATGGACCCAATACTGTAACTTGGGAAAAAGAGTATTATTGAAGAGATGGAAAAGGTTAACATTGTCCATGTTATGTTCACATGTATTTGACAAAGTTTTCCACCTTTGAATAAAAGCTTGAGTAGTTTAATTTTTAATTTGTTTACAATTTATGAAGTGGACCAAGGTGTTTTCAAGACGATCACTAGTTTGGAATTATTAAACTAAAGCATTCACTAAATCTTCCAAAGTAGAAATGGAATGAGTTCTAAGTTAATTGTACCAATCTAAATCATCGCCCATGCGGGTTTTGTCTAAGAGAATGCTAACAGCAAAGGTGTTCAATTTGACCCATCCTTATAAATATTTCAAAATATTTTAAGATGAAGGGTAAGATCAGTTGATCCATTATAATAAATTGTAGGGGTAATACCTCTTATATCAATATTAGCAATTTGAGTGGTAAGAGGCTCATTTTGAAGATGTTTAATGGTTTTGTTAACCAAAGGAAGTTGAGGGATGAGATTGACTTGGGAATATCTACGAGGAGGAGGGGGAACATTTTTGTTATGTGTGCCCCAATTCATTGGTTGAGGATGAATTTGAAGATGGAGAAGATGATTTTGCATTCCCATCATTTGATTTGTGTTATGAGATTGAAAGGTATTCATTTGATTAAGTGTTTGTGACAATAGTTGGTGGGTTTCATTGGAATTATTTGAAGCATTAGAGTTAGTATTAGAATTGATATGAGTGGCTAGGGTACCACTATTGGTGTTGATAGGGGCTTGAGAAGAACCATGATAATGAGAGGCACTAGTGGTAAAATTTACTTGTGAAGCCAAAGATGGACTGGTAAATGGATGAGAAGAGAAAGTATTAGAATAATGATTACATTGGGTAGAAAATGATGCACTGGTAGAAGGATTAAGGATAGTAGATCTTATAAGAGGCCCAATAGATGTAGAACCTACCATGTTAGTGGAGATACTAGGCATAGAGGTAGAAGAAGTTAGAGAAAAAGACATCATGGTATGAGAATGGGTCATAATCAAGGGAAGAGGTTGAGAATCAAATAAAGTGGTACCTCCAAATATATTTGAGAATATAGGAGTAGGTGAATGAGGCTATTTATATTGACCACTAATCATAAGGTGTTAAATGGTAGAGGGATCTTTTCCTTGATGTTGAGGAAATTTAGAGATAAAGAAGATCATTTCAAGGGTATACCACAATTCAAGTTTTTTTTCTATGGAAAAGAGAGGATTAAACTACAAAGAGGTATTAGGAGGGGTCCCATAGCTCATCATACAAGTGGCTATGTGAATATTACTCTCATCTAAGAGAGGATCCCTACTCTATTTATGGGAGACCCTATGAGGGTTGGTAAAACTCATCATGTTTGTCAAATTCAACTTAGTGTTGTCTTTAAATAAAAAATTCATGATGAAGGAAAAGGACTGAAATTAGGTAAGAGAAATGAAAAATCAAGGAAATGGAAAGTGGAATAAATAGTACAAGGTCAATTGGGTTAACCTATCATAAAAGATAGGGCCTAAAAATGGTATAGGGTTGTCTAGGTCCATCTAGTACAATAGATAGAGGCTAAAAAAGTGTACAAGGTCAACTAGGTTGACCAAGTACAGTAGATAGGGAAAATTAGAAAGCCTAAAATAGATTGTATCGACTAAAATGATCATGTATTGAGAATAATTTTGCAATTCCTTTGAAAACTAAGATCTGAAGGGAAATAAAAAATCAATTAGATTAATGAGCTTGATCTAATTGAGGCACATAGCATAAATCCTTACACCAATACTGGTTAATGCAAGTTTTTGCAATATAAAATATAATTGAGCAAAGAATAAGTAATTAACTTAGAAAGTAAAAGCTAACTATTTGGTCAGCCTAAATGTTGTTAGATTATTAGAATATAGTTTTGAATGTGATGGGAAATTGGTTGTAATTAAGGAACTATAAAGTAATCTAAGAATAGTTTTAGGATGTTTAGGCTAAAAGGGATCTGTATTGGCAATGGTATAGTCTTGGTATTGGGGCCTACCCCCTCACTTCACACACCACAATGATAAGGGTGATGAGTGATTATCCATAATATACCATTAACCATGTCTTTATACTTGGCCAAAAAACCAAGTCACCTTCCCCCTTGGTGATGAAATCCAAGTAGGTTGGCCTTGGGTAGACAATTGTTAAAGTACTTTGTTAATATTTTATGATTTAGTCATGTGTGCATAAAATACAAAATTATGAAACTAAATGGTAAATTTAAAACCACCTAATTAGACTATGTTAATCTATTATAAGCATGAAAATAATAAGAAATGAAAGTGTGAGCTAATTACTAGCATATAAATGTTAATTCTAACTTTGAAATAAGGTATAGTGTTGATATAGTTGATAGTGTATGCACAAAATATAGAACATGGTTGATAGTGTCACATCTATACTGTAGAAGCAAGGTCTAAAAATAAATAGGGTCAATAAAGTTGATTTAGTTATCTAGATAGCACACTAAATATAGAATTGGGTCGATACGGTTGATTTAGTTGACTATACAAGGGACATTTTAAAAACTACAAACTATAAAAGGAAAGACTATAAGGAAAGAGAGAAAGGATATAAAGGAACCTTGGTGGGTCTAAAGATGTAGAGAAGTGAGATTATTGTCAAATAACCTTGAGAAATACTTGTAAATCTTACTAACAGGGTCAACTGGGTTGATCCAGCTTTGTAGGAGCTTGTTGCTAAGTGTTTGAACTATACAGGGTCGACTAGGTGGACCTAGTATGTTAAATAGGATGCCTAAAAATGTATAGGGTTGATTGGGTTGACCTAATACATTGAACCTGATGTCTAAAAATTTGGAAAACTATATTGGGCTAACTAAGTTGATCTAGTATCCTGTACCTAAAAACTTGTGCACAAAAATTAGAACTGGGTCGATGTAGTTGACCTAGTATGGCAAATATATGATAAAAGAATAAAATAGGTGAATAAATATTGCAAGGGTTATTTCACATCAAGTTCACCAGAATGTATGCAATCATAAATGCATCATGTCTATAAATCAATCCTGGCTCATAGAAGATAGAGCATACCAACACTTCTGACTAGGAATACATTTGTTAAGTGGGAGCATGACCAATATGGGGATCCACTAAACATGATTAGGGGATCAATTATCATAATACACTATGATAAGGAGGGTTCTAAATCCTCTAGTCTAACATAATCATGAAATAACCCTAAGAGGGTCTTGGGTTTTAATATTTCCCCTATGTTAATAATAAGAAAGTAAATCTAATCTAGTGCTCACCAAAGCTTGTAGCACAACATGGGGGTTATAAAAAAACAAAAACTAAACATGCATAGAAGACATATACTCACATTAATGTATATAGAATTCTAATACATGAAAGAGAATCATAATTACATTATCTATATACTCTTATAAAGGAGATATAAAGTTAGGAATACTTACCTTGAAGACGAACTCACTAAGCCTCAATCTTTCCCTTGGCCAAAGTGCTTCACAAGCAATTGTTGTGGTATGTAAGGATGACAAAGACAAATCAGCTCTAGGATACACAACCTATCAATGCATACAAAATACTTCTCCACAAGATAATATCTATATCTCCAAAGAAAATATGGAACCCTAAGTTTTACTTCTCAAGTAGAATGGTCAATAAGTAGATGTTCATTTGTAATTATTCTTATTCACTCCTTTCTTATCAAATGGTGGTAAATGAACTTGTATATATAGGTGGATCTTACACTAAATATTTTTGAAAATGTTAGTTGATAGGATCAACCCAATAGACCCTATATAATTCTGATCAATACATTCACTAGGTCTTGAGCTAGGTTGGCCAAAGGTAAAAATAGTTCCTAAGTGAAAATAACCCAAAACTGTACACAGTCGACCTAGTTTATATAACTGACTAAAAAAATGGGATTTAGGTAAGGAAAAGGAGGATAAAGTGTGTAAAAAGTTTGAAATGGGTTCAACTAAGAAGAGCAAGCTTTGGGTAAATGGTTTTAGGAGATAAGTGTGTAGATAACATGTGTAAAAATGGATAACAATCTTATGAAGCACCAATGGTTTACCCACCCCTTTCCCAGTGCACCCCTTAAGGTTTGCACTTAGAGAGATTGAGACTTGATAGGTTCTTGAAAGATACAAAGTATCATTAATGGATAAAAGTTTGAAAATATTATGTGTATACAAAGGCCATTACTTGGGTCTTTGGTGGAGATTTTAATATGATTGGGGAAAGGGAGGATAAAATGGGTGGAAACCCTCATCAATGGAAAGGAAACAAACTATTTTTTGGTCTAAATTTAAAATATTTCATAAACTAACTAAACCTTTGAATAAAGGTAAAGTCCAAAGTAAAGTCATTTGGTTTACTTGGTGTAACAACTAGGCTAACTCTAGAAGGCTATATTCTAGACTTGATAGATCTTACCTATGCAAGATGCCTTTTAAACCTATTTAGAAGGATATGGTAATTTGGTTAAGAAAATTTTGTTTATTATATAAGACCATCATCCTATTGAGCTCAAATTTACACTCAATAATGATGAAAAAGAAGATAATTACACCATGAAAGGAATATATAAACTTAATGTGTCTCATCTTGAAGAGAGGGATTGTATGCATGGTATTTGTTCAGTATGGAATGTTAGAAATTTTGCTTATGATTCATACTTTAAAATTGATTGTTATAAAAACTCCATGGACCTATCTAAAAAATTCACAAGATCTTAAGGATAGATAAATGCTGAGAATAAGAGGACATATTTTAGAATTACCCAAGAATAACTTATTAGGGTGGAATCTAATTTACAATATGACTTGGATAACACTTCCTTGCTAGACGCCCTCTCTTATGTTAAACATAAATTGAGGAAACATCAGATTTATAGTGCTAGAGGCACCCATATCTACTCTAGGATTAATTGGATTAAGCTTGGTGACAAATATTCCAACTTATTTTTTTTCTAAGAACTAAGCATAAAATATTTAAAAAATAAGAAATTAAGGAGGATGAAAAGATTCTTAAGGATCAAGAATCAGTAAAAAAATCCTTCATTGATTTTTACTCAACCTTATTCTTAATAGAAGGATCAAATGAATATATTGAATAGAGAAGGATGTTGTGTGAAATAATTATTCCAAGTAAAGTTACCACCATTAAAAAAATATTTATAGATAGTGAGATCTCTTTAGATGAGATCATAGGTGTGGTATATTCCCTAAATTGTGATAAGGCTCCTAGTATTGATGGCTTCCAAGTAGAATTCTATAAAGTGAATGAGGATTGGATTACTTCTAAGTGCCTAGAAGTAAATAAAGATGCAATTTTTATGAGAAATTTGGGATCAAAGATCAACCAAGGAGTTATTAAAATCATTCCAAAGGAGGGTGAACTCTCCTTATTAAAGAACTAGAGACCGATTACTCTTCTCAATGTTTCATATAAAATTATGGAAAATATCTTGGAAAAAAGTCTCTCCCCCTTATTACCCCTAATTATTTTAGAGACCTAGACAAGAATTATTAAAGATAGGTATATAATTAAAAACCTCATTACAATTTGGGAGGGTATGTACTAGGACAAATATTCTCAACAAGATATTGGTATGATCCTTCTTGACTTTGAAGAGCATATGATAGAGTTGATTGGCCTTTTATTGAAAGAATGCTCAAAGCTTTAGGGTGTCAAGAGAGGTTTTGTAGAATGATAATAGTGTTATTCAAATATGTCTATGTTATTATTGAGTTTAATGGGGAAATAATTTAACCCCTCCTCCTATAAATATCTATTAGATAAAGATGTCCTCTTGCTCCATTTCTCTTTGTCATGGTGGCTGATGTAATACATTACTTGCTTAGGATGTGTGTGATTGGCCCCCCCTATGTGAGGTATCTAGATTATAAATAGGTCAAATATTATTTATGTTCTCTTTATTGATGATTCAACATTATTTATAAGTCTTTATAGATATAACATATTTAGGTGAATTCCAAACTATATATATATATATATATATATATATATATATATATATATATATATATATATATATATATATATATATATATATATATTGCCTTTGCTTGAGATCTAAAATTGCCTTCCATAAGTCTTGTATGATAGGATGGAGTGAGTTCTAGTTGGATTGGCTCCATTATTTTTGGTGGGATTGAAAGGGCCCTAGTCAATTGGTTAGATATTTTGGCATTCCCTTTTCTCCCTTTCCTTCTATAAAATATATGTGGGAATGGGTATACACCAAAATAAATAAGAAACTTGAAAAGTGACATGGTCATCTTCTTTCACTTCCAAGTAGAATTCAAGTTTGCTATAAAATCCTTTCTTCTTATAGTATATATTATGCTTCCTACTGTATTTTAACAAAACTTAGATCAACTCACTACACAAAATTATTTCTCTTACCAAAGGGTGTTATACCTTGGGATGGTATTAAAAATGTCTAAGGGATTTTAATGATCTATTTTCTACTGAGGGTTGGGCCTTATATAACTTTATTAAACTCAAATATCATATTCCTACAACCCAACATAGGACTTATTCTATTCTAAGTAAATCACTCAAGGGTAATAAATCAATGGACCATCTAGATATTGATAGTGAATTCTAGGAAAGTATCAAGTGGATCAAAGGGCCTCCCCTCCATGAGTTATCTACAATAATTTTGTATCTAAAACGTTCTTATTCTCATTCTCACTATCTAACTCTTAATCGTGTGTGGAGTGTTTGTGATCCATACCATAGTTGGGCCTTTAGATTTAAAGTTATTTGGGTATCCTATTTAAAACCAAAAAAATCTAATTTTAGGTGGCTAGTGTTGTTCAATAATTTGGTTGTAGGAGAGGTCCTTGCTAAATGTGGAGACTACCCCTCTAGATATCTTGTGTGTAGTGATATGGAGTCTATTATGAACACTTTTTATTTACTTGCCAATTTTCTACTAAGGTTTGGAAGTGTTGTTTGCAAAGTTGGTCTTTGGTTTTTTATTATAAAATTTATTGGTTTAATGTTGAATTTATATATGTCTATATTAAAAAGAAAATTCATCCTTTTTCCATAAATTTTGGTTGGTTTTTTCTTCTAAGATTTTATGGTTTTTATGGAAGCAAAAGAACCTAGATATTTTTCAATCTAGAGCTAGGGTGCTTATTGACTTCACTATTGAAGTCATCATCAAGATTGTTGTTGTGCATATTTACCTTTAGTTTAATATCCCATAGAGATAGCTAGAGTGTTTTTTAAACACTAGAACGTTGAAGGTGACTATGAACTATCTTTTAGATATGAGTGGCTTCCCTAGACTCAACCCCCACTTAGATTAGAGTATCTCTCACCCCACTACCACTGAGGTGACTATTTATGATTATGACTAGATGTATATAAATGATTTCCATTTTTAGAAATAAAATGACCCCATTAGATCCTATGTGTATTCTTTTGACTCAGATAAGAAATTACCCAATGTTGGATTAAAGTATCTAAGGATTGTATGAATTCCCATTCCATCCATCCCCAAGCTTAATATTAATGATAGTTGGTGATTTTAGAATCAATGGACCTCGATAATGAGGATGAGGTTATAGATAATAAAATATCCCAGAATACATTGATAGAAAGTCTTGGGCCCTCCCAATTATAGGTTGAGGATCAAAAATAGAATTAGAGGAAATTCTATAATAATATTAGTGAATTAACTGGTAAATTGGAATGAATGGTTTAATATGGAGGTTTATAGGAGGTGGATGAGGTCATAAAGTTTGTCAAAGAAAATAAAGTTGGTCCCCTTTTGGGAAAAATGGACATATATTATCCACCTAAATTTAAATAGAAGGGTCTTGTGGATATTGGTAGTTGGGCCCTATTTCTAAGACTGTGACTAGTGATGTTGATATCAGGAAGAATTTGGATGAATGAAATACCATGATAATGATATTAGTGTAGTTTTTTTTTTTCCTATTTGTTGTTTTTTATTTATAATGTTACCTCTTGTGTGAGGATTTTTATATTGGTATATCAGATAATTTGATAATATTTTGGAAACCTTACATTTGCATGCCTATATATTATAACTAATGTTGTTCACCTCTAGGTGATTTATTTTTTGTTCATGATATCTTAATATTAAAAAAAAGTCCTCTTTATCCCACCCCATTGAGTGGAGAGTATCAAAACCCATCCATAATGAGTGATTCATGATCTTTTTTAATATTTTAATCTTTTATTGCTACCATGTGTCATAAAATTATTGATATTTTTATCTTGAAATAGATATTGTGTTCTTGATTGGGTGTTAGTGTGAGCCCTTACTCGTAAATAAGAATGATAAGTCAAGCCTTCTATCTATGTTTTCCACTCCTCCCTTACCCACTCATTGCCTTACCTTACACTTTAATTATAATTTATATGATCAGAGTTGGGAGTCCTTGGATCAAGGGTGACTACGACAGTTACTTGATGATGAAAATAGGATTGGAGGTGAGCCCTTCCTTATACTTAGATCTTATTTGGAGTCTAATTTTATCTTTTATGGCCTCTAAAAATTTAAACGATAAGTAAAGGTTATTGATTGGTTTTTAATCCATTTATTGTAATATTATATTATAAAAAATGTGAAATAGAAATAATGAAAATATGATGTAACAAGTAGGATCTTTCATGCATTAGTTTATTATTAAGTGTCAATTGAAAGAAGAAAAAATAAATGAAATGAAATGAAATAATTATTTTTATGGTTGAAATCAAGTGATAATATTTGTATGAAAAATATTATTATTTTTTAATTTTTTTATAGTTTATCAAAAATAAAATTATATATTTGTTTCAATTTCTCATTTAATCTAATTTCATTAAGCCAAAGAAGGTCTAAGATCACTTAGATAATTTTTATATAATTTTAAAATTCCTAATTTTTCCCAATTTTAATTTTAGCATAAAATAATATTAAGCAAAATTTTATTTTAATTTACGTGTAATTTTATGATATACGTATTAATTATTATGAATTTTTTAAGTTAAACTCTTGAAATTACTTATTTTTTCTTTGAAACTTGCTTACACTTTGCATAATTTTTGTGCATGTTAAATAAGGAATAAATTTTCTTGAACCAAAATTATATGAAAATTTGAAAACTTTAGGACCCATGTGACCACACAATGAGGGGCTAGGGTTATAAGGGCCTATGCATTAATCTTGGTGATGACCATCATTTTAACTAAGGTTGGTGGTGCATGTGAGCACTGCTAGGTGGTAAGGGGTAAAAGTGTTTCTAATAAGCGACATGATAAACTCACCACTAGCTTAAAATTTGAGATGGAGATCAACAAGGGGTGACCACCACTGAAATATAACCATCATAATCAGTTAGATAAAACAAATTCTTTTTATTTTAATTTTAATTTAACTATGTTTTACTTTAAAAAATTCCTATGTAATTTAATTTTAAAAATAATTATTTTTCTTAGACCTAAACCTAAGCTTGTGCATTTATTTATGATAACCAAGAGACCCAAAGGTAGGGTAACCCAAAAAGGAACCCCCATCTCAATATTTCACTTTATTTCACATGGAATAATTTTCAAGGCTTGTAACTATATATTTTTAAACATGTCTCTTTTTTCAAGAGAGCCCATGTTAGACCTTTTTTACATTTTCAGACTTCTAGAAACCCCAGGATGAGTTGACCTAAAATATAACCCTCCTTAATTTTATCTTTTCTTCTATGTGAACTAAAAATCAAATCTTAAAACTAAAAAGGAAATGTACTTTCTCATTTAACATTATTAATAGCCATTAATGGTTGTGTTGGAGCTTAAAACTCCCAAAGACATTTTTGAAAATTAGAACCACTTGGAATATTTCCAAGAAGATGGGTTCCTAAAAAACTAACCCAAACATGCATGTATCAAAATAGAGTTGAAAAATTAAAAAAAAAATTAAAATCTTGGAGACTCCATTAATGGAAATCATCCAAAGATGGGGAAGGAGAAGAGGAATGACTATAGACAAATCTTCCAAAACCTCCTTCCTCTCTTCCTAAATCTGAGATTGAAACATAATGACTCATTTGAAACCTTTATTTCCCTCCATAAGGATTGATAAGGTTTCATCATCATCAACTGAATTCTTTAGTCAAGTTAGAAAGGATTCAATGGATGAGATGGAGTGATCCATCCTTAGGGAGATAAAAAGGACACTTTAGACCCATTCTAAGTTCATATGAAGAGTATGCATCTTCTTATGACTTTAGGTGTGAACTGAGCCCTGTGATTAGGTAGAATGGATTAGGGTCCTCCTTGAACCCCATTGAGAGTTTGGATGAATATTTTGATCTATTGGTTGCTCAAACCCAAATCACTTTACTCAATCATCCCTTTTAGACCTTAGGGTTGTGGGGCCCACTAGATTCTCTTAAAGAGTTTTAGGCTCATATGAGACCTTGTAGGTTGATTAAAGAAAGTGGGGATGACCACTTGTGCATTGTCATCCATGTCATTTATGCATACAAGTCATTTTGACATATTTTGTGTATCTTTCCATGAAGATGGATATCCAATGGGTAATGTAGCTATGTAGAATGTGTATTATACATTCCAAAAATAAAATGGCTTATTTTGTGTAGTTTTAGTCATGTAAAATTTTAGGCATGACATTTTAATATCAAAGCATAATTTAAATACTAAGAGATATATTGATCACTATTCAGTATCATTTCTTCCACAATAAATTGGTGCTTTTACTTTTTGGATTATACACCTCGTTGTGGAGGTAGACATAGTACACATGAAGAGTTTCTTAGACCATGGTCTCTTTAGAAAAGTAAAAAATGTTTGGATTCTTGGATTGGTATCCATGACTATGAGACCCATGTTAATATTATAGTAAATCCACCCATCTACTAGATCATGGGAGGTTTGGTGAAGGCTTGAAACAAAGGTTCCAACTAGGTGCTAGGAAGTCATATGGCTATGAGGGCCAAATGAACATTATCTTGAAAGCAATTTTTTATGTGCTAGGCTAATAGACTTCCCCATCAATTTATACATATGTATATTACTTTTTATGACTTTATAAATACATTATTATGTTGTATTTATCTTGGTTATTAGGACTATGACATTGATCACAACTATATCATAGAGTATCATGTGGACCTAGGGTCAAGATGAGCCTTTATAGGTTCAATAACCACCACTTTCAAGCATACATTGCCTCATCACTTAAGTAAAGTTTGTTAGAGGGTTTATTAATTTTCCTCTCTCCTTGAGTGATGAATTTGGGAATGAATCAAGAAGCATTTTAGTGAATCCATTCCATTTTCTTTAGTTATTGACTCTTACCTTGTGATTATTTCTAAGAAGAGTTTGGGTATAGTTTTTCCTTATGTAGAAAGGCTTATTGCAATAAACCATAGATGGTTAAAAATATGTTGGTACATGTTTAGTTCATATGAAGGACCAATAACCTTATTGTGTTGTACAGGAGTTTTTATTTAAAACCTATCCATGTACATATGATTGTTGTTTGATGTTGTATTCACTTTATGTGATATACTTATGATACCATGTGGTTGGCACTTAGTTGAATGGGTTTACTATAAGTGTTGATATCATTGATGAAATATGAGTTTGTTTTAGATCTAGAGGTAACATTAACCATGAGTGGGTATACCTCCTTATCTGTTAAACATGCTCATGATAAGATTATACTTTTAATTTTATAGCTTGTATGTTAATTATCTGGAGCATATAGTTTATCATGGATTGTGACATCCATTATTTTTTGGGCGTCAACCTTTTTGAAGTAACCCTTATCTCTTTGTGTTGACCATTACATCTTTTTGGTAGTGCATATTTTATAAATGCATGAAAAATATAGTGACATGTGGTAATGTATTAAATGTTCATGATGGTTATTGGATATTTTAATGTCTCACTTTCATAATAATTAAATGCTCTTGTTTGGATTGTGAGTTTTGGACCATCTGGATGAGGAATGCATGTATTGTACATCCATGATTATTCAGAATCAATTTTCTAAAGATGATACATTCTATAGTGGATTTATTTACATATCATCTAAGAGTGTCACTTATATCTTGACCTTTTATATGATGCCTTTTCCCCTTCATTGTAAGGTTATCATTGATTATTATAAAGTTGCACTAAATTCATGTGAGAGTATGATTTCATATTGGATCTAGAAGGATTGCATTTTAGGGCACTATAACATATATGACACATGAGGTTTGAAAGTTAGGATGATTTCTTAGGACCCTTTTTAAGGGGTATTATGGTATGAGTATGTGTCCTTAGGGGAATATGTACCATTTTTAGAGTTCATAATAATTCTTTTGACCACAATTTGTGAGTACCTTTTGGGTAACATGTTGGGTAGGTGAGTACCTAGCATAATTTATGATTTTCATGAATAAGGGTTCCTATAACCTTCTCGATCACCTTAGATCAAACATTCTTGGTGATGGTTAGACATTTTTATTTATAAGAAAAATCATTAGGGACCATTTGTGTTATGTGTAGTAGATATTTTATGAGCATGATATGTTTCTCACTTAAGCAAGTGCGCACCTATTTTATGTAGTTTTGTGCCTTAAAAATATTAATTTTAGGGAATGAGATCTTAGAAGACCCCTCGAAGATTAATACCACCCATGAGAGGTGTGAATACTCCTCATAATTGAGAGAGTGTAGTATGTTATAATTAATGGATTATTTTGTGTTAGGATTTTATTTATAAATGAATATTCCATATGTCCCTTAGAATTTGGGAAGAGGTTGTACAAAAAATAGTATTTCATATTGTCAACCCAAATATATTTGGCACATAAATTACATTGAGGCAAGTTAATACTCTCTAACCATCAAGTGACATTATCATAAGTCTGTTGAGTGGATTTATGTCTCATATAATGTTAAGTGTTACTTCTGATTAGAGTCATGTACCATTAGTGCTAATATGCCTACATTCCTTATAGATGGAGTGGATTGATGCCTCCATGTGATTTATTTATTTATTTCCTATATGATGAAATGTGTTTTGAGATTTTTTACTAACATGTTGGTAAGTGTATGGTGATCTTGGCAACTTGGATTTGTGATGCATAATTTATATCATGAAAGGGTATTAAAGAGTTATGTTTATAGTTATTGATATGATATATCCCTAATCCTCACTTGTGTTCTTACAAAGCCACACTACTCATTATTATTGTATCTAAAATTATGAAATTTTACCACTTGGTGTGACGTACCTTGAAATTGTTTTGGTTCTTGATTGGTGTTTTTAAGTTGATTGGAATCATTTTTTATGGTTTTCCCTAATACGTATTTTGATGTTGTTTAACCATTTATTATTTCAAACATTTATTAAATGTTTAAGCTCCTACTCTTCTTTTTTATCTTCAATTTTGGATTAAATTTGGTTGTTTAGCTATTTTCACTTTAATTATTATTTGGAGTATATTGGGTTGTTTAACCTTTTCATTTGTTCACCTTTTTAGATTGAGCTGGGATACTTAGTCAATTTGAATTTACTCCTTGGATGGATTGGTAAATTTTTAACTTATTAAAATGTATTGTTTTGATGAGCCATTTTTTACACCTTTTCCCTTGTGTGATTATGGGAATAGTAAGTGAGAAGTATCTTGTTAGTTATAGTATGAAATAATCTTATGTCATGTTGATTAACTCGTTGAGAAAGTTGGGAGATGTATTTTTTGTTCCTTCTCAAAATTCTATAAATACAAGGTGAGCCTTAGCCTTGTGTTTTTTTATATTAACATATGTTTCCTCCTAACTCTAAGAGTGATTGAGATGGGTTAGTTTGTGATTTTGGAAACTCCTTGATGTGATTTTATAGACAAGGGTTTTGGGAATCATATGAAGGTCTAAATTCCTCCTAATGATTTGTGTGATTTAGTTTTAGGCATTAGGATGGGTATCTAAAGTCATCTCAATGGTTTATGTGATTAGGATTTGGGCATCAACATGAGTGTTTAAAGTCCTCCCAATAGTGTGTGTTTGGGGTTTTTTCATTGGGACAAGCATCCAAGGTTTTCCTAATGGATTGAGGTATTAGTGTTGGCATTAAAACTAACATCCTAAGTTATCCTAATAGGTTCCTTGATTAGGGTTTGACATCACGATTGTGTGAAAATTCCTCCCAATGGATTAAGGAAATAGGATTTTGGAAAACATGATATATTAATTCCAAGTCCTCCTATTATACCTAAGTGAAGTGTTAGGAAGTGATTATAAATCAAATTCATAAAGTCCTCCTTATATGATTTCATTGATTGGAAATAATAATTCTTATTATTTTATGGGTTAAAGACCCCTTATATTGATATGATATCTTGTGGCTAACCTTGTGGGTTCCATCTACTTAAAGTGTTTACTCTTAATATTTGGATATAATGAATGGGATGAGAAGGAAATTAAAAATCTTTTGGTCCCTTAAGATAAAATAAAATAAATCCTTAAGTTATACTTGAACACAACATTTGACACATTGTAATAAATTCTTTAATATTAAGAAATAAATTTTTGAAACTAAATCATCTTTATTTATGTCTTATCATAACTTGTAAACCCAAAATTAATCAACAACACATAAAATTATGCCTTGAAGTGTAACTCACTTATGATGGAGTTAACTTATCTTTGGCCAAGGATATTTTAGTGTATTGCATTTCAATCTATGCTCTGTTAATACAGATATAATATCATTAACTTAGAGAGACTTATGAGCTAAGTTAGCAAGATTAATTGAGATTGTTAAAACATCCTTAAAACTAGACTTTTGACTTTCATTGACTTTTAAGAGATGTTTGCATAAGGGGAGGGGGATGTGAGGCCCTAATTTTCATAGTTCTAGCTCTATTGTACCTTTTTTATTATGCACATGTTATGTTGTGACATGTTTTTTATGTTATTTGAGACACTTGATATTATGTGTCATATGATTATTATATTACTACTGAGATAATGTGTTATGTATTTGATATTGTTAGTTTTTATTACAAGAGTATGATTTAGATGCTAGTGATACGTGTTTTCACTTTAATCATTGATATGAATGATGCATTAGTGTATTAGTTAAGATAATATTATTTTTTCATGTGATATTAGATTATTAATATATGTATGTTAGTATGTTGAGATAATATTATTATTGTAATGCTTCTATGTATACAATGTGTGTTTGTATATGTTACTTGATATTGTTTCAAATTTAGTTGTTTCAACTATTCTAAGATAGAGAAATTTTGTGTGGAATGATGTGCAAGATTATAGGTGTCCAAACAAGGGATCTTGGACTAATTTGATCATGGTTTTTACCATTCATTGGATGTCTTATGTCCCTACTTGATACCTAAAATTTTATTTATGTGAAAGTGTTCTAGTCACTTATTTTAATTTTTAAAATTATATAATAAATAACTCTATTCATTCCCTCTTTACTCATACCTTAGATATTTATTTAACTCTCTATAATTTCATAATGTTGAAAATGGATTCAAAATGATGTCATCACTTTAAAAAATCAAATAGAATTGAAAATCTAGTATTGGAGGGTCACATAAAGTGAGTTTGTGATATTTTGTGTTAAATTTAGAGTTATTTGACCAATAGGATGTATGGGGGTCTTTTTAGGAGCCCAAAAATACTTTTCATACAACCCATGTGATCATTAATAGAATTGTAATAATGGAATAATTTATTTAGTATGGGTGAGCCATACTTGACCTCATGTCATGTAAGAAGTAGCATGGGTATTTTTAAAAAGAGAAAAATCTATAGAATAATTTTGTGAGAAATAAAGGCATGATAAGCGATAAGTTTCACCTTCTCATTGGCCAAGGATTGAGGGATTTATCTTTAATTAGGTAGGAATCCACTTTTTCATAAATTTTGGGTTATTATTTTCAATTTTGAGAGAGGATCTTGAGCTTGAGGAGGAGAAAAAATATTGGAGTAGAGAAGGATTATTTGTATCAAAGCACTTTTAGGAGGAATGATTACATAGGAACAAGTGGAAGAACAAATGTAGGCTTCCTCACGAAATTATTTTATCCTTTATTTATTAAATTTCTCCTTCTATTCTTATTTGAAAATTTTTAAAGGGTTCAATGACTATTTTCCTTTCCCCATTTTATTTTTGTTTTCCATGACTAGGATTATGGCCACCATGTTTGTTTTTATCCCTTTTAGGGCATGGAGATGACTAATTCCTCATCTTGTACTTTCTATTTTCACATTGACTTGAAATTGTAATGTTATGTTACATAAATAGGCTTAGCTTATGTGTTTGATATATGCATTCATTTGGTAGGGTTAGGACATAAGAACTATGTTACAAAGTCCTAAATGGATTTATTACATGGGGTTTGGGAAATAGAAAATCTAACATTTTCCAAAGTATTTACATGGAAAGGGATAAACATTTTGATAAGGGGAGGTATTCCAACATCTTCCTTCTCCCATCACATTGAGTGGAGAGTATCAATACTCATCTAAAATGAGTGATTCATCTACCTTTTTAATATTTTAACCACTTTTGGCTGCCATGTGTTATAAAATTCTTGAGATTTTTAGTTTGAAATGGATATTTTATTCTTGATTGGGTGTTAGTGTGAGCCCTTGCTTGTAGAGAATAATTATAGGTCATGTTAGGGTGTGGAGCTAAAATCTTCAACTGTTTGCACACACATGAAGAGGATGCTGAAGAACCAGAGCCACCGGCATCGGTAGTATGACCGATGTCAGTCAGATGTAGTGGAGAAGGAGATCAGCGATGGAAGGAAGTCGGCCGACGTCGGTAGCACTAGACAAGCAGGGATCGACGTCGATCGCCTGTGCGGTCCAGAACTGTTCGTTACATGAACAGTTAGTTAGTTGAACCAAGTGTTTGCATGTTAAGGGGCTATTTTAAGTCGCGAGCTGTGTGTCTAATTTTAGTAGTTAGATTTCTATTTTTGTAACCATGGGATTCTATTTAAAGACCCATGAGGCATGTATTGTTTTTATAAAATTGATCAAGTAAGAGCATTGAAGGAAGCAAGGTCAAGGAGATCTACAGGTGTAAGGTCAAGGAGATCAGCTGAAGCATTCAAGGAGGGATAGCAACTCAGGTTGTAGAGTTGGTTTTGTGTTGAGCAAGAGAGAGAGGGAAGAAGGTCTTGAGGTGTGGCAAGCCTTTGAGGTGGAGGGAGAAGTGGCATCTTCCTTATTTGTATTTTCTTCTAGTATTATCTAATACAAGAGTGTGTATTATCTCTCAAATTCTTTACTGTCTCATGTTTCTAGTTTCTTAATCATTCTGGTATATTTCCATGTTTAATTGCTTATATACAAGTAATCAATTGTGCTTCTGTTGGATAAGGGGCCTCCTATCAGTTGGTATCAGAGCTACGGTTTGCAGGAAGTAGGTTATTGTTTTTGATTACAGGTCATTCACAGGGTTTTCTGATTGAGTGGGAGTTCAGCAATGGCAGAAGAAAGTAAGCTACGAATGGAGAAGTTTAACGGCAAGAATTATCAACACTGGAGGATGCAGATTGAGGACTATCTGTATCAGAAGGATCTGTACTTACCATTGGGTGGGGTTGCATGCAAGCCCACAGATATGAAGGATGAAGAATGAAATGTTCTTAATCAGAAGGCTCTCGGTTCCATAAGGTTGAGCCTTGCATTGTTTGTGATTTCCAGCTTATCACAGTGCAAGACAACGGAAGAGTTGATAAAGTCCTTGGCAAATTTATACGAAAAGCCCTCAGCTTCTAATAAGGTATACCTTATGAAGCAACTATTTACTTTGCAAATGCAGGAAGGTGGTTCAGTACATACTCATCTCAGTGATTTCCATGGTTTGGTAAACCAATTAGCTTCAGTCAATATTGTTTTTGATGATGAGGTAAAGGCTCTCTTGATTTTATGTTCTTTGCCTGAAAGTTGGGATGGTATGGTTATGGTAGTAAGTAATTCTGCATCTGTTTCTAAAATCTTAAAAGTTGATGATGTTGTGAGTGTGATCTTGAATGAATAAATACGTATGAGAAGCATAGGTGAATCATCAGGGAATGCTCTAAGTGTGGAAAGTAGAGGAAGGCAAAAGGAGAAGATTGAGCAAGGGAAATCAAGGTTGGGAAGGAGATCTGAGTCCAAAGGTATTACCTGTTGGTTTTGTGGAAAGAAAGGACATACAAAGAAGGAGTGTTGGTTGAGAGATAAAGAGAATCAGCATGCAGGTATTGAAGAAGCAAAGGATGCAAATATTGTGGTACAGGATGCTCTCATACTTTCTTTGGATAGTCAGGTAGGATCATGGATATTAGATTCTGGTTCATCTTTTCATGCATCCCCAAATAGAGATTTGTTTCATGAGTATGAACAGGGAGACTTTGGAGTGCTCTATTTAGGGGATGGTACGCCTTGTCAGATAGTTGGAAAAGGGAAAGTGCAGCTGAGATTGCAGATTGACAACACATGGGTGTTGAAGGAGGTCATGCATGTTCCAATTCTGAAGCAGAGTTTGATTTCTATAGGAAGGTTGGGTGATGAGGGATGCACAATAACCCTCACAGTGGACTCTTGGAAGGTTACCAAGGGAGCACTTGTTTTAGCAAGAGGTAAGAAAGTAGGTACTCTTTATCTATCTACTTGTATTACTGATTCTACTTCTGGTACAGATTCAAAGATGTGGTCTAATAGGCTGGGTCACATGAATAAGAAGGGAATGGAAGTTCTTGATTCAAAAGGTATGTGTTCAAATTCAGAAGGCATAGATAGAATTCATTGCAGGAAAAGGAAATTTGAGGCTTTTGATAAGAACAAGGAAGTCTTGGTGTTTTTGGAGGAGATGAAGGCTAGAGAATAGTTACAGGCACTGAATAAATCTGAGCAGGGCAGCATGGATAGATATTTGATCCAAGAAGAGTTCACAGATGAAGAATTCATCACTCACGAGAACACACAGGCACCGATGTCAGTTACTTGGAACCGACATCGATCAGTCAGACACCAATATCAGTCATGTGCAGACCAGCAGGGTCGGTAGGTCAGGCAGGAGAAGTTCGACATCGATCATCAGGACTGACATCGACAGGGGGGACACCGGCGTCGGCCAGGGAAATGATGTTGGCAGTCAGGGTCAGTGCAGGGAACCAACATCGGTCGGGAGCAGACTGGGAGATGGCCGACATCGGTCACTGGAATAGATGATGGGTGGACAGTTGGTTGTCAAGGAGTCTCAAACACCCATATGGAGGTTAGAAAAGGTAGAATCCAAAAATAGTGGGAGCTTGACATGGATGAGGAGTGTGAGTCCTTCGAGTAAAGCCAAACAGGTATTTGTTGGTGGAGTTGTTAGCTGGATAGAGGGATGGATTCCCGTTTTAGAGAAGAGAGTGGATGGACATCTGAGACAGAAGGCTATGGTATATGGTCTTGAGTTAGCTGCATGGCAATGGAGGTTTGACCATTGTATTTTATCTTTACCAGGTTGGATAATATTAGCTACATTATCTTGTTACTGTATTGTGTTACTTTTTACAGGGTTTCATATATAGGGAGTTTTCTGAGCTAAGGGTAGAGTTGGTTCAGAAGTATGTCATGAAGAATTTGGGAGCAGTAAAATTCTTGTGGCATAAGTGACAGGTATAGCATCACAGGTTTGCATGGTGGTTGGTCTTCAAAGGTGATTTTGAAGAGGGATACAGGGCTTAAGGAACAAAATAGATGGTGTACAGGTACAGGTACAAGTTGCAGCTGTTTATCTCTAAGTGGGAGATTGTTAGGGTGTGGAGCTAAAAGCTTCAACTGTTTGCACACACATGAAGAGGATGCTGAAGAACCAGAGCCACCGGCATCGGCAGTATGACCGACGTCGATCAGATGTAGTGAAGAAGGATACCGGTGATGGCAAGAAGTTGGCCGACGTCGGTAGCACCAGACAAGCAGGGACCGGCGTCGGTCACCTGTGCGGTCCAGAACTGTTCGTTGCACGAATAGTTAGTTAGTTGAACTGAGTGTTTGCATGCTGAGGGGTTATTTTAAGTCACGAGCTGTGTGTCTAATTTTAGTAGTTAGATTTCTATTTTTGTAACCATGGGATTCTATTTAAAGACCCATGAGGCATGTATTGTTTTTATAAAATTGATCAAGTAAGAGCATTGAAGCAAGCAAGGTCAAGGAGATCTACAGGTGTAAGGTCAAGGAGATCAGCTGAAGCATTCAAGGAGGGATAGAAACTCAGGTTGTAGAGTTGGTTTTGTGTTAGGCAAGAGAGAGAGGGAAGAAGGTCTTGAGGTGTGGCAAGCCTTTGAGGTGGAGGGAGAAGTGGCATCTTCCTTATTTGTATTTTCTTCTAGTATTATCTAATACAAGAGTGTGTATTGTCTCTCAAATTCTTTGTTGTCTCATGTTTCTAGTTTCTTAATCATTCTGGTATATTTCCATGTTTAATTGCTTATATACAAGTAATCAATTGTGCTTCCGTTGGATAAGGGGCCTCCTAACAGGTCAAACCTTTTATCCATGCCTTCCACTTTTCCCTTGCCCACTCATTGCCTTACCTTTCACTAGAATGGTAATTTATATGATCATATTTGGGATTCCTTGATTCAAGGGTGTCTAGGGTAGTCACTTAATTATGGAAATAGGATAGGAGGTGAGCTCATCCTCACCTTGGCCTCACAATTACACTTTGATCTCTCTTGAAGTCTATTTTTATCTTTTATGGCCTTGAAAATGTAAATTATAAGAAAAAGTTATTAGTTGGGTTTTAAGCCATTTTTTTTAATATTATATTGTAATAAGTTTGAAAAAAAATAAATGAAAATATGATGTAATGAGTAGGATCTTTCATGTATTATTTTATTATTAAGTGCCAGTTGAAATAAGCAAAAATCAATAAAATGAAATGATTATTTTTATGCTTGAAATATAGTGGGAATATTTGTATGAACAATATGATTCTTTATTTCTTTTTTTTAATTTAACATAAATAAAATTAAATTCTTGTTTCAAGTTCTCATTTAATTGAGTTTCATTAATCCCAAGAGGGACTAGAATCACTTAAATAATTTTTATATAATTGTAAAAGTCCTAATTTTTCCTAGTTTTATTTTAATGTAAAATAGGACTAATCAATATTTTATTATAATTTACAATGTAATTTTAGGATATATGAATTAATAGTTATGAATTTTTAGAGTTAAACTCTTGAAATTTCTTATTTTTTATTTGAAACTCACTGACACTTCATGCAATTTTTTGCATCATAAATAAGGCATAAAAGTGCCTAAACCAATTTTATATGAAAATTTAAAAAATTTAAGATTTGTTTCATTTTATTTCATGATTTTAGGACTTTTATTTTGTTCCTTATGATTTTTCTAACTTTGTATGTTTGAAGGGCAATTCTTAATTTGACATGCCCTTTGGAAAGTCATAGGCCATATTTTGTAGGGTATCCTCTTGTTAGTATTTTGGTCACCCATGTGATCACATGACAAGGGAACAAGGTCATAAAGGCCTACACATTGAGTTTGGTGGTTATTATCATGTAAACTAAGCTTGTGGTGCATGTGAGCACCACCAAAAGGTGAGGGGTAAGCATGTGGCTAATAACCCACATAGTGAACCCACTGCTAGATTAAAATCCATTGGGGAAGTCAACAAGGGTTGATTATTGCCCAACTTTGACCACCATAGTCAGTTAAATAAAATAAATTATTTTATTTTTAAATATTAATTTTTATTGAACTATATTTTTATTTGTAATTTAATTTAAACAAGAACTATTTTTCTTAGACCTGAACCTAAGCTTATGCATTCATTTACTTTAACTTAGAGACTCAGAGGGGGGTAACCCAAAAGGGAAACCCTCTCAATTTTTCAAGATATCTCTCTTTTGTCCAAGAGGCCAATTTATATATTTTTGATAATTGTAGGATTATATAATCCCCAAGATGAGTTGGCCTAAAATTGAATCCTCCTTAATTTTCTCTCTTTATGTGTGAACTAAAAATCAAATCCTAAAATTAAAAATTAAATGTATTATCTTCATTAATCTTTTTGGTAGCCATTAATGGCTATGGAGCTTGAAGTTCCCAAATGTGTTTTCAAAAACAATAAGAGCTTGAAACTACCTAGAATATTTCTGAGAGTATGGATACCTAAAAATCCAACCCAAGTATGCATGTATAGAAATATATCTACAAAATGAAATAAAATGGAAAAAAATACTAAAATCTTGGAGACTCCATTAATGGCAGTTGTCAAAGGATGAGGAAGGAGAAGAGGGATGACTATGGATAAGTCATACTCTAAAACCTCATTCATGTCTTCTTAAATTTGATATTAAAACATAATGAATGATTTGAAACTTTTATTTCCATCCATAAGGAGTCCTAAGGTTTTTACACCATTGACCAAATATGATGGTCAAGTTATAAAGGATCCAAAGGCTAAGATGGAGTGCTCCATCCTTAGGGAGAAAATCAAGGACACTTTAGATCCCTTTTAAGTTCATATGAAGAGTATGTGTCTTATATCTAAGTATGTTTCTAAAATTCAACTTAAAAATAGATTCAAGTTATGAATTTAGGGGAGAATTGAGCCTTATGATTGGTTGGAATCACTCGAGGTCCTCCTTGAACCTCATTGAGAGTTTGGATGAATCATTCAAGCTAGTGGTTTATTTAAACCACCTATTTATTCAAGAATCCATTTTATAACTTAGATTTATGGGTCTTTATAAGTTTATTTATAGATTCATAGGCTTTTTTGGTATCCTATAGGCTAATTAGAGAAAGTGCGGCCAATATGGTTGTTTAGAAATCATGTTGTCATTTAGTCATGTGAGTTTTTTTATACCTGACACATCTCATGCCATAAATATGGGTATCCAATTGGCAATGTATTATTTTAAAATGTTCATTGTACATTCCAAAAAAAATTGGCATATTTTTGTGTGGTTTTAGTCATGTGAAATTTTGGACATTATTGACATGTTTTTTGGCACACACCAATAATATAGGCTTGTCTTGTGACTCACCTCTCTTGAAAGGAGATTCTCTGGAATATCCCTAAGGTTTATATATATGTATTCTAAGTGCACTAACCTTCAGAAAATGACTCATTATGACTATTTTGTTTAATGGGCATTTGTTGGTTCTACCAATTCTAGACTTCAAACATGGGTTTCAGTAGGTTTTGGGTACTTAAACAATGTAAAATGAGGTGTGATTGTTGTTTTTTTTAAATGGGTTTTGTGTGGGTTGAGAATGGTGGAGTATGAATTCATTCATTCAATAATCTAATTATAGGAAACTAAAATAGACAACATTGCACTTGTAACTTTCCCAATAAATCAGTTTTCAAGTTTTTGCATATGTATGTGTTCAATTGATTTGGTATACATTCATTCCATTTATTAAGTTTTCATTCAACAACACAATAATATTAAATAGAAGAAAATAAAAACCATATAGATATTCATTCAAATTCCCATTGTTATCAAAACCTAGACTAATAAATTGATAAAATAAATAGCAAATGATAAGGGGAAGAGGATAAAAATAAAAGCCTATAATAATAGTAGCAAATTTGATGTCCTGATCATACAAACTCCATAAATCAATCTTTGATCCAACCAATATATTCATAATCAAAATCAAGGCTAATGCAAGCTTCTAGTGAGAGAAAATAGAAAGGAAACATCCACAATCACTATATACATGAGAAAATTGAAGAGAAAACACTTCCAAGATTTTTATTTATCAATATTTATCATTTCATAAATTATAATTAGAGTCCAATATAATAGATCCCTCAAAATTTTACAAGCATGATAGTAGGAGAGGAGTTGAGGGAGAGATTAAGCTACTAAAGTATGAAAAATTGCATAAAAATGAAAAGAGGATAGACAAATCTCTTGTGTTTGGAGAAAAATCCAACCCTTTGAATGTCAAAATGAATCAATATATAGAAATTGGGCTTCCATGGGGGAGATTTTCCCTCTAAAACCATACAACCACCTTCATTAATGCTCTAGCTACCTCCTTGGCCAACCTTTCCTTCCAAATTCCCACTTTTACTATTCATTTCCTATACAATACCAAAAAATGAATTTAAGACTTGAAATTACAAGAAATGAATAGTAAATTGGGCACAAAATCTGAATAGGTTTTTAACTAGGAAAATTTATGCAAAATTGAGGATACCAAGGCATCTATGATGGAGTCACATTTTCAAAAAAAAAATGATTTTGGTTCAACATCATATGCTCAAGTTATGCCCAAAATGAAATCCATGTTAAAAATGGCCCTAATAGACCTATCCAATATTTTGGCATGCGTAGGTTCATATTTTGGTGTTACTATTCATTAAGTTAAATCCTAGTGTTAATCGAGCTTTGAAAGCCTGAATAACACTAGGGGACCCTTTGAAAATTCTAATAGACCTAAAATCTATTTTAAAGCTTGATTATAACTAATCATTATAGGTGGGAAAATAAAATTTAAATAACCCATAGGTCATAAATCTAATCAAGACATTTTGAACAATCTACATGGGGTTTTGGCAGGAAAAACAAACTTTGGGGGTCCCAAGACCCAATCAAGCTTGGGAGCCCAATTACTTCCTTGGTACTTATGTCCAATGTTTCCACATTCAATGTGCATTTTTAACCTCAAAAAAATCTATTCATCTTTTCAAAGGTTGTGGCCATGTTTTAATCATGGTTTCTAGTGGGCAAAACCGTGAATACATTGTGATCAAGAACTGGGGGTGAAAACCTTAATGAAGAAAGCTTCAAGGATTTGATGGGGTAAAATATTGATTAATATATAATATGATTAAGGCCTTAAAACACAAACCCAATTGGGTTTTTATCCCTGGTTAGGTCTATAGGGAGCCTTGGAGGCTCCCCAAGACCTAGTTAGGGAAAAAACTCGACTAGA
Source organism: Torreya grandis (assembly GCA_037957365.1). Lineage (NCBI taxonomy): Eukaryota > Viridiplantae > Streptophyta > Pinopsida > Cupressales > Taxaceae > Torreya > Torreya grandis. Next base: position 463,377 of record JARHVA010004266.1, read on the forward strand.
AAATGACCCCCCCCCATGGACTTTCCTAATACCTAGGTAGTAAATATTTCCCAATTACAACTACAACCATTTATTATGATGAATAATGACCTAATCAGGGAATACAACCCCAACTATAACTATAAGACCCTTCCCATTCAATGTTAGACCTATCTGAGCCTTAAACCCTGATTGGTTAAGGAATTTGATGAAAACATCCCCCAAGACCTATTCAAGATTTAGAAGCCCAATTAGGTGTGGGGATTTAAAAAAATCAAACTTAGACAAATTTTTTCATGGAAATATTGATTAGACTGGGAATTAATATTTGAACTAGCATAGACCTAAATGGATAATTTGATGAGTTTTTCACTTAAGACTAAGAGGATTTTATAAGTACAAAATGAGGGTCCAAGAGATGTCTTGGGGTAAAGGGTCAAAAATGAAACTTGTTTGAATGAAGCTAGTGAATATGATGGAGTAGGTTTCAAAGGCTCAAATGGTTAAAAAAACCAAACTTACCACTTGAGAGAAATTGAGAGGCTAGAGTAAGTTAGAGAATTCCTATCTCAGAAACCTAACAAGTGGGATAAGTGCCATGAAAATACATTTTCACTCAAATAGAAAAACATGAAACTTATCCACATGAGAAATAAAGATAATATGGGATGTGTTATATAGGTATAATAGTCACATAAATAAAATTACCACCCTGAAGTGGCTATAGGGAGTTGAGAGAGTAGGTAGGCAAGAATGTCATGCAAGTGGAAGTGCAGCAAAACTCCGCTTCAAGGCCAAGTGTTATATATGAAAATTTATCATTCAGGTTTGGTCATCATAATAATATAGGCTTTAGGAACCCAAATTTCATGGATATAAATATGAGCCCCTAGATTAGGCTAAAATACATAGGAGAGCTAAGAGAGCCAAGCTTTAAATGCAAATTTAGAGGTCATAACTCTAGTTTTACGTTGAGTGTAAAATACAAAATTGACTTGCATGGATGTGGTGTTTCCAATAGTGATAGTTTTTATTCCTAGTTTTGTATGAAAATTAAGATGATCCACCAAAGGAAATTATGGTTTTGAGACCAATGAACTGTGAATGCAAGTGAGAGTAGAGTAAAAGGTCAAAAAAGTTCCCTAATTTTTGGAAGAATTAAGGCATGTTGTGCAAGCAACAAAAAATGGTGATTCTATTATAAAATACTCCTAAGTATTTTGAAATGATATAAATGTGTCTACAAACCTAGATTATCTATCTAAGCCTATGAATGGAACATAAATGGATTTGAGGTATGAGAAGATGGTAGCACCTAAAAAACCAAATCAAACATTCTCATTGACTAGATGTGTGAAAATGAGTTAATTTATCACTTTTTAGAGCTTATAAGGACTAAACTACATATTTGATCATCAAGATAGTGAATCCTACCTAATAATTATTTATTGTACATTTATCTACTACTATATAGGTGTTAATATCCAAAATGAGTTGCCTCTTATCCCACTCTAGGCCTTACTCCTATACAAATCAGGTTAGAAAGCATGTGGTGGAGTTGCCTAAATCACCTAGAATCAAGTTTTTCTATAAATTACTATCTTTATTTTATTTTTTTTCTTGATTTATATTTTCTCTTTCATGTTTAACATTTTTATTTTGTTTTGGGGATCATTGTAGCAAGTAAAATGTATAACTATAGATTTTTTACCCTAGATATTCATCATAGCAGGTTCATCCAAACAAACCTAGAAACCATTGAGATGTGAATTTTATGCTTGGATTTGAGAGAATTTATTAATTGACTAGATATATTTACCCAAATTAACCCCAATTAAATAAATTCATCAAACATATGATAGCTATAATTTTAAAATCAATTCAAAAATAAAATCAAATTCTATAAACTACTCAAGGCACTTACGCACCATAAGCATCACTCAAGCTACCTATGTATAATCCTTTAGTTCTTCATTACTTTGACTAATATGGGAACCTAAAGGTAAAAATAGGTGGACCAGACCAAAAAGAGACAAATAATGTTAGATTGGCAATAAAATGTGAGAAAGTGAGAAAAGCAATCCTAAACTAACAACAGAGCAAGAAAGAAAAGAAAAAAAAGTAGGAAAGGGAAAAAGAATTTATTTATAATAAATTATGAGGCTAATTATATCCTATAAGTAGTGTTTAAGGAACTATCCATAATATTCAATGGTATGTCCTTACCAATTAGACACCTTAGGCAAATTGCATTATTTCCTATTATTTCAAAGATTTAGTAGGGACCTAACCATAGGGCATCAAACTTGCCATGTTGTCCCTTTTTATTGTGAGCCTTATCCCAGACAAGGACTAGGTCAAAGATTCTAAAGGCTTTCACATTTTCTCACTTTTCAAACCAACATTTGACAACCTCTTGGTGCTTGCTAAAATGTATTAGGGATGCATCACATTTTTCCTCAAGTTATATCAAATTAAGCAAACAAGATTTTATCTTATCTTTTATTTTGAGATGATATCTCATAAACTGTAACATAGGGATTCTTAGATTGACTGGAAATATGGATTCTTGGCCATAGACAAGGTGAAATGATGGTGATGTTCCTAGGGTTTCCTTAATATTTGTTTTATTAAACCATAAATAAAAATTCAAAACATTGTGCCAGTCCTTAGGGTTCTTTTATAAGATCTTCTTAATTACATCAAGCAAATTTTTATTAGTCGATTCTGCTACCCCATTACCCTATGGATAATAATTGGAAGAGAGTTTTATAATTACCTATTTTCATATGCCCATTCATTGAATTGAAGAGCTGAGAAATTAGGACCATTATCACATGTCAGGGTAACTAGCATCCCAAACCTAGTGATGATGTGTTCTTCAAGGTAGTTCATTACCACATCAGTTTTATAGTTCTTTCATGCTTTAGCTTTAGTCTAATAGGTAAAATAGTAAATTTATGTAAGAATGAACTTGTGTCATGTGGATGATTTAGCATTGATGACACTCATGAAGTATAATAGCCACTTTGTAAATGTCTAAATCTCAATAACCAACTATAAAGGCATAATAAGAGTACACTCTCTATGTGAGGCAACTTGGCAGGTATGATAGATCTATACATGAACATGTGCATCTTTGAAAACATGAAGCTATTAATACCCTAGCCTGAGTATCTAATGAGCTATAAAACTTCCTGATCTATGACCACTTCTATATTTTCCATTTAAATAACTAAGCTACAATTGCTTGTTAGTTCAAGCATCTTAGATATATGCCCTCATGATTTATTTTGTATAATATGCCTACTTTGATCATGAAGTTATTAATTTTGAGGTATAAGGCTCTTCTCCATGTTGAATTCAAATAGCATGGACATTCATTATTTAGTTAGTAGACCACATTTTAGTATCATTCATCATTAGTAATATCTTGTAATGTGTATTTTTGGTAGGCTATCTGTGGGTCTAATTCAACCATGGCCCTATTAAGTCCTTGACCTCTTACAATTTTCATTGTCTATATCTCTATGTCAAACTTTTGGATAATGGTCATCCATTTTACCCTTTGCTCACTCAATTTTTTTTACATCAACATATTTTTTATTGATGGTTTAGGCACAACTACAAATACCTTGTTGCATATAATGTAGTGTTTGAACCTTTATATGACTTTGATTAAGGAAAATACTTGTTTTTCAATCATTGAGTATCTTATTTCATTATTGTGGAGGGGAAAAATTATGAGTTAGATAGTTATCTCATCTCTATATTCTTTCCTTTATGTTAAAATAGCATCGCTAGAGTTTTATGAGGTGAATGAGTAGATATAGAAGGGATATGTATAGTCAAGACTGATTAACATCAGTGTGTTTAAAAAAAAATCTTGATTTTTATGAAACATGCTTGTGCTTTAGTTGTGCATTCAATATTTGCATCCTTATTTAACATGTTATTTAGTGGTCAAACTATCTTTGCAAATCCAAAAATAAATTTCCTAATGAAGTTGATCTTGCTAAAGAATGACTTATATTATTTTCTACTTCTAGGCAATGGAATTTTTATAATTTCTTCCACTCTTTTAGGATCTATAGATATGCCTCTTTTTGAGATGATGTGGCCAAGAAACTTACCTTTATTTACCTTGAAAATACACTTCTTTGGGTTGAGAGAGATTCCATGATCTATGCATCTCTTTAAAACTACTCTCAAGTCTTTTAGATGGTCTTTTATGTTCTTGGAGAATACTATTAAATCATCTATGTATATGACTATGCATTTACTAATAAGGTCCTTGAATGTAATATCCATGGCACATTGAAAGGTGGCACCCATATTGATCAAGCCAAATGGAATCCTCTTATGTGTGAATGTACCCCACTTAGTTTTAAATGATGTCTTAATCCGGTCCTCATAATTGACCACTACCTAGTTGTACCCTGAGTACGCATCTAAGAATGACATCATTTTGAACCATTCACTATTTGTAGAACTTCATCTAGTGAGGTCAATGGGTAATTATTATTTTTGAGGCCTTCTTCAAGTTGAAAAAGTCCACATATAAACTTGTATCTCTACTTTTATTTATAACCAATACCAAATCAGCCACCCATATGGAGTGCCAAATAGGGAAAATTATCCTTTCTTAGAGTAATTCTTACACCTCTTTGAATATCAATGGTTCTAGTAGTGGATTGACTGGTCTTTGTCTTTGATGAAATGGTTTCACCCCTAGATTTAGAGGAATATTATGCATGAGAATAGAAATTTTAAACACCTTAAAGTCCTTATAACACTATTATATAACATCTCTAAAGTCAGTCTTGGACAAAGTATTATTTTCTTTTTTAATGCACATGTGCTTATAATCACATTCTTTAAGTCATTGGAATTTCCTAAGTTTTAATTTTGGTGAAGCATACATTTGGTGGGGGTTGATTTCCCTTTTCACCCTAGTAATCCATATCAAATAGTTTTTATAACGAGACAATTCCCTTAAGTATACTATTTTTTTTCAAATTTATGACCCATTCCTCATCGAGTTTGAACTCTTCTATGTTATCGTCATCTATGATCTAAGACTCAAATATATTTGTGTTGGTGATGAAGTTGATAATATGTTAATAATCATTAAACACCTAGAAGTTCTAGACATTATCAGGGATAGAAGGAGTAGAGACCAACTCCATGGAGAACCTTCTTAACTTGGAGTTAGTTATAGGTTCAAGAGTACTTACAGTTTGAGTTAATGCATCCATCATGTAATTTATTCTATAGGGAAAATTTTGAATCAAAATCCTCTATCAAGTTCCACACTCATATATGGTATCTAGATAAATTCTTTCCATTACAATAATATTGGATTTTAACTTGCTTAACCACCAGTTTAGAGTCACTAAGTACTTTGAGATTCTTAACTTTATTATATAGTGGAAATAGGAGACTATGAACTAGTGTCTCATACTCAATTATGTTGTTCAAAGTAACAAAATTTTAAGTGAAATGTAGCCAAATAAGACTTACCTCTAGGATTTATGAGCTCAACACTAGCTCCACATCCACTCTTTGATTTAGAACCATCAAATTTCAGTATCCAAAAATGATTTTTTAGCTATATGTGTAAGATTCTAAAGCATTGGTGTTATTACAACATTAATTTCTTCATTGGATTTCTCAATGCTAATTGGGCGTACATCTTGTTTCATGATTGATAAGGACCTATTGGATAAGTCCTTATTGGTTAAGTGAATATAATGTTATCTATAACAATAATTTTATCATCATGAGAGCTCAAAAACTCCTTAACTTCACTTGGATATCTTTTATAAAGCTTATTTATTTTTGACTCAGCAATCCCCATTACTAACAATAGTTGTTGGTAGCCTTATTTTTCACCTAGACTAGCTGGTTTCACCTCCTCATGTATTATGATAGCACTAGGAAATGAATTTATTTTAGGTTCATAGAGGAAATTATCTTCATCTAGTTGATCTATCTCTTCAATTTTTGAACTTTCATGTATAGACAACATGTTAAAATAAGACTTCTTGTAGGTTGTTTCCTCTTTCTCAAGTGTGTATACCTCAAGATCTAATTCTTCAAATAAGTTTTCATTATTTTTGTTATATTTCATTATCATGAGTCATCTTAGGCTCACGTTAAATTCTAATTTGATTAGGGATGCCTTTCCATGGGAGCCACATGTGAGAGAAATATGTTTCCATATAACCATTCAGTGTTCTAGATAAATCCCTACTCAGAAGCATGTCATAAGCATCAGGTATATCCACTACCTAAATGTCAATGAACTTTTGTACCCTCAGATCAAAGGCCAACTACATATCAATGTGATTTATCTAACCAATAACCTGGACCTCTAATTTTTCCAATTGAACCACCTTCCTATTTGATTTTACAAATGTTAGGCCCAACTACTAGCAGATAACATACCACACAACATTTATAAAATCACTTGAATCTATCAAACAATTGTGCAAGTTTTGGAAAAAAATATGTATTTTTAGAAAGAAAGGAGGGATTTCAGTTTCCTCTTTATATATTGCCATGTGAGCATTAGTTTTCTTACTAGCTTCTTTCCCTTTAAGAGAAGATAATTCTTTGAGAAACATGTTCTTTTGGTTTGATATTTGAATTAAGTCAAACATTATGATGTTGGCCTTAGTTTTCTTTAGGTCATATACTATGATGTATCCATGTTTTCTTGACTCTACTAGTTTGTCACTCTGTGGAGGTGTGGAATTGTTCTTAGGTTGATAGGACATAGTAGGCCCTATATGTGGAAATAGGTTATTATTTGAGTTTTCATCAATCAGAATTGGATTATTATTTGGAGTAGAAGTAGTCAACAAAGCTTGAAAATTTCTCATCAACTAATATTTTTCCCCTTTGAAACTATTTAAAATCATGGGACTCATCCAAGTTTTCTTCTAGTTTATTATCACTTTTGAATGTAAAATCATAAGTCTTCAAGACTAAAGTTGTTCCAAAGTTACCTCCACCTTAATTGGAGTTGTTTTCAAGTGCAGGGACTAGTTCTAAGTTATCCATTTATTTCTAGAAGATATTTGAGGCACAAATTAATTTCTCACAATAAATATTATCATGGTTCATTGTATTATATATCCTACATCAAGTGGGTAGTGCTAAATCATCCAAGTTCACTACATTGGAAGTGATGATATTGTTATTATCTAATGGGCTAGGTACACCTCTATTAGTTGGCCTCATGTCCTATTTTCTATTGGTTTATTTGAAGTTGAAATTTCTACTTGGTAGTGGGTTTTTTTCATTCTAACTGGTATTTTATGCCACTTGTCTATGTAACTTAACCATGTCATTTGTTAACCTCTAAACCATTTATTGTAAATTGGCTACTTTAGGGTTCACAACAACATTCCATGTGTTTCATGCTTGTAGTTATGGGTTAGACATAGGTGCACTAGAATTTATAAATGTAGGTATAGTAGGATGTGATTAATTGTTAGTGTTGTTAATAGATGTTTGGTTATTTAGAAATGATTGGATAACCTATTGATTGCTAGTAGAAATAGTGTAACCACTAGTGTTAGGCATGGTAGTAGTGTTTTTGTATGCCATGGGGATAAGTTTTTGATTGTTTGGATGTATAAAAATGTGTTTAGGAAGTGTATAAGGTATAATTTTAGGCATGTAGTTCATAGGTGTTAGATTGTAGACTAGGTTTGGGCTTGCATACAAGGCACCAAGGATCAGATTCATCAATGGTGTATGGTGATGAAGTGCATGATTGGCCATGGGATCTGATTAAAAGCACTTGGTTGACCTATTTAAGGCAAAGGACCCATTCTATAACCTTTTGGAACCATTTGATGCTCAATATTAATATCCTCATTATAAGCTAAGTTATGGTCATTGAGTCTAAATCCCTCATTTATGTTTGTATTTTAGTTATTTATATTTGAGTGTATGGGGATTTTAACCTTTGATAAAGATTATGGAAGCATAAATTTAAAACACTCATAGGGTCATTTGGCTCCCTATGGGCAGCCACAAAGTGATGATATAGGATAGTCAAGTCAATGGATAGTTAGAAGTGGTTAATAAAAATAGTTTCAAGATAATTCTAGGATATGATAGATGCATTTAGTGGCCCAAGATACCAAGCATAATCAACCTCACCTAAAGAGAAAGGAAATAGGTGTCAAGCCATGTCCTCATGTTGAATTTATGTTTAGATAAAGGCATTTGTGAATGGTTGAATGTGTTTCATGACTATTTCAAACCCATTAGGTGTATATTTTGGGCAAAATTTATCAGGATTCTTTGATAAGTCATGAGCAGGCCCTAGGAAGTTCATAGGGAATCCACCTTCACCAAGACAATAAGTATTAATTACCATTAGTGAATTTTAAAGGGAAGTAAAGGGATTGATAAATCGAATTACAATAGTAGGTGAGCTATTAGATAAGTGGATTTGTCATCTTTTTTATTTCCCTTTATTTATCCTCAGTTTTTAGTTTTTAATGAGTTCTAATAACTCAAAATGAATTCGTGCAGAGTTTGATCTCATGGGTATCCATATACTTTTTAGTTTATCTTTTAGACTACCTAACCATGGGTAATTCTCTTAAGTGTTCAAGTTTTAAATTTTCTACTAGAATTTTAGTTTTAGGTTCATTGGCCCTCTTTTTAGCACCAATTCTATTGACATGCATTTTGGCATGAACCAAAATTTTAAGCTCATCTCTTGACTCATCTCTATTGAAATAATATTTTTGGGAATCTCAATAAGGTTTGTATCTACCTATTCTAGGTGTACTGACCTTCACTCAATGGCTTGTTATGACCATTTCATTCAAGGGGATTTTGTTGGTTTTTCCAATCCTAAACTTCAAATGTGCGACTCATTGGTTTTTTGTACCTAAAAAATGTAAAAGAATGGACATTTGTTATTTATTTTAAATGGGTTTTATGTAATTTGATAATGGAGTATGCATTCATTCATTCATTCATTTAGTAATCTGATTGTAGGAAACCAAAATAGACAACATTTCACATGAAACTTTCCAAATAAATTAGTGCTCAAGTTTTTGCATGGTGTGTATGTGTTCAATTGATTTGGTATACATTCATTATATTGATTAAGTTTTCATTCAAAAATTCCATAATAATCAATGGAGTAAAATAAAAGCCATACAAATATTCATTTAAATGCCAGTTGCTATCAAACCTTAAACTAACATATTGATAAAATAAATAGAAAAATATAAGGGGAAGAGGAAGAAAATAAAATCATGCATTAATGGTAGAAAAATCAATATCCCAATCATATGAAATCCACAAATTAGTATTTAATCTAACCATTATATGTATAATCAAAATCAAAGCCAATGCAAGTTTTTGAGGAGAGCAAACATGGAAGGAGCAACCATAACCACTGTATACATGAGCAAATTGAAGAGAAAACAATTCTATGCTTTCTACTTCTCAATATTCATCATTTTGAAAATTAAAATTGGAGTATAATATAATATATCCCTAAAAATTTCACCATCACTATGGTAAGAGAGGATTTGAGGGAGAGATTAAGCTATTAAAGCATGAAAAATTGCATAAAAATAAAAAGGGGTTGGCACAATCTCTTGTGTGTGGAGAAAAATCCAACCCTTTGAACATAAAAATGAAGAAATATATAGAAATTGGGCTTTTATGAGGGATATTAACCATCCAAAACCATCCAACATCCTTAATTAATTCTCAATCTACCTCCTTGGCTAGCCTCTCCCTCCAAATTCACCACTTTCAATGTTCATTTTTTATATAAGACCAAAAAATGAAGTTAAGACTTATCAAAGAAATGAATAGTAAATTGGGCACAAAAATGCAAACATGTTTTAAACTAGGCAAAACTATGTAAAATTGAGGATATTGGGGCATCCATGATGGATTCACCTTTTCAATAAAATAAATAGTTTCATTTTTTGACACTGTATGCTCAAGTTATGGCCAAAGAATGAAAGGTAGGTTAAAAATAGCCTTGGTAAACCTATCCAAGATTTTGGCATGCTCAGGTTTATATTTTGGTATATTATTCATTAAGTTAAATCCTATTTTTAATCAGGATTTAAAATCCCTAATAATACTAGGAGACCCTTTGAAAATGATAATAGACATAAAAATTATTCAAAATCCTGATTATAACTAAGCATTATAGGAAAGAAAACAAAATTTAAATAACCCATAGGTCATATACCTAATTGGGAGTTTTTGAATGATCTACATAGGCTTTTAGCAAGAAAAACAAACTTGGGGTCCCAAGAATTAATCAGGCTTAGGACCTCTGATTACTTCCTCAAGAATTTTTTCTAATGTTTCCATATTTAATGTAAGGTTTAAACCCTACAATAGTCTATCAGTTTTTCAAAGGCTTTGGCTATGTTTTAATCACAATTTCTGGTGGGTAAGAGGTTGAATAAATTGTGATTAGGGAACTAGGGGTGAAAACCCCAATGAAGAAAGCTTTAGGGATTTGATGGGGAAAAATATTGATTAATATATACTAGGATTGAGGCCCCTAAATGTAAACCCATATGGGGTTTGATCCCTGATTAGGTCTACAAGTAGCCTTTAAGGATTCTTGAGACCTAGTCAGGGAAAAACTTAACTAGCAAAGGACCCCCCAAACTTTCCTAAGACCTAGGTGGGAAATATTTTCCAACTACAATTATAACCACTACCTATGATGACTAATAACCTAATCATGGAATAAAACCCTAATTATAACTACCAAGACCCTTCCCATTCATCTTAGACCTATTTGGGCTCAAAACCCTGATTATTTAAGGAATTTGATGAAAACATTCCCCAAGACCTATTTGGGCCTTAGAAGCCCAATTAGGTCTAGAGATTAAATTTTTTTCAAACTTAGACAAAATTTTCCATGGAAAGATTGATTAGGATTTGGCATGAATATTTTAACTATCCTAGAACTAAATGGATAATTTGACAAGTTTTTCACCTAGGACCAAGAGGATTTTGCAAGTACAAAACAAGGGTCTAGGAGACATCTAGGAGCAAAGGGTTGAACATAAAACTTTATTAAATAGAGCTAGTGAAGATGATGGATTATTTTTTGGAGACCAAAATTGAATATAAACCAAAATAATCACCTAATATAAACTAAGAGGCTAGATCAAGTCATAGAATGCCTTCCTCAAAAACTTGGTAAGTGGGATAAGTGCCCTGAAAATGCATTTTTACTCAAAGAGAGAAACTTGAAACTTTTATACATGATCAAGATGGATAGTATGGAACATGTTTCATAGGTCCAATAGGGACATAAATAAAATTGACCCCCGCTTGAAGGGATACAAGGAGCTAAGAGAATAGGCAGGCAAGAATGTCATGCAAGTGGAAGTGTAGTAAAACTCTTCTTCGAGGCCAAGTGTTATATATGAAACTTTAATATTAAATATTGGTCATCATAATGAGACATTTTTATAGAGCCTAAATGGAAAGGATATCGATATGACCCCTAGATCAAGCTAATATATATAGGAAAGCTAAGAGATTCAAACTTCAAATATAAATTGGGAGGTCATAACTCCACTTTTATGCTATGTTTAAAATATAATGTTGACTTTTACATAGACGTGATCTTTCCAATGGTGATGGTTTTGATTCCTAGTTCAGCATGCAAATTGAGATAATCCACCAAGGTAAATTTTGGTGATGACACCAATGAACTATGAGCGTAAGCAGGAGTAGAGAACAAGATCAAAATAGAGGTTCCTTGATTGTTAGAAAAATTAGGGCATGTTGTGCAAGTAACAACAAGAATGACAATAATAACCTAGTCCACTTCCATGTTTATATGAGTCTTGTTCATTTTAATCCTTTTTATAGTATCATAAATTTCATCCATGATGGTATATTGGTAGGGATTATCACCCCTCTTCTCAATAGTAGGTTGAGTGTTTAACTTTTCCTCCTTGTTTCCTATTTTATTGTTTTTAGAATATTGGAGTTATATTCCTAAATAAGAAAGGGGCTGATTAATGTAAATAAGTAAATAAATATGTAATAATTAATCTACTAATTTGTGTAAATAGATTGTATCTTTCATTTTTATAAATATAGTACGAAGTGAGAGATATTAGAACTTAGCTTATTTTAGTTGATCTAGATTGAGACAAGCTCTGATACTGGAGGAGTAGGACTAAAAAATGTCAAAAATAGGTATCTAGACTTCATTTCTTGATTGGATAGGAGTTTAAAAAATAGGACACCCTATTTTCTAGTAATATAGTCTTATTTTAATGTTGTTGTCTTGAGGCTAAAATATTTTTGGTTTTTGTTCACAATGCCTATGTTACCCTATCACTAAAATTTCAATCTTTGGGACCTTGCAAAGCTCATTGTGTGCCTATTTTAATATTCAAAAGCCTTCAAAGCTCTTGGTGCTTGAAATTGAATGCAAATTTGGGAAAGAGAGAGAAGGGGTTAGTGTGTAAAGGATATGCTAGACACATTTCACACCCCATGTGTGGGTATGCTACCTACATACTAATACTCTGAAGAGGGATCAAGCTAATGTAGTTCTCCCATTAAAGTACTTGGTGTAATTATGTATGATGGATGCAACTAGAATGTGAAATTAGATGTGATTTAGATGGATAGGGATTAGTGTAATGGTTTGAATATGCTTGGAATAGTATTGGAAGGATTTATGCAAATAATAGGGAAGAGTACTTGATTGTACTTACTTGTATTTTTGTGTCTCTCTTGAAAATGAGTGCCAACCCTTCTAAATGGACTTAGAATTGCCTTTTATAGGGAAATAGATGATCATGGGTTAAATGAATTCATGTTAGGTCAATAATGGAAATGATAAGGAACCATAAGAATCTGATCGTTGGGATAAAAAGTGAACTTGGACAATAATGCTAAAAATAGGACACCATGGGTTTCAATGCGCATGTCCTATTTAGGCACTATTTTCCTAAGGGGATGAGACCTAGGGGGATGGATCTAGTCTAAATGGGATAATTGGGTCTAAAAGGGATATGTTTAAAGATATTTAGATGACTGGAAATCAGTGAAAGAAGTAGCCTAAAAGGATTATGTGAGCCAACAAGAGAACCTATGGATTAAGTGTCTTATCCATACTAAAGTTGTATAATTTTGCATTTTACATGACTACATTTGTCTCTCTTTATTCTAGTGATACAGTAAAGTGAAATACTAGGATAACTAAAAATAAGAAGCATACATAAACTTACCTACTAAGGGTGAAGCTCATGAAGCTAAGTAATGTTAGATGTGCATAGAGATAGCACACTATGAATTGTCAATCTATAATGAAAACATAAAGTAGATCAATTATTACTAGATACACTATATCTAAAATAAGAATGTATAAGATTTGAGTAAGAGGAAGAGAAAGGAATGAATATAACTCACTGGGTACCATGAACTAATCCCAAACCTATTGTGATGTTAGAATGTGTTGGATGATGTTTAGTGTGTGTTGAATCAAGAGTAAAATCATGAACAAAGCTAAGTGCTCAATTTCCTAGAAAGTTACTCAAGAATGCAAAGGCTATCCCTTTAGCTCCATAATCACCAACTAGTGAAACTAATGAATCAAGCATGTGCTAATTCATGTCTAGACTATGTGTTTAATCCCTCTGAATAGGTGGATCAAGAATATAAAGGTTAGCTAGACCTTTGGCTCCATCATTGCCTTGTGAAGTGAAGCTATGAATTAATATCAGTATAGAATAGATGTCATATGAGATGGATCATGGAACCCATGGATGTGCTATAAATTTTATAATTTAGTGTGGATAGCTTGAATGTGTGTTAGAAACTAGGCCACTCTTGGCCATTTTGAAATATGGAGGTTAGGCTTATATGAAAGCCTCTTTGAAACTAATGAAAAATACTTATCTGAAAGCCAAATTAAGAACTCAAGTAATCAAAAAGCTAAACTTGTATGAAATTTTAACTCAAATTTGATGCCAACCACCTGTAGATGGATTAAGGCACATAATTGTTGAGAATGCTTGGGTATAAACTAAACTCAAAAAGAAAAGAAAAGAAGATCAATGTTTTGTGCACATTACCCCCAATCACTGATGTCTAGAACATGGATTTTAGTCTAGAATTTATTCCAACTACCTAATCTAAACTTAAAGTGAGAACCATCATATTGCATATGATAATCCACTATATCTAATAAATTTTACTAAGACTGTTACATCTAACTGATCTAAAAGTGTAAAACCTATCCCTAAATTAAATGTTTTTGCTTGTTTCTAGAAACCCTAAGTGTTTTTATGCTTAGACAAGAGTGACAAAATGTGTACACCCCTATGTTTGGTGCTACTATCCATTTATAATTCTATTATTTGGTATGAAAACTGACTCCTGATCTAAAACTATCACTATTTTTCTACTTGGGTTTGACCGGTTTAACCTCTGGATTCTATACTGACTATTTTAAATGTTTTTTATTTTGACTATTAAAAAGTTTGATCTTTATGACAAAACCCCTGTGTGTTTCCCCTTCTTCTGAGGGTAGGAATAAGTACCCTATGATGACTTCCCTCAAAGGAAAAATCCCTACAAGTGTGTTAAACTACATAGATACATGATATAATAATGATATTTGACATGATATATCTAGATATAGCAATGTTTGTATTGAGAGATTATTAGATCAATAGGGGTATGCTTAGATAGATATAACAATGTAAAATCATGTGTAAAGTATTGAACTAGAACTAGAAATGTTAGATGTTAGTTTTTAGTTGTTAGTTGGAAGGATGGAGCATGATGTCTATCATGGCATCTAAGAAAGCAAGGGAAGTGCATGATGTGGATCATGGCATTGTAAAAATTGAGAAAAAATAAGCAAATAAGTAAGAATCAAAAAGCATATAGGGATGACCAAGGGGCCTTGAAAACAAGGGACATAGGCACATGTCACTCAAACTAGAAAGTAAGCATAGAAGGCATGTTCAAATACCACATACACATATAAGTGAAACAAGAAAATTTGGCACAGGGTCCACAATCACATGGAAGAATACAAGAAGAGGACATTGTCAAATGTCCTAAGGCACACACATGAATAGAATCAAAGGACATTGGAAAATGTCCTAAGTCATAAATAGGAGACAAGCAAGAACTAGAAATGCAATCACACAAGCTATGCTAAGCAAGAGGAGAAAGCAAGTAATAATTGGAAAGGTAGAATCACATTTAACTAGTCAAATCAAATGTGAAAGTATGTAAGACATGTGTAGTACAAGACTAGGTATATACTAATAAATACAAAAGTACTAGATACTAGTGAAATGTTGATATAGTAATCTATGTAAAGTAGAAAGGAATGTACATCAACATGATAACTTAGATTTTGTAGTGTAGGAATGACATAACCTGGATGGTGTAGTCATATAGAATATGCCCCCAGTGGGAAGATGCATATCGATGTATGTTTTGAATGTAGAAGTAAGATGCCCCCTCAATGGGTAGAATGAAGCATTCAAGGAATTGGAAATCACTGAACACACTCAAATAAGATCAAGTGAAGCATGGTAATGTATATAATCAACAAATAATAGCATAGAATAGAAAATGTGATTCTAACATAGTGGTATAAATGTTAAACATGGATGATGCATACAATCAAAATGTTTTTAGTGTTTTGAAATTATTGAATGTTTTTGGATTTTGAAATGTTATATTATTTTTGTATTTTTAAATATTTGAACTATGTACAATCAAGAAAAAGGAAGCTATGTAAAAGTAATACTATGAAGAAATGAAACTAACTAGTGAATCTCATGGGAGACTCCCTATCATGTCCTATATCAAGAGGAAGGATCATGTATGATCGTGAAGCATGATGGAAATGCTAAGACTGTGGCTCTAAAATCTATATATGTTGTAAATGCTCTAAAATGTCTATAGTGGAAACCAACTTTGGAATCCCCTTGTAACTTTGAGAAGTGGATACAACTATAGGGCTCTTAAGGACCCATCTGGTAATAGGATAATCTCTCTAAATATGTGCTCTATATGTAGGTGCATGAGATCTCAATGAAACTACCCTAGGTGTGAATATGGTATTTGAAAGTTTTATAGAATCTTTAATCTATGTAGGTGTATGAACTCTTTGTGTTAGTGATGAAGGTCTCAATTGTGGCTAAATCTGGACTAGAAGAAGAAATGTAATAGGTGGAGGAGCTGAAACTAGATCAAAAGGGGTGTTAACCTGAGTGACAAAGCTATAACCATGGGTGTAATAAACTTACTTATATTTTTAAACTTGGGTGATATAATTTACCGCATAATCTACTATATCCATAGAGATGGTAGTAGGTGCAGGATAAAATCTAGATGAACCAAGTTTGAAGAGAGAAGGGATAGATATAACCACTAGTGTTTGCTTGTGTCTAGTAGTGATAGGGAGATACTTAAAAGTAGTCAAAGATTTAGATACATATAAGTAGAAACTATGTATATAAATATGTTTATTAAGAACATTCCACATGGTAGATAGTAGAAAAGGGATAGAGAACATGGAATTGTGCATTAATGCATAGAAAACTTTGACTTGAATCATGACATTTCTAATATGTTTTACAAGATAGTTTTGAAATTTTTTCCTCATGAGAGAGAGCAATTATTTAATAAATATCATGACATTGTGAATGTATACATTTAGAAATTTGATATGTGATATGTCATTTCTAATGTGTTTATCATGATAAACTTGAAAAAAATTACACATGAGAGATAGAGAGAAAGTGATAGAAAGCATTAATTTATGCATGAATGTATAAGAATATATGGCATGTGCTATAAAATTTATAATGTTTTTAGCATGATAAACTTTAAAATTTATCCACTTGAGGAATAGAAATCAAAGGATAGAGAACATGAATTTTTGCATAAAGGCATATAAATTTTTGACATGCAACATAATATTTTGAATGTATTTAGCAAAATGGATTTGGTAATTATTCCATATGACCAAAAGAGAATATGCAAAAATAATTTTGAAGTCTTGTTCATTTTTTGAAATTAAGTTTGTAATACCCTCCCATATAATGAAACATAAACATGAAATGCAAAGAATGAATCTTTGTACTAACATATGATATACTTCATCATTCATAAACATGATAGGGCCCATTATGGTTTCCTTGTTATTTGCAAGAAATTTAAGAAAATTTTATACATAATTGAGAATCATTTTTTCAATTTGATTATGGATGTAAGGTGATACCTCAAGAAGCAAAATAGGAGCTAGTGCATGCAACTAGGGATTTTTCAAAAATATTTTTTGTAAAATACTATGAACTTTTGAATTTCAAATTGATTTTTTTAGTTAGATTTTCAACTAAAAATGCAAAAAATGATGGGAATATGCTTGAAAAATAACTAGGAACTAATTGATGCAACTAGGGTTTAAAAATAAATTTTATGAAATTAGTATAATAATTTGAAAATTTTGCTATGAATTTGTAGAATTTAGCTTGAAAGATTTAGGGGAAAAAAAATCTAAAATTAGAAAAATATTTTTCTTAAATATTTCAAGCTAAATTTCTAAAATTAACAATATATGTTTCTTAGTGTTTTGAATGTGTTTGTATGCAAAAAAGACCTGGTATATGCAAACTAGGGTTTGAACAAAATATGTGATATTTTTAAAATTAATTGGTAGATTTTTTATTTTTAAATTTAGGAAAAATCAAGAAATTATGGCAAAAAATCAAAAATAATCATCCCTAGGGTTTCTAGAGTTTTTGTACAAAAATATAAAGTAAGTTAGGTTCACCAAATGTTTTATTTTTTTTAGGATATTGGAGTTATATTCATAAATAATAAAGGGGATGAGCAATGTAAATCAGTAAATAAATATGTAAGAATTAACTTAATGATTTGTATAAATAGATTGTATATTTTCCTTTTTCTAAATATATTAGGAAGTGAGAGAGATTATAACTTAGCTTATTTTGGCTAATATGGAATGAGACAAGGTTTGATACTAGAGGAGTAAGACTAAAAAATAGTCAAAAATAGGTCTCTAGACTTTGTTTCCTGATTGGCCATGAACACTGAAAATAGGACACCATATTTTTTGGCATTTTAGTCTTATTTTGATGCTATTATCTTAAGGATAAAAGCTTTTTGGGTTCTATTTATAATTCTTGTGTTACCTTGTCACTAAAATTGTAGGGTTTGGGACCTTGTAGAGCTCATTGTGTGCCTATTTTAATATTTAAAACCCTTAGGAGCTCCTAGTGATTGAACTTGAATGCAAACTTTTGAAATAGAGAGAAGGGGTTAGTTTTTAAAGGATATATTATATGCACTTCACACCCCATGTGTGGGCATGCTACCTACATACCAATACTCTGAAGAGGGATCAAGCTAATGTAGTTCTCCCATTGAAGTACTTGGTGTAATTGTGTATAATAAATGCAACTAGAATGTGAAATTGGATGTGCTCTAGATGGATAGGGATTGGTGTAATGGTTTTAATAGGCTTGGAATAGTATTGGAAGGTTATATTTAAATAATAGGGAAGATTGCTTGAGTGTACTTGCTTGTATTCTTGTGTCTCTCTTGAAAATGAATGCAAACCCTTCTAAATGGACTTATAATGGCTCTTTATATGGGAAAAAATGATCATGGGTTAAATGGAATTGTGTTAGGTTGATAAGCTAAAAGATAAGGAACTAGAATAATTTGACTATTGGGATAAAATGTGAACTTGGACAATAACACCGAAAATAGGACACCCTAGGTTCTAGTGCTCTTGCCCTATTTGGGAATTATTGTCCCAAGGGGATGAGCCCTAAGGGATGGATCTAGGCCTAAAATGGATACTTGGGTCTATAAGGGCTAAGTTCAGGTGAAATAAGTAGCCTAAAAGTGGTGTGTGAGCCAACAAGAGAAACTATGGATTAGGTGTCTTAGCCATACTAAAGTTTTATAATTTCACATTTTACATGACTACATTTCCATTAGCTTCAATTCCCTCTTCTTCAATTTATTATAAATATGATTTTTTTACTCATCCCACTCTTCCTTGAGTATCTCAAAACATTCATTCACATCACCCTAAACATTCCATTTTTAGGGTAGGGTCAAATATCAAAAACTACTAGTATCTAGAAGATACTCTAAATAAATATTCAAGTACCCTTCATGTAGAAATGTTTCAAGTTCATACTTTTGGATCTTAAGTTGAATGTTAATTTTCACATGAAAAAATGGTATCATGACTTCACTCATGAATCTAGTAATGTTTTTTCCTTTCCCTTGGAACAAATAATATTTTTTCTCTTTCTAAATAAACCATTTAATTTTAGTTAAAAAGCTAACCAAAACTTTTATAATAACATAAGAAGACACTTCTCATTTATAATAACAAAAAATACAAAATCAATCTAATAAATTTCCTTTTGAACACATTTATACCAAGCCTATAATCAAACTTTCCAAAAAAAAACATAGAAAAAATGGATAAAAGCATAAATAAGCAATATTTTTCTCTTGCCCACGAATAAAACAAAATAGATTATCAATACCATTTTTATCAATCTAACATCTAGATTTTTTTGGAGAATTAACCATTTAAAACAAATTTAATTTATATTTATATATATATAATAGCAAACATATCCCTCCATCTAATATAAAGATGAAAAACATACCATTTTTTATTAATATTAAGACATACCTCATGATAAAATGTAATTTTTTTATAAATGCTTTTAGTAGTGATTTCAAGTAAAGGAGGCCCTTGATCCATCTAGTTTCTTCCCAACTATAACCATTGATTCTCATGAAAATACCAAAAGTAGGAGGATTCAAGGCCTTCATAAAAAGAGAATAGGTCGTCAACTATGTATCAATAAAATTAAAGGAGGACTTAAGCTTGGCCAAGATTCCCACATACCATTCATCTATATATATATATATATATATATATATATATATATATATATTTAAGACCTTTTTCATAGTAATAATTTTCAAATCAACCTCTAATTTTATCCAAGAGATTGATTTTTTTAAGAAATGCTCCACCATAGTCATCTATAACCATGACATCTAATATCAAACAAATGAAAAATAAGTTGTATTATTATCAAATTTTTAAAAAATCCCAAGCCTTATATAATTATAAATAAACATTGGATCGAGTAGGTTTAATATATATATAACCAAGTAAGATATTGGAGATATATATCCCATTCCATTTTAATTTACCCTTAGGGAATCCATTAGTAATTTTAATTCTAACTAACACCTTCCAAGGCTAATCACCATGGAATGACCTCAAAATATATCTAAGCATCAAATAAATTCCTTATAGTTTCAAGTTATTAATACCAAACTCCCTAAGATCATTAGGCTTACAACAAACAGACCAAACAAAAACATTTTTTTAATGATACCTTGATAAATGATCATGAAAATTCCCTCATCGTCTTATTGATCTTATCAAATTGAGTTTTACATAAAATCTATCAAGAGGATAAATAGATATTAAAACAAAACAAAACCCTCTAACATATTTTACTTTTACTAGGAAGAGAGATAATATGACCATGCCATCTGGTAACCTTCTTATTAATTTTTTCATCGATTCATTACTATGTATCTTAAAATATAGATTCAAATCAAAATGGATACCCAAATATCTAGTGTTTTTATTGGGTCCCTCCCAATATTAAACAAAAAAATTAATCTAATAAATAGCATTCTCATCTCATCCCAAAATTAAGGAATTATAAACCAAAAAATTGGATCTTAAGGCACCATAGTAGACATCCAAATTTGTATAGATCTGAATTAAAGAAAAAAATAAGCACTAGATACAAGGAGGCATCATTATCAAATATGACATTAATGAGCCCATCATGATTAGGCAACACAATACCCTTAACATGAGTACCAATGGTAACATCCCTAATCGTGTAGTGAAGAGATTCAATAGCAGTAATATATTTTCAAAAATAATATTCTAAGAATTTTTGAGATACTCGATTTTGAATTTCAATTTATTTACCTTGTTAAATTTTATTTAATCCAACTACATTTAGGATAGAAAGAATCATTGGATTTTTCAATCCTTCCTCTTTGACTAGCTTGATAGGGTGAGCATAAATATCAACAATCATATTCTTTTAATCCACTTTTCACTTTGTTGTCAATTTTTTTAAAGCATATAATCTCTTTTAAATAATGGTGATGAATAAAATTTATTATTTTGGATAATAATACAATTTATCTGAATGATTTTAGAGTCTTGACTAAATAATAGGCATGTTTTTCATATTATTATATCTTAATTTTGAATCTTTTAGGGTTTTACTCATTTAATTTAAGTTTCCTAAACCCTTCATCATTATGTTATAAAAAAAATAGCTTCTATGGTATGATGAGATGAAAAGGAAAAAAAATTATATTATTTTGTATAATCTAGGGTGATTTGTATGGGATTTTTAGCTAAAGCAACCTTTATGCATTCAAAATATTTCTTTGTTTCTTTGTTCCATTTGATTTCATTTATTTTTCTAAGAATGTTAGTGAAATCCTTGATGATTTTTACAAAATTAGTGAAAATTTTCAAAAACATGGTTTTTTTAAAGAAGGATATGATTTCTTTCTTATGCCTTGGCATTTGAATAAACTAGATATATGAAAATCTTTTGGGATCAATCTTGATTCCCTATTTACACACTATGTGACCAAGTATATTTTCTTTAGTTACTCAAAGAAAAAATGGAGTAATAAAAATACCACAATTATTTCATATCTTAAACACTTGTCTTAGATGTTTTGGATGTTGGTATGCTTTTTTGGAAAAAAACAAAAATAGGTCATCGAAGTAGATGACTATTAGTTTTTCATTAATATTATAAAATGTATATTTATCTTTCAAATGTTTCAATCCAAATTCCATTTTCAAGTACCGGAAAGTGCCCCAAGAAATGGTAAATGTTTTTAATTTTTATCTTCTAGATTTACCAACTTATTATACCTTGAAAATACATCTATCATAGATAGTATATTGACTCCAACTAATTTTTTAAGTAGCTAGCCCATTTTTGGAAAAAAATAAATATATATCAGAAAATTTATTTAGATTCATGAAATCAACACAACATGATATCACCATTTTTATTCTAAACATGAACTAGGTTTTCACCTAATCATTGTATCTTATTGATATGATGTTTTCTGCATTCAATAACTTTGTCAATTCTTTATGCATCACTAGTTGAATCATGGGATTCACTAGTATAGTAATTTTAGAGAAGAATTATATCTAGTCTTAGCTTCATCTGATGTGTTACGAAGATAGTTTCATAATTTTATAAATATTTATATTTATAAATAAAAATATATTTATTCTTAATTTATACTTAGCAACTAGATGTATTGATACATTTTAACTGTAGAAACAATTTTACTATAGTGGTTGGTTTGGAGATCTCATCAATTCCAAGATTTATTTATTTGATATCTTCTAAAGGAACCTTAAGCATGATTTTAATAAACACATTATTCTCATGGTATAAATTTTATAAATAAAAAAGTCCTTTGGTTATAATATTTGTGTTGACTTGAAAAATATTGTGTCTAACAACTTCCTTCAATTCAACTTCATCCTAGGAATGTTTAGAGGATGGTGGATCTTCTTACTCATCTAAATCAATATTCAACTCTAGGAATTTATCAATCCAAGTAGGAAATTTTCTATTTTCTGTCATCCACATATACTTTTCAATGTTTGATGTTATTTGGTATAATTACTTTATGTTTTATTTTGATGGAGTAATGCAAGTGTTTGAGATTTAGAGGCCTAAAAATAAAGTTTAAAACTAGTAGAGTGTCATATTTATCATAAAAATACTTTAGGATCCTTCATATATTGAAATCCAATAATAATCATTTTATATTATCCCAAAATTGGTTCCTATATTAATATAGGCAAGGACATTTGGTTGATATTTCATTTATATCTGATCTATAACCAATTTAAAGTCACCAAATACATGTAGTTTAATTATTTTTATTTTGATGGCTTCATTAATACCTAGTAAAATATCTTCATATTTTATAACATTTTTAGGACATTTTCTAATTTAGGAGATAGTAAAAATATCACCTAAATTGGATAGGAGAATGACCCCTATTCTTGTTCTTTATATCAAAAAAACTTCATCAAAAAACATTTTCCATAAACCTTGAGATGAGAGTGGATTTAATGAATTACACATGCATTCTAACTTTTGAAATTTTTTATACAAATGGTGCACTTTCATATGATGTCTACCCAAGTCATATGATATTAGATACATAGGATAGTTTGAGGGGTGACTATAATAATTGAGACTAAATTCCATATTTGGATCTATGTATAGATTGCCATCAAATCCTCCAAAAAGAGGAATGGAAGTATATTGGATATCCAAATAGATGTTCCATTCTAAAGTGGCTCCCTAATTTTTGGGCAAAATAATTCCATAGATGCAAGGTACATATGCTACTATAAATTCCAAATTGATGTATTGTTTATGTGTTGATAAATATGTACTTATAAATCTTTGATTATCCCAATACATCTAATTGTATTTGATTCTAAGGAATATATATATATATATATATGGTCCAACTATATCCAACACAACATTCTCCATGACTATTTTCTACATTAGGGAGTGGGAACATCCAAAATATAATAATAAATTATGGAGAATAAGCTATCAGGTCTTGATGGATATGTAAAAAGGAGGTGTTTATTTTCTTTCATGATTAGAGCCTACTCTTCATACTAAATAGAGATGATATTAGTGTAAGTTGATGGAGTTTTCTTTTAAGATGTGTTTTTATTTAGAGGGAGTGGAAGTTTATAGTATATCATGAAATATTATATTAGATGAGGCATAAATGAAAAGGTTAGTCCCTGGGGCAACTTATTTTCCACCAAATAATTTATGGACTTAAATTTTTTAAGTAGGAATGTTTTACTAACTTTTATATATGAATAGGTATTTTTAATTTTTATAGATCACAAAAAATATGAGTAGATATTTTTAGATGTTCATATTGCACATTGCCAATTTTTTATTAAAGGGGTTGATATTTTAGGATCTCTTTAAAAATAATTGCATTAGGTTTTCATTAGATAGCTTAGGTGTTTGGTAGTGCCTCCTTGGTCCAATGATTTCTTGGGATATTTTCTCCAAATTTTTTATATGCTAGAGATGTTTCTATAATCATATAAAAAATTCAAAATTGGTAACTTGAGTGTGACTTATGACTTACAATCCATAGATCCCTCTTGTTTGCTCTCATGACCCTCATAGGTTATTTTCACTTATTCCTAGTCATCAGTAGCCTTTCAAACTTGATCCCAGTTGAGCCAAAACCCTCTTTTCATGACCAATCCATCCCCTAGGTCTTTTACCCTTAGGACAATAGCACCCAACTTGTACTATAGTACTAGACCATAGGGTGTCCCCTTTTTGGCACTCTTATCCAATCACATTTTGAGCCTAGATTACCATTTTTACCTAATTCCTCCTCTTCATGGTGTTAGCCTAGCATAATTGCATTTAACCCATGACCAATATATCCCTATATAAGCCCATTAAAATATCATTTGGAAAGGGGTTATAAAATATCACAAAGCAAGAAATAATACAAGCAAGACTACTCAAACATATTTCCCTATTCTTTGCATATAGCCATTTAATACCATTTTTAGCTTATTTAAATCCTTACACCAGTACCTAGTCATCTCAAGCACACCTATTTAAAATTTCCTTTCATTTTCATATCATAATTTCACCAAGCACTTTCAAAGGTAGAACTACATATGGCTTAATCCATCTTCTGAGTATTGGTATGTAGGCAATATGCCCACACAAGGGGTGTGGATCCATGTCTAGTGAATATTACACACACTAACCAACCCTTTTTGTTCAAAATTGGTCAAATTAAATTGGAAGATAGGATTTGAAGAGAAAATATGATCTACAGGGACCTCTATAGGCTTTTGGTTACCAAAACTTTAGAGACAAGGTCACACATACCTGTCGAACAAAACCCAAAAAGCTCATATCCTTAGGACAATAACATCAGACAAGTACTACAATTCTAGTGCCACTCCTATCCACTTTCTATGCTCCTATCCAATAAAAAATGAATGTTAGAATCATTTTTTTGAAAGTTTCTTAGGCCTGCATAGTGAATATCAGATCTTGTCTCAGTCGGATCAACACAGTTTAAGTTAAGTCTCATTTTCTCCCTCTTATTACTATTTTTAGAAAAGCTCTAAATACCAATAAATTTCAAAAATTAGTATCTTATTTACCACATATTATTTATTTATTTATCAATCTAGACCCTTTAACTAAATTAGGAATAAAACCCCAATTATTCCCAAAACTATTAAATCATTTGGTGAACCCAACTTACTTTATTTGCACATAAAAACCCTAGAAACCCTAAAGTAATTTTTATACTAATTTTTCATATATTTTTCTAATTTTTTACCTGCATAATCAAATCAAAAATTTGTATTAAATTTTATAATTTTGTCATAGTTTTAAAATAATTTTTTTTTAAACCCTAGTTGCCCATACTAGGTCCTGGTAATTTTCCAATCAGTTTTCTAATTTTTATTAGCCTATTTAAATAAAAAAATCCATTTAAAATTCAAAAATAAATATCAATTTTTAAAGACATTTATTTTTCAAAACCCTAGTTTCATCTACTAGGTCTTGTTAAATCACTAATTTTCCAATAAATTTCTAATTTTTTACTTGCATATATAACTCAAAAATTCACTTTCAATTTCAAAAATCCATAGTATTTTTCAAAAAAAAAAAAAAAATTCAAACCTTAGTTGCATGTACTAGTTCCTATTTTCCTCTTGAGGTATCACCTTACATTCTAAAATTAGATTTCAAAAATGGATCTCACTTATTTACAAATTTTTCTTACATTTCTTGTAAATAATAAGGAGACCAGCATTGGTCCTATCATGTAAATGAATGATGAAGTTTATAAAATGTTATTACAAAGCTTCATTCTTTGAATTTCATGCTTAATATTTATAATAAAGGATGATATTACAACATTTATTACTAAAAATGCACAAGATTTCAATATTTCATTTGCATACTCTCTCTCTCGCTCATGCGAAATAATTTCCAACTCCATTTTGCCAAACATGTTGACAATGTTATGTTAAATGCCAAAATTTTCTATACATTCATGCACAATTTTATGTTCTCTATCCTTTCCTTTCTATCTCGCATGTGTAAAAATTTTAATGTTTATCATGCTAAACACATTGGAAACGTCATAGTACATGTTAAAATTTTTATGCATTCATGCACAATTTCATGCTCTCTATCCCTTATTTTCTATCTTTCATGTGGACTATTAATTTTAATCATATTATTATACAGCTTATAACTTCACTTGCATGCATTTCACCCCATGTACATGGTTTCTAACTAGATGTATCTAAATCCTTGACTACATGATTTTTACATAAGCTAACAACCACCCATCAAGTTTTAATGTCATATCTTATGCACAAGAAAGAAATTCCTTATCCTCCTCTCCTCCAAGAGGGTGATATCTACTTTCCCTCTAACTAGGTCCATGCTATCACCCCTCCAAAAGGTGAGGCAGCCTATACTATTTTTCCTAATGCATACATTCAACATATAACTTCTTCACACCCTCTTCAACATATGTGCTTACATTTTCAATCAAAAGCAACTAGAGTTTGCACTTGTAAAACTCTAAGGGATCAAATCATCAGTATGAACAAGTTAATTTCAGATTTACAAATGAAAAATCAATTATTACATGAAAATATCACAACATTGGAAACTCAAATTATAATACAAAAGCCTCAAAGTCACCCTAGTGTCAATTATGTATATGCACCTTCACCTAGTCAATTGGTTACAAGCAATGTTACATATCAAAATAATAAATCACAATAAACTAACTCTACAACTATTTATTCAAAACACATTCAAATATCAAATAAGAGTTCAAGTTAGGTACTAAGGGAAATGATTAAATCTAAATCAATCAAACTACCTCCCCTACATCCAGTGAGAGGATCTAGATATTATTGTGCATATCATAGAATGCATGGACATCACACAAATTCATATTTGGCATTGAAAAAACATATACAATAGATAATTGCTAATGAGGACCCTATACAAGGTAAATCAGTCAAGCAATCCATAGTGACATAAGAACACATTCACAAAGGGTCAAATTCAGAAATAGTACAAAATTGGTTACCAAAGCATAACTCAAAATAACAAAAGGATCAAAAATCAAACTCAGAGCAATAAATAGTACCACAAGCATAAAACATGAAAAAGATACAAATATACCTCTCCAAAATGAGGCTCAACTTTCAAAGTAGTATGGGTTTGGTTAAAAATATATACAATAGTTTGATCATCAAGGTCAAGGGTTGGCCAAGCATGCTCAAGGTATCACTACTTATATTCTAGCAGTTGATAATATTTGTCACCAAGGTTTGGGATTTATTGAACATCCTAAGGAAAATCATTCATAGACGTAATTTATCATAGGAAAACATCTAGATACAGCAAAAGTCAACACCAACATTCCATTGGTTTAAAATCAAGATGATAATGATAGTGGAATACAAGTTATTATGATTTTAAAGATACCGACTATGAATCTAAATATTCAGAGTCATATTCTCAATCATTCCCTCATGCTTCACAATCATGCATGATTCCTTTTTTTGGTATAGGACACCATGATAAGGAGTCTCCCATGAGATTCATCGATTAGTATCATTCCTTCCATCATACTTGTACATAGTTTCTCTTTAATTTCTTGTACATAGTTACTAAATGATTAATTGTACATAGCTTATTATCAAAATATCAAAAATAATATAATAGATCAAAATCCAAAAACATTCAAATAATTAAAAAACATAAAAACATTTCAATTATATGCATTATCCATGCTTTACATTTCTACTACCATGCTAGACTTACATTTTGCTATTTTATGCTATTGTTTGTTGATTTACCTACATTACCATGCTTCACTTGATCTTCATTGAGTGTGTGCAATGACATCTAGCTCTTTGATTGCTTCACTCTACCCATTGAGGGGGCATCCTAATTCTACATTGAGACACACATCGATATACATACCCATTGGGGGCATCTTTTATATGACTACAACATCTAGGTTATGTCATTTCTACACCACACACTCTAGTTATCATGTTGATGTACATTATTTAATAGATTACATAGATTACTATATCAAAAATCACTAGCATTTAGCACTTGTGTATTTATTTTCATATACGTAATCTTGTACTAACATGTCTTGCATACTTTCACTCTTGCTTTGATTAGTTAGATGTGCTTGTATTTTATAGTCTTTACATGTTTTATATTCTTGCTTAGCATAACTTGATGTGATTACATTCCTAGTTCTTTCTCATTTCCTATATGTGCCTTATGACATTTGCCAATGTCCTTTATTTCTATTCATGTGTGTACTTTGGGCATTTATCAATGTCCTTTGCTTGTATTCTTTTATGTGATTATGGATTTCATGCCAACTTGCTTATTTAAATTATATGTGTATGTGGCATTTGAACATGCCTTGTATGCTTACTTTCTAGTTTGAGTGACATGTGCCCATGTCCCTTGTTTTCTTGAACCCTTAGCCACCCTTGTACGCTTATTGCTTCTTGAATTATGTGCTTGTTATTTGATTGGTTTAGACTATTTGCAATTCCATGATCTAAATCATGCATTATCTTACTTCTTGGATGCCATGATGAACATCATGCTCCATCCCTCCATGACAACTAAAAATTAACAACTCACACTTCCAATTTTAGTTATAGTTTAGTACATTACACATGATTTTACATTGTTATATCTATATAGGCATACCCTTGTTAATCTAAAAATATCTCAATACAAACCATGGTATATCTTGAGATATCTTATCAATTATCATTACTATATCATATATTTTGTAGCATAACACAATTTCAGGGCTCTTTCTTCTAAAGGCATTTATTGCAAGGTCTCTATTCCTACCCTCAATAAAGGGGGAAATAAATAGGGGTTTTTTCATAGAGATCAAAGCTCCTATCAACTAAAAAATGTAGTTTTAAAACACTCAGAATAGTAAACAGACATCAAACTAGTAAAAATAGATCAGATAGATAGTAAAGAATCTAGAATAGTCGTCACATTTGGCCTAAGATAATAGTGTTGAGATTGGATAATAGCACTGGTGGTGATACTATCCATTTCTAACACCCCTATCCAAATAATAAAAAAACCAAAATTTCTAGAAGTAGGTAGAAAAGTAGGTTTAACTACAAATTTGCATAGCTAGACTAGTTTAAAATTAGGAGTTCTAGTACACATTTTTCTTAGAGAATCCAGATATAAGGGGCATCATGCATGGAATAATGGATCTCAGTTCTAGTTTTAGATATGGTAGTTGGTATAACTTCTAGATCAAAATCCATGTTCCAGACATCAGTGATTGAGGGCAATGTGCATAACACATTTTTTTCTTTTCTTTCCTAGTTCAGTATTGTCCAAACATTCTTAGTAGTTATGTGCCTTATTCCATATACAAGTGGTTGGCATCATTCCAAAGTGGATTTCATACAAGCCTACCCTTCACATTCCCAAGTTCTCTAGTTCTTGAGTGGCTTCCATATAAGCTAGATTCTCAATTTTGGAGTGGAATTCATATAAGCCTAATCTCCATCTTTTGGAGTGGCTAAGAGTGGCTTAGTTTCTAGCATACATTTGGTTATCCATGTTAGCATTGATATATCATAGTACATTCATGAGATTTAGGAGTCATCTCATATAGCATACATTTCATACTAGTATTAGTTCATAGCTTCACATCATGAGGCAATGATGGAGCCAAAGGTCTAGCTAGCCTTTATATTTTTGAGCCACCTACTCAAAGGGATTGAACACATAGTCTAAATATTTATAAACATATGCATGACCACCTAGCTCCACTTAGTGGGCAATGATGGATCTAAAAGTCCAACCTTTGCATTCTTAAACCACTCTAAGGGAATTGAGCACTTAGCTCTATTCATGATATTACTCTTGGTATAACATCATCTAACATTACTCAGCATCACAATAGGTTTTGTATTAGTCTATGTACCTGATGAGGTGTATTCATTCTTTTATCTTCCTCTCTCATATCTAGCTTTGTACATTCTTATTTTAAATATAGTGTATTTAGTAAGAACTGATCTACTTTTGTTTTTTTCTTTCATACTCACACTTCATAGTGTGTTCTCTCTATGCACAACCCAACATCATAATAACATAATGAACTTCACCCTTATAGGTAAGTTTAGGTACACTTTCTTTTTTTCCTTTATCCTAGTATTTCACTTTTTTGTATCACTAGAATAAAAGGGGGATGTAGTCATATAAAAATGTAAAATTGGTAACTTGAGTGTGGCTTAGGACTCCCAATCCATATATCCCTCTTGCTTTCTCTCATGACCCTCATAGGCTTATTCATCAATTCTTAGTCATACATATCCTTTCAAACTTGATCCTAACTAAGCCAGGACCCTCTTTTCATGACCAATCCATCCCCCCAAGGCCCATACCCTCAAGACAATAGCACCCAACTTGGACTATAACACTAGACCCTAGGGTGTCCCCTTTTTAGTATTCTTATCTATCACATTTTGAACCTAGATTACCATTTTTCCTTGATTCCTCCTCTTTATGGTGTCAGCCTATCATGATTGCATTTAACCCATGACCAATAAATCCCTATATAATACCATTAAAATATCATTTTGAAAGGGGTTGGAAAATATCACAAAATAAGAATACAAGCAAGACTACTCAATCATATTTCCCTATTCCCTGTATACAGCCATCCAATACTATTTCTAGCTTATTCAAATCCTTACACCAGTCTTTAGTCATCTCAAGCACACCTATTTTAGCATTTCCTTGCATTCTCATATCATAATTGCATCAAGCACTTTCAAAGGGAGAAGTACATATGGCTTGATCCCTCTTTAGATTATTGATATGTAGGCAGTGTGCCTACATAAGGGGTGTGGATCCACATCTAGTGAATCTTACACACACTAACCCCCCCTCTCTTGTTTTAAATTTTTAAATTAAAATGGAATATAAATTTTTAAGATAAAATATGCTCTATAGGGATCTCTACATACTTTTGGCTATAGAAACATCAGAGACAAGGTCACACAAACATGCTGAACAAAACCTAGAAAAGTTAAGATCCTCAAGACAATAGCATTGGACAAAGACTACATCATCAGTACCACTCTTATCCAATCAAAAAATGAAATTTAGAATCCTATTTTTGATAGTGTCCTAGGCTTGCATGGTGAATATCAGATCTTGTCTCAGATCAACATAGTTTAAGCTAAGTATCATTTTCTCCCTCTTATTACTATTTTTATAAAATATCTAATTACTAATAAATTACATAAATTAGTAGCTTATTTACCACATATTATTTACTAATTTATCAATCTAGACCCTTTAACTAAATTAGTAATAAAACTCTAATTATTCCCAAAACTGTTAAATCAGTTTCTTATTTTAATAGTGGCCTCAATTGACTGAGTAAGAGATACCATTTCTTGGGGTGAATAGCCAAAAATCCTTTATTTTTAATATGAGGAAATGATACTTCAAGTTATTGGTTGTTTTTATTCATTTATGACTAAACCATTATCACATCCCCTAATTTAATTCATTTTAAATTTATCATTAGAGGTTTTTTCAAACCCAAATTATTTTTCCTCCCCATGTTTTTTGCTTGATGTGAAGATTTAATAATTCAATATCATTATGGGTTTCTTTAGACCCCAAAAAATTAAATGTTCTTAGTCATTTAGGGCCAAAGCATTATCATATTCCCTAATTTAATTCACTTAAAATTTGTCATTATATGTTTATTCAGACCCAAAATATGTTCTTTTCTTGATGTGAAGATTCAATGTTTCTTATACTTGGTTTTTTCCTGGATTAATGCAGTTATTTTTTTGGTGGAATCAATAAACATGGAAGATAAAATTCATTTTTGTTGACAAGGTAACTCTAATTTTTATGCTACATTTCAAATAGTGTGCAATGCTTGATAAGGATCATAATACTTAAGTGAAATATTTTTATCTTTCTTCTATTTTTTCAAGGACATTTTCTTATATAGTTATAATTTCATAAAAAACTAATCTCAGACTTCAAATTTTATTTCATAGATGATTTTATTCAACTTCTTGTTTCATGTGGTTATGTGACATTCCCAAATTCTCACTGAGACTAGAGAGAACCTATTGCTATTATTGAATGTGTTCTTATATTGCTTAAACCTTTGGCTAGACCCTCAAATATAAGGTGACAAAATTTTGATGGTACCCATGTAGTTCCAAAAATGGAGACATTTGGAATGAGGTCTGGAAATAAATATTATACCACCATCCTTATAGTAGTTGTAATTGAATGCATCTCTCATATTTATTTGAATAAAAACAATGGAAATAACCATCTAAATGTCATAATTGAGAATACTTCTCATCTATCCAGGATCTCTTTTTCATGCCATTACCAAAACCATAGTGAAGTAATAAGAGATATTACACACAAAATAAAGAATTATGCATAATAAATTCTCTTCATTATTACCTCAAGGTGAATATACAACCTATAAGTCTCTCTTCCTACAACCTAGGATAATAATAAGGAGTGCATAATAAATAGGCTTATGAGTTTGTTTCATAACAACTAAGTGGTTATTTTGATCACCTCACAAATAGGAAAATCCAATATAATTGTTCATTACACAAATTATACATGAAAAATTAGTTTAACTCAATAATAAATAAATGAATTTTTCATTAATCTTAATTCCATGAGTGAGTGTGAATTCTCACTCCAATACCCTCCATTAATCATAGAATAGGGAATGAGAAAATAGAAAGTAAAGAGACTACATGGATCCCAATAACTAGTCCTAATAAGGTGTGCATATATAAAATCATAGATAAATACAAACTTTCCTTAAGGTAACCAATCCATATTAATATAATACATATATTTTGATTTATTTTAAGTGTCAACTCAAATAATAATCGGTACTCTGTATGAAGATCACTCTGTGAAAAACATTGACCACAAAATTTGGGAAAATAGTTATCATAGATGAAATGTGTCACTGTAAGGTACCCACAAAGCATTAGAACCATAATTAAATTAGATAATATAACTTATGTTTCAAGGCATCCCAATAATCAAAACTCAAAAAATCAACATAATTTTATAATAGGTGCACTCAATAGAGTGAATCCCATCAAATAAAATTTTACTCAATCAACTGCCTCCAATAAAAATGTGGTGTGCCAAGGGATAGAAAGGATCACAACACCTAAATTAGTATGTTCACACACACACACACACCCCTATAATTTAAAAATGGGTGTAATGAATCAAAAATAAATACTAGTGGGTCAATCCCACTACTCAAACACTAAAATATTAACACTGGGTTTCACCAAAATAGTTATTCTTGAGAAGGAGAACAAACTCCACTACAATATGAAGGAGACTATAAACATCAAAGATGCATATATAATATCTCAATAATATGTCCCTATTATTTATGGGATCACCATTTAACTAAATAATAAAGTGCTCAACATGGAACATATAAACAAGAAAGATAAATCTTTGTGACTCTCAGTGTGACTAAAATAACTCCCAGCTAAAAAATGATTTTACCAAGTGATGCAAGAAACCACATATTATTTAAATATGACATATATAAAATGAGAGATGTATGCTCAAAAAAAATCTACCTACAAAATTGCTCAAATAAAAAAAAAGCATCAAAAGGTAGGAGGAGCAATGTGCAATCAACAAAGCTAAGTGCTAGAGGAACCTTGCCTGTAGATTCCTCTCAAGGAATGTTTTTAACATTGCCAATAATGATCATAAATACACCCCAAATGAACATGAATGGTGGATTAATATTCTTGCATATGAGTGGGTGAAAATTACATATTATAATAATGTGAAATAACATCCAAATAAGTGTTAGGTGGATCATGTCTAACCACTGAAAGTTCAAGATTCTTAGGCCTAAATGAATTTGTAGAAGATCTTAATTATAACTCACTATCCTCATGAAGAGTGGATTGAACAAATAAATAAACATCTACATCATAACCAATGCCATGATAATAAATCCACATAACAGGTTATATACAGGTATTAATACCTTATATAATCTTACCAATGCCCACAAGTCTAGTAGTGTGACCCATGGGACAAATCATGTGAGATCTAAAAGTAGTGGTATGCTTCTAAAAATAAATAGGCATATATGTAGGTGGAAATGGATTGGTGTGTGTAGAGTGTGTAACAAAAATATGCCCATAAGTGTCATATACAACAAGAGGAGCAACTAAAACAATGGATTGCTTAGGATCTGGTAGATCATAATGTAAAACTACATCAAGCGGATGTGTACCATATTTAGTAACAGTACATGTTGGACTAAGAATAATGGTATGATTGTCCAACATAATAGTTTTATGTTGTATACTAATGATTTTATTATACAAAGAGAATATGATGTCATATTTTCCATGAATCAAGGAGTTTAAAAGGTATTTTTATTTCATTAGTTTCTTGTGTGGTTCCTAAAATGCTAGGAAAGAGGTCAAAGGATCAATGGATTACTCAAGATTTGGCATGGTAATATCAATAATCAATCTAGAATCAAGAATAGGAGAAATAATCACAAAATAAGAATATGCATTAGTATGTGTAGGAGGTATATATACTTCATCCAAGTGACCACCAATAAACAAATTTGTATCATGAGTAGTAGGAAGAGTTGGTATAAGTGTCTCATCCTCAAGAAACATGTCCTCATTAATAATGGAAAGAGGAAAAGAACTAATAGAAGGAGGAGAAGCCAAAGATTACTCATGCATATCACCTTCAATAATTACATCCTCACAAATATAATATGTTGGATGAATATCAATAATGTCACCATCAAAAAAATATTCACTAAGAGAGGGAGGAGAAGGAAGAGTAATAGTGGGAGGTGTAGTGACCTCTCCAAACAATGTTAAGATAATAGCTTATGATTCGTTAGGTGACATGGCATGTACAATGTGAGAATTAAAACTATTTGATAAAATAAATCAAATGAAACAAATTGTCTTATCTTTTAATGATGTAACCCACATAATATCTTCCAAATCTATAAAATTTGGATTGTCACCAAGCACAACTCTCCATAAGCCTTTCATTTGTAAGTGAAGTTGCATCATGGTTTTCCATGTCAAGTATTTTGACGATTTGAGGGGTTCAAACATAAAATAACCCATACTCAAAAACATGAAAAAACCAATAAGGTGAAAAATAGCCAAATATGAGAACAAAAATTGAGTCTACAAAATGGATGTCAGTTACCACCAAAAATGTGTCCAAGAGTACAAGAAGTGGCATAGAAATAATAATTCACACTTAAAATGAGACATTGGATTCTTCCAAAAATGAATTTATGATTTTTCAAAGTGTGATGACAATGTGGACCAAGATATAAATGCAATAAAAGTCACCTCCAATAAATGAAGGTGAGAAGTAGCTAAAACAAGTTTGTTTTTACTTGTGAAAGAGTCTGACCTCCTGCCAGATTAGACCTCATCTTCTATCTTCAAATATAAATATGGAAGATGTGTTTAAAAACAATAATATAATTCCCCTCAAAATAAATTTCATTTTACAATTGAACCTAAGTGGAAATAACCCCTTTGATAGCAAATTATCACTTTAATAAGTGCACTCCCAAAAAATCACCACTTTAAAATAAAGTGCCCCTTTACATTACATATTTTTCCATGGATTTAAATATATTTTATCCCATTTATAAAGATAAGAATAAATTTACCTACCCCTGATTCATTAAATTTTATTTGATAAAGGACTCAACCATTTGACCTCTCTTGTGTGAGAGGATTCTATCAAAATTTATATCACCATTCGGCCATTCAATGGCCTTGATATGATACATGGTAAAAAATTATTTTAAATTTTAAAATAAATTAACAGTCAAAATAAAAAATAACCTTTTTAAATTTGACATATACAATGAGATCTTGGTAATATTTTTAGTGGCTAAATTCAATGTTTTTGGAGGTGATTGGGTCATGTAAGGATCATTGAAGGATGGTAATGAATGTTTAGTCAGTAGCTATTAGTGTCAAATTGGAAAATTTTCTTCCATATAGCTTTCTCACCATGGCAAAGGCCACCAATGTAGTTTTTAATAAAATTATCAATGCAAAATATGGTTGAATGTTATGTGATAGATGTGTGGAACATCCTCAAGCTAAGATTATGTATCTTATAGCTATAAATAATAAAAACTATAAAGATTTTAAAAACTATGTTAGGGAGAAAATTGGATACAACCTCAAGTGGTCACAATCGAATATGAACAACAATAAAAAAATGATCTTGTACAATAAAGTCATCCTATTTTTTATAGAGGCTACCAACAAAAATGACACCATCAAGTTTTAGGACATATATTTATAGTATACACTTCCACGGTTATTTTCAATAAAAGTATTAGGTACCTTTTTCAAGATTTATCACAAGTGCCATTTTTCAAGGCCTTTGATAAGGGAATAGAGGCCACTTTTTACCAACAAATTTTTCCCCATGTCTACTAGAAAATGTTATGCCTTCTCAAACTTGGTAAGTAAAGGTAGTTTCACAAGGCTATAACACTATTGAGGTATTTTATGGGAAATCCCATGGTTTATAATAAATAAACAATCGATAATGGAGGAGTGAAAAATTTAATTTTGAGTTTGATGTAGGAAGAAGGTCATTTGATATTAGTTTAGCACCCAAAAAAACATGATTCAAAGCTCAAAAACAAAATTCAAATTAAGAATTTTTGATGTTAAAGCCTCATATTCAACCTAAATTTACCGAATATATGGTATGCCCTGAACATTAAATGCATTAAAACACTAATTAAACAAGAGAAATAAGAGTATGTCCTAATCCAAAAACTATAAAAAAACCAACCAAAAATTAATAGTACAACCTGTGCATGGAGTAACTAGTCATTGGGTAATGGATGAAGGAGTTGCTCTGATACCATGTCATAATTTATAATACTTCTCATCCTTCAAATATCTATCATGCATGTCATTACCATAACCACAACAAAGTCATCATATACATCATGCACATAACAACGAATTATGTACAGTAAAGTCTCTTTATTATTGCCTCAAGGTGAATATAAAATCCGTAGATCTCTCTTCCTATAACCAAGGACAAGCACAAGGAGTGCCTAATAAATAGGCTTGTGATTTTTTTTCATAAAATTTAAGTGGTTTTTGTATCACCTCACAAATATGAGAATCCACTATATTTGTTCACTACACAAATTATATGTGCACAATTACTTTCAACTCAAAAATAAATAAATGAACTCCTAATTAATCTTAACTACATGACTGAGTTTGAATTCTCACTCCAACACTAAACACTTGTTGACCACCTTATTTTTTTGAAATATTATGGATGATATGATGAACTATGATGTAGATAAGTATACAAACTTGAAAATAATGAAGTCTAAAAATTACAATCAATATAAAATCGTAGTCACTTACTATGATCTTTGGGTTCCCATACAACTTCTAAACTATATCCATAAAAAAAATTAATATTATACTTGCTATAAATGAATGTGACAAGGCAAAAAAATGGGCATATTTTTTGACTCTATCCATGAACACCGTGATGACATTTTTACTTTAAAACTAGGGAAATCATGTGATAAATCCATGTAAACCTATTCCCACATATAGCTATGAATAGATAGAATTTTCAAAATACCTAGAATCTTAATTGTCTCATCACTATTTTGTTGACACACCATGCATTCTAGCACAAATTTATAGACTTTACCTTTTATCCCTTCCCAAAAAAAAACTTTCTTGATTCTATGATAAGTCTTCAAGAAGCCAAAGTTCCCAGTATTGGAGAAGCATAAATATCCAAAATAACATTATATTTAAGGTTGTGTTATTGTATATGTATAACATATACCTATGTTTTGTTTATTTTTAAATTCATTTGATCTATTGACCCTTAATTAGATAAAATTATGTAAATGAATTTAAATTACATAGATATACAGTAAATTATAAATATGAATGTATAAGTTTAAAATTGATATGGCATTATAACACTTTAACTATAGAA
Organism: Torreya grandis; assembly: GCA_037957365.1. Classification (NCBI taxonomy): domain Eukaryota; kingdom Viridiplantae; phylum Streptophyta; class Pinopsida; order Cupressales; family Taxaceae; genus Torreya; species Torreya grandis. Next base: position 501,800 of record JARHVA010004266.1, read on the forward strand.
ATTATAATAAAATAGAATACTTAATGATTCATTATGTTGTGTAGGATTGAGATTATAGGTATGATAAACAGAAGGTATAAAATAGGACTATAGGCTTCTCGAATCAGGATTTGGATCTTTGGGTACACTAGGACACTGCCCTCAGATTTTATTCAACACTATCTAACATTATGCTACAAGTATAATGGTCGTGTCTCTATATATTTTGCCTCTTTATTTTTATTTTTTAGTGTGCAACTCTTATAAATATATTTCCTTCACTTGAAACCCTAGGTCTACTTGAAATAATATATTTGAACTTATAAAATAGGAAAGGTGGGTTGAGCTTTCCCCAACCACTCCCCATTTAATGATTGAATTTTACCTACATATCTAATACTCTAAATATTAAATTTAAAGTATATTTAGTTCTCCCTGCTAGGTGAATGTGTGTAATATTATTTATTCAATGTATGCAGCCTATAATAGATCCCTTAATACTTGTAAATCAAAAACTTTGGCTTGTCTCTTTAGTACTTTAGACTTGGCTAAGACCTATTCTAACTAACAGGCTAGTAAATTGGGAAGAATAGCATAGGCCTATGAATGTGCAAGTGTTTGAGTATGCTTGATAAGTGCTTGTTATATGGGTGCTCGATGGATATTAGTATTATACCTATTTTTTTTATGTATGAATCTTTTGGTATGTTTTCACACCATTGACATGGAAAATATATGGGCCAACCCATAGGAATTATTTTAATTTGAAATGTGACTATTTTTTATTGTAGGTTGAAGTCATCATATGATATGTTCTAAACATAATGTTACTATCCAAAGGACATTAAAACTAATATGATGATCTAGACATGTCTAAGTATGATAATTAACTAATTTAACATAGACTATAGGCATTCTTATATTTACACTAGAATTAATTATGAATTACAATTAACTCTAAATTAAAATGTAAATTATTTAACTCAAGTTTAAAATAATATATAAGACATAATATGGTAAAATATAGATATCTACAGAATTTTAAAAATGTAAAATTTGATAAAAATAGAAATTAGGGTTAGGGTTAATAAATTGTCCTTGCAACTAATTTATTTCAAAATCTATTAACTTTATGCGTGATGTGATTGTCTGAAAATACCTAAAAACATAGATGTATTACAAAAAAGTGGATTTTGTTTACCAAGACAAGTTTTTAGGAGGTGGATAGGAGGTAGTGCATGTTTATCTATTTATTGTGATTTTGTCATGTCAAAATGTATGTTGGATCTAAAAAATTAAGTTTATTCAATTGTGTTTGTATGCAATCGATTTCTATGCAAAGTATGAATTGATGCACATAAGACCTATAAAATTATAACCCTTATCCTACACAAGCACAAAAAAGGATATCAAATATAAAAGGTGGGATAAATTGGGGAACTAGGAATCATTGAGATATCCTCAAAAATCCCTTTATTGACTAAGTGTTGCCTACATAGCCCAAATAGACTCTAGCCAATATAGTTCTCCCTTTAGGGAAGATCATATGATTGAAACTAGAAAATTTGATTAGAATCATTGACAAATAATGTCCTTAACCTATATTAAATAATGTTACACTTATAAAAGGACTATAAAATTATATCATAATTTCAATATGGATATTTGAAAAAAAAAATTAAAATTAAAATGATAAGTTCCTTGTAAGAGAGTGATAGGTCCTTTCAAATGTGACCCTTGATGTGATTTTATAAAGAAATATTTTGAATGTTTTAAATAATTTACCTATTTATGTGCATGTTAAATCCATTAGGAAGCATATCATTCTAAAAAGATAGTTTTTAGAGTGTAATAAACAAATATACACTATTGTAAAGATGTGCATTACACTCTTGTCTAGCTAGTGTGCACTTATCTTAAAATGATAGAGGCTTCTAAAATAAGAGTGAAATTAAAGTATTTTTTTAATAGGGATGAAATAGGGAATTTTGGATGATTTTATTAGTAATTTTAAGACTTGAAAGGCTTTATTAGAGATTATGAATTATCAAAATGGAGAATTGATCAAGAAAGGTAAATATGTCAAGGGTAAGCATTATCAAGCATTTATTGGTTAAATTTCAATATCTAAATTTATCTCTCTCCTTATTATAGTGATACATAAATTACTAGAGTAAATGAAATCCAAAACCTGTGTGTATACACACTTTGTCTTTATCATGGAGATGTGCATGCCCATTGTTGAGGTATGTGGATAAGTGTTGAACATTCAAAAAATTAAGAGTGATCAGGTATCAATTTGAAGAATCAATGAAAATGATTTATTTGTAAATATTGTATTCTCCAACCATATTATAGTACCTTATAATGCTTGAAGATATGGGAACTAGCAAACTGGTTCACTAAAGTGCAACCAAAACATTAAGCATCACTAATCTCTCATGTGGATCATTTTTTGAATTAAAAAAAGGTGGAAACTAGTAAATGTATCACTAAATTACAACCAAGATGTGAAGTGGAAAAAAACTCAAATGCGGTCCACTTGGAAAAAATGAATCACACTGCTACAAATGGATCTAGATTTGAACTATAAATTCTTGAAACTTTGAAAAAAAGAGAAATCCAAATTTTTAAAAGTATTAACTTGGACATGAATGAATATCATGCCTCACATACTATATAGAAAGAAAATATTATATTTTAAAAATTATTTAAAATATTTTAACTATCTTCACACAAGTTTATATGTGCATGAGTAGCTAGAAGATTGGAGTGCATAATCAAGTTAAATTCCCACATAATTTAAAATTTCTAATCTTTTTGCATAGTGTAAACTATCAAATCTAAAATGTATTACTTGTGAAATATTTGAAATAAGCTCGTTATGATGACCCATTTGTAAATAAGGATTTTCACTTGTCTAAAATAAAAATTTAGAGCATTTGTGAAAGATATAATCATGTAATAGCATTTTGCATATTTTAATTGTATTAGAATATTAGATATCTAAAATTGAAGCATATGAAGAGCTTGTAAATTCTAGTACATTATGTAAGTTGAATATAGAATTGAAGTAGTGTATGAAGCATGTAAATAACTTGGAAGAATTGAATATGTATTGTAAACATAGTATTTTTGAAAAATGAAGAATTGAATTGCATAAATACTATGTGCATGATGTGTATCATGGAAATATAGATATACGTAATATATACATAGTAGTGCATGATAATAATCATGGCACCATATTAGCCAATAATGAAAATGTAATAAAATTAACACAATGGTATACAAGAAGGCCCAAAATCCACATAAAAGGGGCATGTAAAATTTTACATAGAATTAGAAACTTTGCATGAATGTCACATAAAATACCTAAAGGTTGAATACAAGGGACATGTAAATTTTTCACAAACATAGAAGACCAAAGGACACACACATGGCATGGTGATTCCATATAAATAAGAGGGTGTATGTTGAACATACACAAGTCCAACGGTTGCATTCAATAATCAATAAAGTTGAATCATGTTATGTAATTAAGAAAACATATGAAAAAAAAGAAAGTTAACATATTTGAATCATATGTATTTATTTTTATGTTAGAAAATAACATATTTACCATGACACATAAAATATGAATGAAAATATGAATTTTTTTTATTATAGCTCAACATGGAAAAGACATTATAAATAAATACAACCTATAAAAGTGTTTGTATATAATAATGAGATGTCCCAAATTAAACAAGGTTGTTGGATAAAAGGCTACACCAACACCAAAACCATGTAAAATTATGTCTTATCTTGAAATCTGACTAATATTTTTATATGCATTTTATTCTATGGTCAAACATTGTATAAGAGGTCCATGTGACCATGTTGCATTTAAAAATAGAGATTGAAAATGCAAATCGATAGGTTCATAGTAGGAGGATAGGTACATAATACATTGATGTTTATATGATATTACTTTGTCTAGGTTGACTATATACAAAAAAAATTGATCAGGATAGCTTCTTTGGTGTGTGAGTATTTCCTGGTGCTATAAAAACATGTCATGTTTCACACTCAGATACCTTGTGAGAAACATTGTTTATTGAAAAGTTAATGAAATATGTTATGTGTTGAACATAAATATAAATGACATATGCAAATATGTAATCCAAAAACATGATAATATGATTATTGGTTTATTTCAAACTTTTGAATTTTTATAATTTTTTGGGTACTTTTGAGAATATATGAATGTTTTTATCTTTTTTTCATAGTCAAACATTAAAATTTGCATAATTGAAAGATTTAAAATCTCTATAAAACAAGGTAAGCATAAAGGTTTTGAAAATGGAAGAAGGAGGGGGAGATTTGAACAACCCTCAATAAGGTGTTGAAGCAAAGTAGGATAAGATGGAAGGTAAGTAAGGTTCCCCCGATCCTTAAGTATATGTAATGTAACAAAAGTGGCAAACATTTCCATATGAACTCATGTAAATGTGTGTGTGTGTGTGTGTGTGTGTGTGTGTGTGTGTGTGTGTGTGTGTGTGTGTGTGTGTGTGTGTGTGTGTGTGTGTGTGTGTGTGTGTGTGTGTGTGTGTGTGTGTGTGTGTGTGTGTGTGTGTGATCATGAAAGTAAAAATGAGAGTTAGAGCAATGTATAAATCTATAATAATGAGCAAATGAGTTTCCATGAAGGATTTGTATTGAAAGCTTAGTAAGATAATTATCTTGGGTTACTCAAATTGGGTTGAATAAAACAAAGGAACAAGTTCCCCAAAATGAAAGATAGATCCAAGGGATAGAATAAAAGTGGATTAGATGTAGAAGAATAAGCAATAAAGATTAAATAGAAAATATTATATCTACCATTAGTTACTAAGTAAGAAAGCTAATAAATGGTATAAGCCCAACTAAGAGGTTATGAGGGAATGATATAATGTGTCCAAAAAATGATCTCATCAATATCATGACCATATGTATATCCAACTCCTTGATAAGAAGGATCAAGATCTTATGCAAGAGAAGAAATTCCAAGTGTAGAGGCTTCTAAATTTGAATAAGAACCATGTGTTGCAAACTAACATGCTAAACTTGTGTCATCATGCATAGGAGTAGATGATGTAACAAAATTTACCTATGTAGGATCCCTCTAAATAAATTTTGATGTTTTATGATATGAATATCTTGTGTTAAGTGCCACTTTTTGCTTAGGAGTAGATATCTTATTTTTTCTATCTAAGTGATTATGCTAATGTGTAACCATATTATGCTCAAGAATATATGCAAAAACTATAATATTCTTATGCTCATAAATAGGAAAAGAAATTGAAATGTGATCATGCTAATAAGTAAGTGAAAAAATTGATTTTGGAATATGCCTCTTTGAATGTGAATCATGGTTTTAAATAGTAGTATAGAGTAATTCATTACCAATTTTCTCAATAATTATGCCTAATAATTATTTTGAAGTATAAGTAATTACCATCGATTCCATAGGATATTCATATTGAATGTCTAAAATTTTAATGATGTGATTATCATTAATATTTTGTAGACATTTGTGAAATGTATAAGAAATTACTCTTTTTTTGTAACCAAAGTCTTCCTAATACCATATCAAGACATTTGTGCTTAATAACACTAATAAAAGAGTGTTCAATATGAAAGGTCCTATTGTCACCAAATATTTCACCCTATAAATGTTTGTTAAAACCTAGTCAAAGATTTGGGCAATATTGGATTACCTCTAGGCCTGTGGGTTGCCTATAGTAGAGGTAAACCTTTAGGTTTAAGGGCTAACTCCCTAGATTTCTCTTTGCTTGCTTATCACCTACACTACTATTTGATTGGATGAAAATGGCTAGAATTAGCATGGAAATAAACTAATATAATGAGGTGATACACTAAAATTATCTCCACTAGACTACCATACACTTTCACTAAGAAACATGACATCATAGCACTAGTCTCAACATCTTGAATTACTCTAACATTAGTATTTAAAACATGGAGGTGATATGCATTGAAATACTCAAAATGAATGAACCACAGGTTATATTTTAGACAATAAGTCCACTCCTTAAAATTAAATATAGAAACATGCACTTGAATACACTTCATGTGACCTGTTAGAGTGGAAACTATTTGCATCAAACATGGAAGAGTTAAGAGAAAGTAAATATCAATACTAATCACTTGACCTTTCACTATACACCACTTCACACACTTAGAAAGATATCTTTTGAAATCAAAAACTTATTTCAAAATTTATTTTCAATGGAAAAATATAGTATCAAACTAGCATGGTTTTGCCATACCAGGTGTGGATTATCTACAAAAGCCAAAATGGCTTGCATTTATAGAACATGTGAGAAGACAAAGAAAAAGTGGAGCTCAAGGGTCACAATAATAAGTTTCAAGTGATGAGGACTAGTTACATTATATGATAATGGAGTTTTAAATAGACCATGAAGGTCTTATTGGATAAGTGTCCATGTGAACTATGACAAACTCTCCAAAATTGGTGTAGAAGTCTTCAACTACCTTATTGAAACTACCTTCATGATGAGGCATCTCTTGACTGCTCAAAACTAGAATATGAAGACTTGAAACATGTGCACTATCTTAGGGAGGTTGGAAATAATATATGATAGTCATCAAATGCTTCCCTAATTTATATCCTTCTTCATGACACTTGTGCTCACTATCTGCATTCATCCATTAGTCTTTTAGGCCTCATTATTGACATTTGTCATCCAAGTGGTCTTCAATTGCTCAACCAAATCCATGGAAGAGGTTTTAGGACACATTTTTATATTTCATTTTCCTTATACTCCATCAATTATACCTCAAAAAGATCCAAAATTGGACTTCTTATCTTCTCACTAAGCAGTCACTTTCTTTTTTAAATATCTATATAAGATTGCCTATGATGAATGGTGTAGTAGAGATGTTTATATGTTTTTATATGGAGATATATGAATATATGGAGTTATAATAAGTCCCTCTTTACCTCCTCTAATGACACTCATATACCAATTCCATTCCATACCTACAAAACACTCAAAACTTGGAAAAAAACTTTATTTTTACATTGTCCATACAAGTAGGGTACAAACCAATTCGGTGTAAAATATATGGAGAGAGTATCATAAAAGTTAAAAACACTTTATAGTAAAAATTACCCCTTATAAGTGCATATCATTTCATACTTTCTCCATTAGGTCAAAACCAAGGGTTTATAAGGGTCATAGAGGGTTTGGACTATTAAGGATTGTTCATAAAATCTTGACATCCAATCTCTACAAAAATTCCACAAATATTTAGTATGGGACCCTCCCCAACTAACCCTAGATTATTGAGGTCTCATTCTTGGTTTTTGTACATATATGAGTGTTTAAAGCTAGCCTATTGAGCTCTTAAGTAGATTCGAGACACCCCTATCATGAGTTTAGGCCAAATGTGACTAATCTGTGTGATCCCATGTAAAAAAATGGCTCAAAAAAATATTTTAGTCTCCCCTAAATGTTATAAAATTCAATGTAAAGGTTCCATAGTCATGTGAATGGATTTAGACCCCAGTATGGCTTAGGTCTAGTTTTAGGCCTAATAAGCCTAACCTATGTCTCTGCACACATGACCACCTTTGAGTGGTATTAATGGTTGTGAATTAATATTCACACTTTTTCACCTACATTTAAACTCATCACACCTTTATAAAACATTTCAAGTCTCCTCATCACATGATTTTACCATCCACATAGTAACCTATAGTCTTTGATTTGACTAGGAGTGCCCTCTATCTGAGATAAAGTAAAGGGCATATCCCCTATTTGTTCATCAAAATTGAAGTAATGGAGGGATATAATAGGTCTTAATGACCTTATATACCAAATACCATAACTAGATTACTCTTTGAGGGTCATCAACCTTTCAAATCTTGTAGATTGGCTTTTAGGTCTAATGACTATGCACAGAATTTGGTTTAGGCCTAAGAACCTTGAGTTATGACTATAGGTTAGAATATTTCTTATTGGGAACACTTTTTAATGTTCCATTACCTTTTTTATATGATAATTTCATCATAAATCTATGCCAACCTCTTCATATTGCATCTCTTCTATTTGCCTAGGCTAATCTTAGTGTTATGTTGTTTGTAGACACTCATTTCAAGGAAATGGGACCCCTATAGGTGTTCATCAAAGCCTAAGTACTATCTCTCTCTCCTTTGGTTCCATAATAAGGGTCATTTGGACATATCCAACTTTATTTAACATATATACCATGCATACCCTACTCTTATCCTCTCACATCAATATTTTGTGGGTCTGTAGTTAGACTGTAGATGACAATTTGAGAAACTATAGGGTTCTTATAGGTGATGACCTACATCAAAACATTATATATCAACTCCTTTGGCTTATCCTAAGGTTATTAAGATCATTTTAAACTAAATTTAACTCATTACCATGTTTATAGGCCATAATTTCACTCACCACTACAATTTAGGTTACTTATAGTCATTTTCATATAGTGTTTACTAAATGTTTCAGGCCAAGACCTATCAAAGTTAGAAATCACTCAAAACCATTCCCTCCTGATCAAGAGACCACTTTTATATATCATCACATTTCCATTAGGATTTGGATACAAGATGAAAACTACCATGCCTATCTAAACCTCAAGACATTCTACTATGGAAGGACCAAATGTATGAGTAAAATGTGATTCAGAGAAGTTAAGGAAAAGGGTCTCAAAAGCAAATTTCTTAGCCTATGAACATGGTTCTAGGCCTGTATTCCTATGACACTCTCACCCTTGTCACTTTGATTTTTTATATGCTCTTAGATCTCAATAAAAGTTTCACATGAGCTCAAACACTTTTATTTCAACATTCCTTAGACCTCTACAGATTCCACTTAGGCCCCTATTGGAAACTGCCTATAGGTAAGGATGTTATTTGATTGTATGTGTGAAATTAGTTCTCATAACTAGTCTTTGATCACTTGGATAGTCTAGTCTTACTATTTTCACTTTGAGAGTCCCTTTACCATCTTAATATTTCCCTATTTCATTAATGTGACTGGTTTGAGCTCCTTTACCCTTGATTATAGGTGATAATTGAAAGAAGACTAAGTGTGTATGATTTTTAAGCCTTGAATATCATAAGGGATGATCTTGATATAAATACCTTCATGAATAACATGATTATACATACTCTTATATGTTGAACTCAATAATTCCATCTTTTTTCTAAATCCATCTACAAGAAAATGAACTCTACACAGGTGAAACACAGTCTAAAACACTTCCATGGAGTCTCTACTATCATAATGAGATGTTTATACCAACTCCTTCACACTATACATGCCAAATAATTTGAGAACCATATGATAAAGGTATTCAAACTCTCTAAAATCATGTAAAATACTTTGTTTTCAAATATTGATCTAGACAAAGGAGAAAACTGAAGGCCATGGGGATGTGCAGGCAGAAAAAAGGAGTAGACCTTATTAGTAATTATTCATGAATCACAAGCAACCAAACCTACAAATATTTCCATAAATTTTAATTAAACAAAGATTAATATCATCCCTCAAAATCATTTTCTTCACCTTACCTTTTGATATCTGTACTAGACTAAAATTGGTTGACCATTTCTGCTTATAAAGGAGAACAATAGGAAAGATAGGTTAGTTTTTACTATTTTTAGACTTATAAAAGCTTCCTATGCATGGAAATGGATTGTGGGAATCCCAAGAGACAATATTAAATTCACCACACATGCCAAATGTGTTTGACAGGCTATAAAATTACTCCAAACTACCTAAACTCCCTCATCTTATTGCTATCAATGTTGCACATACAGTTATCAATTTAAAAATGCCCTCTTTGACATGTATTTGACATATAGGACATTAAAAAAAACTTGTACACACTTGTCTTCCCATGAAAACTATACAAGTCTAATAAATGACCCAAAAGTGACCTTATATGACATAAAATGACATTAAGGACTAATGACCAATATGATCAAGGATAAAGACACATTAAAAGACCTCATTAGGACCATGGTACACATTTTACACCCTAGAAGAACCCTATAACAAGTTTGACTATATAGTTGTTGACCTAATTTGACTTGTGGTCAAATTAGTAAACATTTTGGAAATTTCCTAGGGGTGGCAAGCTATTTATGCCAAAGATTAGTAGCCTTCTCCTATCCATTGGGATATGGAATCACCTATATACTATAATAGATATTTAAATGCCTTTGAAATCACACCAAATAATAAAAAACAAACACACAAGATAACACAATAAATAAAACACACATGTGTTCTCAATAACACTTAGGTAAAACACACAACATAAGTAAGAGACACCTACCCTAGTATATACAAGACATCAAACACTTGAAGTGAAGGACAAATCATTGTTTCTTCAACTAGGTTCAAAAATAGTACCTCTTACATCCTTTATGCCCCATTAAATCAATCCATCATGTGAATCATACCTATATACAATCACTTGCTTATGTATATAGTAAAATGACCTACCACATATAGATCTTTGTTTATCTACAAGTATGACACTTAGAGATTTCAATGGCATTCCATCTTTCCCTCCAAGAGACTTGTTTGAGTTTTCAACTTTCTTGATATCTATCACATCCAATTAGCACCTTTCAAACTATAAATTAGGAGTGATCAAAGTTACCTCAACATTACTCTCTTATAGGACATGATGTACTTGATGTTCAAAACCATTAAGCTTATTTTATTTCTACTCCACATCTAAAAATGGTTCAACTTCAGGTTGAGGTTTGGTCTATTCCTCAACGAAAAAATATTTTACTTTGGCTTCATTAGGTTCCTTCATGACTGCATCTTCTTTGGTAGTAGCTAGACATTGTACCTCATGCTTAACAAGAGACTCTCCTTCATGATTGTTAGGCTCATTAGCGAACTTACTTGCAGATTCATGTTTCTTAGGAAGGGGAGTAGACTTACTCAAATTCTCAAATTCTTGAACTATAGCATGGAATTGTTGACATAGGTCATCTTCTTCTTCATGGTTGTCATGTTCATAAACTCCTCCATCTTGTGCAAGTATAATGGCATTGTTCTCTTCATCATCCTGATCTACCATAATTTGAAGAACATCATCATCATGCAAATAAATGAGGTAATCACCTTTATTAGCTTGTGGAAAAGGACTATCAATGCTTATCTCAAATTGTCCATCACCTACTTCATGGATGATATATGTGCCAAGATCAATTTCATCAAATAAAGTGTATGTATTATGTCCATAAGTTTTTGTACCATACTCATATATGAAAAGGTTAGATATGCCCTCAAACTTAGAAGATGTTCCACCATTCATAACATATTCCTCTTAATCATTGATTGTGCAATTAAGGTTATAGATTGCTTCTACATAGGGCTCAATATGAAACTTAGCCAATGGTTGAGTTTTGATAGTTACCTTTGATCCATACATTTTATTGAATGTCAAGAAGGACCAATCAACTGAGAGGTATCCTCCTATCTTGGTTGTGAAATCCATTGAGAGGCAGATAGCTAAGTGGGTAGGCAAGTTAACCAATGTTATATCTTGAAGGATAGGGAAGCTTGGACAATCATGAAGGAAAAATCTCAACCCTTTGAAAATTCCCACTAACTTATCTAGTGTCCCATCAAGTTAAAGCATTCCCTTATTGTATGGTTCATATTTTAAACCCAATTTATCTGCTAAAAACTTGGGCATCACTGAGGTACTAGCCCCACTATCCATTATGTAGTTGTGAACAAGTTTAACCCCCAAAATTAAAGTGAGGTAGAAGGGTGGAGTATTCTTAGATTTATAATAGGGTTAAACTATGTAATTAGGAGCATTGGTGAGAGCAACATTACTATGATTTGATGGTTGAGGGTTGAGATGGATTTGAGATAGTTGTTCTTGTAAAAGTTCCTTTTGGTAAGGAATGTGAAGCACTTCCTAAAGAGAGATAGATGTCTTATCACTCTTCAAAAAATAAACAATATTAAAAATAGGAGAAATCACCTTTTATTGTGTTCTTTAAGATAAATAAGTGCCTTGAACTTGAGACAATGGAGCACTTTGATCTGTCCTTCCAACATTTTAATTTGAAGAAGGTGTAAAAGTTTTAGGGACTATCACACTTATAGTCACAACTTACTACCTTGTAGGAGGGTTAATTTCACTTATGTCAACACCATGATCATCTCATAAATCCTTCCTTTTTTTCCTTGTATTTTCTATAACATAATTATATTGATTGATGACAAAAGTGTCTTCCACTAGGAAGTTTTCAAGGTTCACCTTTTGGGGTTGTCATCCTTCATTTTATTGCATGTAATTTTGATCTTTTATTGATAGTTGAGGGGTAACTCCTCCTTGAGTAACCAAATCCTTCTTTCCACCTTTATTGACATCCATGAATTTCCCTTGATGCCATTCTTCTCCTTGGACTAAGTTACTATGCATCAAGACCATGGATCTTATGTTGGAGGTAGAAGTTGGGTTATATGCATTAGGTGGCCTATTAAATTTAGGTTGTCCTTACCCTCTACCTTGACCATATTTTTGAGGTGGGAACCTATTTCCTTATTGAGGATATGGGTAGTGGTTTTTATTAACTCCATACTAAAGATTGAGTTGCCTACCTTAAGCCTCTAAGGATTTAGACCTTGTCTCCCAATCTATGGTATCTTCTACCTTTTTAGGGGTAGTTCTAGACTTAGTATTTGCACTTGGGACTTTAGTAACACTTGGAGTATCAATACACATATTTGGAATCAAAGGCATGGATACTTTTGTATGTAGTTTTTTAGATTGTATTAGGTCATTCTCAACTCTAATGAAAAGGTCGTAAGATTCAAGTAAGGTGTAACCACCCATGGACTGCAACATGATGGCTATGTCAATACCAATATCCATTAGATATGTATAAAACACAAATCTTGTAGGTGGTCTCATGAGAGGAGGTAGCCTATGCTAAGTTTTTTAGAATCTCTCATTGAAGTCATGCATAGTCTCCTTGGGGGCTCTTTGAATCACATTCAAAGAATAAGTGATGTGTGATCACTTTTGTCTTCAAACATTGATGTCAAAAACTCTCAAAAATCATCCCAAGTTATGATACACCCTCCGAGTAATATCCTATACCAGTTAATTACTTTCCCTCTAAGGGACATGTATAGTAACCTAATGAAAATATTGACTTTAGTGACATTATGAAAACCATATAAGTTTAAAATGTCTCTAATGTGCTCAATAGGAGTGACATGCCCTTCACCATTTAAAGTGGGAACACTTTTGGTAGAATTAGTGGGTATATCAACATATGCATTAAGGTGTATGGGAATTTTAGTGGTAAATTATAGGAATGCATGCTTCCTAGCCATATTATCCTCAATTTCCTCTTCACTCTCTTGATATTCTTATCTTACAAAGTCCTCTTGTTATTCAAAGGTCAAGATAGGCTGAGGAAGTTCAGGTTAAAGGAGTGGCTTTATGGGATTGATACCTATACTAGTAGATAACCTAGTAAGGACCATGAGGTATGAATAAAAAACTAATAAAACGTGATCTACATCCAAAAATTACCTTGGATGGAGTCTCCAAATGCTGAGTATCACACCATATGCATTTGTGATGTTGTCAAGACCACCATTCACCTTAACAAGATGTCTTTGAGACAATAGTCTCATCAAGCATGCCAGAACTATTATCACCAAATATTATAGCCTAGATATGGTTGTTCAAGCCTACTCTAAGATTTTGGAAACATTAAATTACCTTGAGGCCTTTGGGTTTCCTATAGCATAGGTAAACCTTTAGGTTTAAGGGCTAGTTTCCTAGATTTTTATTTACTTGCTTATCACCTACATTATTATTTTCTTAGATAAAAATTAATAGAAGTAACATGGAGATAAACTACTCTAATGAGGTGATACACTAGAATGATCTCCACTAGACTACCATACACTTCTACTAATAAACATGACATCACAACACTAGTCTCAACATCCTAAATTACTCTAACATTAGTATTTAAAACATGGAGGTCATATGCATTGAACTACTCAAGGTGAGTGAACCAAATATCATATTATAGACACTAAAGCTACTCCTTACACTTAAAGATATAAAAATTCACTTGAATACACTTTATGTGACCTATTAGAGTGGAAACTACTTGTATCAAACATGGAAGAGTTGAGAGAAAGAAAAGATAGATACTAATCACTTAACCTTTCACTATACACCACTTCACACATTTAGACAAGATATCTTGTGAACACAAAACTAGATTAAAAACATTATTTTCAAATTCAAAATATAGTATCAAACCAACAGGGCTTCACCATACTAGGTGTGGATTCTCTACAAAATCCAAAATGGCTTGCATTTATAGAACATGTGAGAAGAGAAAGAAGTGAAGCTAAAGGATCACAAGAAAAAGTGTCAACTAATGAGAACTAGTTAAATTTTAGGATAATGGAGTTTGAAATATACCATTAAGGTCTTCTTGGGAAATTTTTCATGTGAACTATGATAAACTCTCTAGAATTGGTGCAAAGGTCTTCAACTGCCTTCTTAAAACTACATTCATGATTAGGCATCTTTTGACTATTCCAAATTGGACTAAGAAGACTTAAAACATGTGCACTATCTTAGGGAGGTTGGAAACAAGCTATGGCATTAATTAGATGCTTCCCTAACTTCTAGCCTTCTTCATAACACTTGTGCTCACTATCTACAGTCATTCATTGGTATCCTAGGCCTCATTCTTCATATTTACCATCCAAGTGGTATTCAGTTTCTCAACAAAATCTATAGAAAAGGTGTTATGAAAACTATTTACAGTCCATTTTCCTCCCACTCCATTAGGCAGACTTCAAAAGGATCCACAATTAGACTTCTCATCTTCTCACTAGGTAGTCACTTATTCTTTTCACTATATGTCTAAGATTACTATGATGAATAGTGTAGCAGAGATGTTTCTATGATTTTTTGTGGAGAGAGATGAATATAGGGAGTTATAATAAGTCCCTCTTTACCTCTAATGACCCTCATCTACCAATTTCATTTTTTACCTATAGAACACTCAAAACTTGGATAAAAACCCTATTTTTACCTTATATGTACAAGTAGGGTATAGACCAATTAGGTGTACATGATCTTGAGATAGTATTATACAATTCCAAACACTTTCTAGGCCAAATTACCCTCTCTAAGTGAATATCCTTGCATACTTTATCCATTAGGTCAAAACCAAGGGTTTAGGAGGGTTTTAGAGGGTTTGGACTGTCAAGGATTGTTCATAAAATCTTGATGTCCAATATCAAAATAAATTCCACAAATCTTGAGTATGGGACCCCTAACCAACTACCCATATATTATTGACGTCTCATGCTTGGTGTCTGTAAATATATGAGTGTTTTAAGTTGGCCTATCGATCTCTTGAGTGCATTATATACACCCTTGACATGAGTTTAGGCCAAATGTGACCACTCTGTGTGATCCCTTACAAACCAATGGCTCCAAATAGTCTTTTAGTCTCCCTTGAAGCTCATAAAATGTATTATAAAGGTTCCATAGTCATGTGAATGGATTTAGACCCTTGTATGGCTTAAGTCTAGTTTTAGGCCTAACCTATGTATCTACATACATGATCACCTCTGAGTAATCTT